>CP139509.1:15800058-16143523 GCA_021014915.2 Artemisia tridentata subsp. tridentata
TTGTGATAATTAGTTTTGACACTAATCTATTGTTTCTACAAATTAAACCTTCGTCAAGATTTTGATTTATAAAAAACAAGCATTAAGTTTAACCAATCAATTCAAGATCAATTCAAGGTTCATGAGTTGGTGTTCCCCAAACACAAAAACAATCTTTTGTCTAATCAAACAAGCTTAGGAAATGGTCAATACAAAAGGTAACCGATTATAGACAAAAGGTCACAATTGAAAGCAAACTATTAATCTCTCGACCTTTAAAGTGGTTTACAATCAATCCGTTTTGATAGACAAAAGCATTTTCATTACAATCACAATTAAGTTCCTTTGTTTAATCAAGAATAGTGGAAGACAACAATCATTCATAGACAAATGATTATAACTAGTGGAATAACAATAGTTCTTTCAACCCTTAAGATTACTAGCACTAGTTAAACTTGATTACCTAAATGTCACTATGAAACTTTATCACAATTGGTTCTTAGAATTGACTTGAAATTGAATTAAAACATGTTATCACAATCATATGCCAATCAATGAATAATACACATCATCTAAGCAAGTGCACAAAGGCACTAGCCACTCATAGCAAACATAAATGTAAACTCAATACTTTGAACATTAGAAACCATGATTAAAAGTCTTACAATGATTTGGAAATAAGATTACAAGTGAAAGACAATGATTCCACAAGCAATGAAATTGGTATAATCGACTTTCTCCCTTCTCCTGGACTTATGGACGAATTTCTGAGTATATTTCTGTGAATGGTTCTCTCCTAGCACTTGTATGTATATCCTTTATCTCTCTAGATTGATTGGTATATAAATACTCAAAAAATGGTTCCATAAATTGCTCTAACCAAGAGTCTAAGTGCATAAATGCTTCTCTTGCTCCCCAAGTAGTATTGAATGGTTAGAATACTGAAAAGAAGGACCTAGAACCGGATTTATAAAGTCACAATCCTTAATAAAGAAGTCTTGGGTCAAACAGCGACTTCCAACCGATCGGATAGAATGGTCTACCGATCGGTTGGTCTTCTCGGTAAATCCAAATTCACTCCATCCGAATCGGTTGCGGGCGGCGACCGATCGGATGGCTATGGCTGATGAACCTATTTCTTGGACTTTTGCGTACGGCTTGTTTCTCGGTTGTAGCTCTTGATTCTTTGATCTTTCCCTTCATCCTTAAGCTTATTAACTCGACTACTCGGACTTTAACTTATTGAAGTACCTTACGGAGCAGAACTTGACACAAGATTCACATGCAATCTCAAATACTTCCTTTTTCCTCATTTTTGCATCTTTTCCATCCATTTTCCTGTCTTTGGCTACAAACGCTTTGCAAACACACTTTGGTACTGATGAAGCGAAAAGTGTACCGCTTTTAAGGGGTCATTTAAGCCCTAAATCGTATTTATTTGATCAAATATTGCCCTAAATCGTTCCTTTTGTCATTTTAGGTACTTTTGAAGAGAAATCTGGAAAAGGAGGCATTTTGGACGTTTTTGGAGCATAAAAGTGAAGAAAACGACAAAGTCTCAAAATTGTGCTGAAAGTTACCTTTGACGGCGTCAGGATTTACTCCAGACGGCGTCATGCCTTGGCAAGAAAAGATGGACGTGAAATTTACTCATGATAAGCCAGTGAAAATTGCATGTGAATTCTGACGGCGTCACGCTTTAACCTGATCAAGGGCGTCACGGCTTAATTCAAAGAGGGACGGCGTCACGTTCAAGGTCTGACGGCGTCAAGCCTTGATAAGCCAGAACGGATTTTGGAGAGCTAAAGAGGGACGGCGTCAAGAAGGTCATCCGGGAACCCTAGAAGCGGCGAGGTGACGGCGTCACACTCCATAAGGTGACGCCGTCAGATCCAAAAGTCTATATATAGTTTTCTTATGGAGTGACGGCGTCACCTTATGGAGTGTGACGCCGTCACCTCGCCGCTTTTAGGGTTCTCGGATGACCTTCTTGACGCCGTCCCTCTTTAGCTCTCCAAAATCCGTTCTGGCTTATCAATGCTTGACGCCGTCAGACCTTGAACGTGACGCCGTCCCTCTTTGAATTAAGCCGTGACGCCCTTGATCAGGTTAAAGCGTGACGCCGTCAGAATTCACATGCAATTTTCACTGGCTTATCATGAGTAAATTTCACATCCACCTTTTCTTGCCAAGCCATGACGCCGTCCAGAGTAAAATCTGACGCCGTCAAGGGTAACTTTTAGCCGATTTTTGAGACTTTGTCGTTTTCTTCACTTTTATGCTCCAAAAACGTCCAAAATGCCTCCTTTTCCAGATTTCTCCTCAAAAGTACCTAAAATGACAAAAGGAACGATTTAGGGCAATATTTGATCAAATAAATACGATTTAGGGCTTAAATGACCCCTTAAAAGCTGTACACTTTTCGCTTCATCAAATACCCTTACACTTGAGATTTGTTTGTCCTCAAGCAAATGCGCTTTTATTCTAATCAAAATACAAGTTAGGGGTCATTTAATGCAAACATAAAAGTAATTACAACAAATAATCGTTCCACTTCGATCATAATAAGCACGGAGATTATAAACTAGCACCTCACAAGTAGTGTTTAGATACTCACATCTCTCAAGTGTCATCAAAATAAATCTCATAAATGAAAACGGATAATATCTCTCACTACCTGTCATAGCAAATAGATTACCATAGGCTTGGGAAAGGATCGAAAACCTCCTCCACTAGGCGTAAGCACCTAAGATAAACTATCAAAGAGGGCTTTTAAATGGGTTATAACGTTAGGTGTAGGGAAAAGGAAAACACGGTTTTGTTGGATAAAGGATATTTTACTGGTGGCGAGTTAAAGATCTTGATTAATTACATGTACTATACAATGTTGCTAAGCCAAGACTAGACTCGACTTAAGCTAAAAACAAAATAACAAAAACATAAAATAAACATAAAATGAAACGGGATGGTAGTCCGTATGTTTTTTCTATTTTTCTTTTTCTCATTTTTTTTGTATTTTTCTTGATTTTTTCGATTTTTTTTTTTTTTTTTTTTTTTTTTTCATACACTTTTGCCCTACCATCCAAAATAACACATCATAGGGGCATTGTATCCCCCTTACACTTGAACTTTTACATAACTTTACAAATAACTATTCTAATGACTCGAATTAAGATAATTGAAAAACTTGGAGTACTTTTTAAAATATTTAGTGAATATGGGGGTAATAAATGATGTTCTTCCCCATTACTCCATTACACTAGTACTTTACCCATGAGTCCCAATCGTCCCAAAACAATATGTACAAGGATATGACTCGACTTAGCAACCATGTAATCAACTAGATAATTAACTTGGGTTTAAATAAATGTTGTAACAATAATGCACTAAAGATGAGTGCATACAAGGTAGGCTAAGGCGATTTGGGTGTACATTTTAGTGGGGTGTAACAAATTCTTCCTTTAAGTAAAATGCTTAAAGGTCGAAACGAAAAGATAGGCTCTGAGGGGTGTACTAGGGGTATCGTGTACTAAAAATGAGTACAACGCAAAGGGTGTGGGAGAATTACTTGACCAATGTTGCCAATGTAATTATAACAAAAACACAGGTGTAAAACAATGGGTTAATCCTAATGCCTCTTATCATGTAGTAAATCTAACTACACGAATGTAGTCTCACTTGTGGCCTCGGAATGGTCCTAACGCAAGTTCTAGAATCTAAGTGCTACCGGTACACACATCATAGCATAAATGCTTTTCCTACCAATTCTAGGGGCGAACCTCACATATTTGGGGGTGGAAAATTTTTTAGTGGTACGGTATTTGTGCTAGTCATATAACTCCTATCCGTGAGACGCTCATTAAGATCAAAGTTTCACTCCTAAATGTTGTAAAAATTTTTAAATTTGGCACTAAAATTACCTTAACAAGTATTTCTCTCAGTTTTATTACACATCTACTATTAAACAAACAAAAATCAAGCGTAATAGCATTCTCTAAAATCGTACTTTTACCCTCCCCTTACACTTAAGATGAACATTGTCCCCAATGTTCAAATAACAAGATGTAAAAGCATAAAGTAAAAGAATGAAATCAAATACTCCCCTGATTCGCTCGGTGGATAATGAAGTAACACGGTTAAATCTTCTTCCAAAGTAATGTTGAAGCTCCATGACTAATGCATCGCCATAAGCTTGATTCAAAACATTTCCTTGTCCGAAATAACCTGTTAAACCTGAGAAAACAAACACGAAAACCTGCATAACATCGGCGGGATAAAATCTATATATAAGGATATAATGCTTGTGGAATGATAACTTTGCAGATTCCTGGAGATTATAAGTTGGAGATTTTAATAAAAACTTTTTATGAAAACAAAACTTTCAAAAATTTCTGAAAATTAAATCTGACGCCGTCAGGTTATAAACCCTGACGCCGTCAGAAATGACCTGACAAAAATTTTCATTTTAAGTTTTCGGAAAATTTCTGGAAAAACCTTTACCTTACTTCCTGGAAATCCTGCAAAACATCATTATGACTCGATACAAGCATTTGACTCAAACAAATACGAATATGTATGTTAATTTATTATTATTACGATTCATGTTAATTTGTGTTCTAATAAACCGATTTAGATTTCCCTTACACTTAACTTTTGCAAAATATCTTTATATGTAGTTAAGACGAAGTTAAAAACAAAATAAAGCATTTTCACAAATTAGTTTTGAACATGAATCAATAAGAATAAAAATTAAACATACATACGGAAACAAATAAAAACAAACAAACAAACAAATAAACACACAAAGCAAATAAATAAAATAAAGCTTGGGTTGCCTCCCAAGAAGCGCTTTTCTTTATTAACGAGTCTTGTAGCTAGACTCAAAGTCACGCTACCCTATATAAGTGAGCTCGTCATCGAGGACGTCTTTAGGGTTAAGCTTGGATTGAAGTTTCCTATTGGTCCGCTTAGTACGATATATCTTTTCAAACTTCTCTCCATCCGGGTCATACAATGTCATCTTAATATGCCATGACCCATCTCCATCTTTGGGTGGTTTGTCCCAATCCCACTTGTGATCATCTTCCTCACAAGTCCACTTATTCATTCCTAGGTTAATTGGCAAAACTCCTAGGAACTCAATCATCCTTCTAAAAACTAGAGGGTCTTCAAATGGATCCAATTCGGTGTCCCATGCCAAGAGTTGTTCTACCGTATGTGTTCGGTTCACAAAGTCCTCTTCTAGGTAAAATGGGCGTTGGGGTCCTATGAAGCCTCTATCTATCCAAGGTCCATATCTAGATGGTCTCCTATTCAACTCTAACCAATGGGGTGTCGGTTCATCACTAGTATCATAAGCATGTTTCTTCACATCATAGACTGACCAAGTATCTCCTTCTCCTACCGCTATCTTAGATTCCTTACAATCAATCATAGCACTAGCGGTTGCCAAAAATCCTCTACCTATCAACAAGGGGCATGTAGGGTCGCTAACCATATCAAGGACGTGGAAATCGGCTAAAATGGTTAGTTTTCCAATGTGCACTAACACGTCCTTAACTACTCCAACCGGGTAAGCAACACTCCCATCCGCTAAACCTATTATCACCTCGGTTTCTTCAAGTTTTCCTAGTTTTAGAGAGGTGTAGAGAGGTAACGGAAGTAGGTTAAGGCTTGATCCAAGATCGGCTAATGTGTCATAAGCCTCCGAATTACCGATCTTGCAAGGTAGAACGAATAAGCCCGGGTCATCTAACTTCTTAGGTAGTTTGTTTTGAACGAAGGCGGTCCCTTTTTCGCCTAACTTGAGCTTCTTTTCATCCAACTCATCAACAACCGGACTTTCAAGGTGGAGCTCCTTGAATTCTTCGTCAAGGTTTTGAGTGGAAGGTGTTTCAACTATGTTGTTGACCAATTTGGATGTCATAACTTCTTGGTCATTTGGAACGACTTGGGTTTGTTTGAAACACGTGCTCATGGAATTGACCGAATAATATTGTGGACAAGAACTAGGGGACGAAACCGATGAAATAGCGTTGACGTTTAGTTTCGGGTTCTTGATCGTGTTGCTAGGGAGTGCTCCCATTTCTCGGTCATTGAGGGCTTTCAACAAGGTGTCAATCTTATTGGTCATCTCGCTTTGTTTTTGTTTGAAATCGGCTTCAAACTTGGCTAAACGATCTTCTTGAGATGCCATAAATTGAGACATCAATCCTTCAAAGTTATTGGTACTACCATTGCCGGAAGGATTGTTGTTGAAAGTACGGTTCGAGTTGGAACCGCTTGATTGGAAACGATTAGGTGGGTTGGAAGAATTGGGTTGTTGTGCGTTTTGGTTTTGTTTCCACCTAAGGTTCGGGTGATTTTTCCATGAAGGGTTGTATGTATCACCGTAATGGTTTGGCTCGGGTTTGAAAGTGTACCACTTGTCTCCCGCTCCGTCGGTACGCGAGGATGCGTAGTCCACAAAAGCTTGTTCGGGGAGTTCCATGCAATCACGAGTGTCGTGGGGACCACTACATAATTCACATGAAGAAGTGATTTTGTTCACTTGGCTTGAAAGTTTAGGAGCCTCGTAGGATTTCATGAGAAACTTGACTTGGTCTTCAAGTTCTATGATCCTACGGTCGGAAGTGCTTGAATTGTTCGAAGGCAAAGATATTGCCTTGACCGTTTTATTCAAATCACGGGGATCACTCCAACTTTCGTTGTCATAAAGAGCAAGATCCTCTAGGAGAGCCCATGATTGTTCCGCACTTAGATCACGTAGCTTACCACCGGCCGATTGGTCAATGGTTTGCCTCGTGGAGAGATTGATATGGTCATAGAAGATTTGGACTTGGAGCCAAAGTTCTATGCCATGGTGAGGGACTTTTTGGAGTAAGTCCTTGAATCGAGTCCATGCCTCGTAGAGAGTTTCACCTTGACGTTGTTGGAACATCAAGATATCATTCCTTAGCTTGGTAGTTCTTCCCGGTGGGAAAAACTGAGCAAGGAAACGAGTAGTGAGATCATCCCAAGAGGTTTTGGATCCTGCGGGTTGACGTTCTAGCCACTGACTAGCTTGATCCCGCAGAGAGAATTGAAAGAGACGCAATCGGGTCGTCTCTCGAGTGGCAACATCAAGGTCTATAGAATCAACGATTTTAAGAAAGTCCTTGAGGTGTTGATTAGGATCTTCAGATCGAAGTCCATGGAATGCGCATCCGCTTTGCACCAACCGGATGGTGTCGGATCGCAAGGGTGTGACATTGGCTCCTTGAGTGAGCTCAATGGTGTTTCGATAGCCATGGTGGCTAGGACGGGAGTACTCTCCTAAAGTACGGGCTCTAGGAGGTGGTGGTTGTTGTGGTGGTGGGTTGTTGGGATTAAGGATATTACCATCTTCCATGATGTCGGATGGTATGGTTACGAACAAAGAAACGAAGAAAATAGATAGACTAAAGAAAACCTAGAAAAATAAAATAAAAATCTCACTAGAAAGGAATCTAGTGAGTAGACCTATAAAATAAAAATTCAACCTAAACAATAACTATTCCCCGGCAACGGCGCCAAAAACTTGATGCGTGGTTTTGCAACCTTACAACAGGTTTTACCTCTCGAGGGATCTCAAGAGGCTTACAACCCCACCAGGCAGTGTACCTGACCGATGTAGTATAGTGTAGTGGTAAGTACGGGGGATTGATCGTTCTCCACAGGGAATAGTGTTCGTTAGGTATGAAAAACTACTCTAATAGGTCTAAGGGTTGAGGAAGATTCTTTTTGTGTTTTTATAATTTTATGAAAGCAAGTAAAATCTCGGGTTTGAAAGAGTGGGCGGAATTAGTTGCTAGTCAACTAACCCAAATAACTACAAATGCAAATAAAATAAATAACTGAAAATGAAAATGTTGGTGAGAACTTAAGTGTAGAGAAATGTGTTTACTTAGATTTCCTTACTCCCTAACTATCTTTTACCGGTTGATTAGTGTGTATTAGTTGCGTGGATGACGGGTGTATTCCTTAATATCAATCGTGGGGTGGCGTACGTACTTCCCCAACTCTACAAGCTACTACTTCACTCCTATGTCGAGCCGGCTAGGAAGCTCCTAACATGGGATCACTAGAATTCGCTTGTGCATTAAATACAACCATAAAAACCTTTAGTACGCATTTGGTTCATGTTTCTTAAGACGTTCAAGCAAGTTACCGAATAGGAAGTTAGCCAGTTTTCTTAAGCCTAACATAGATAAACAATCATCCAATACAACTAATAACACACTAATAACCAATAATCAATAGCTAAGTTTCATTAGATCTAAGCAAACACAAGATAAATCTAGCCTAACATGTTAAACAAAAGACAAGAACAAGATAGAATCAAACAACACATAGACATATTGAATGATTAATTGATAACTTATCTTTCAATGAAACATGGAAGATCTCAAGGCAAAAAGCCTTGAAAAAGATGCTAAAATCGTCTTAGGGTTTTCTCCCAAAAATTCCACACTAAGCTCTCTACACTAATGACAAAAAATTAGAAAACTATATATAGACTTTTGGATCTGACGGCGTCACCTTATGGAGTGTGACGCCGTCACCTCGCCGCTTTTAGGGTTCTCGGATGACCTTCTTGACGCCGTCCCTCTTTAGCTCTCCAAAATCCGTTCTGGCTTATCAAGGCTTGACGCCGTCAGACCTTGAACGTGACGCCGTCCCTCTTTGAATTAAGCCGTGACGCCCTTGATCAGGTTAAAGCGTGACGCCGTCAGAATTCACATGCAATTTTCACTGGCTTATCATGAGTAAATTTCACATCCACCTTTTCTTGCCAAGCCATGACGCCGTCCAGAGTAAAATCTGACGCCGTCAAGGGTAACTTTTAGCCGATTTTTGAGACTTTGTCGTTTTCTTCACTTTTATGCTCCAAAAACGTCCAAAATGCCTCCTTTTCCAGATTTCTCCTCAAAAGTACCTAAAATGACAAAAGGAACGATTTAGGGCAATATTTGATCAAATAAATACGATTTAGGGCTTAAATGACCCCTTAAAAGCGGTACACTTTTCGCTTCATCAGACCGCTAGTGCTATGATTGATTGTAAGGAATCTAAGATAGCGGTAGGAGAAGGAGATACTTGGTCAGTCTATGATGTTAAGAAACACGCCTATGATACTAGTGAGGAACCGACACCCCATTGGTTAGAATTAAATAGGAGACCATCTAGATATGGACCTTGGATAGATAGAGGCTTCATAGGACCCCCAACGCCCATTTTACCTAGAAGAGGACTTTGTGAACCGAACACATACGGTAGAACAACTCTTGGCTAGGGACACCGAATTGGATCCATTTGAAGACCCTCTAGTTTTTAGAAGGATGATTGAGTTCCTAGGAGTTTTGCCAATTAACCTAGGGATGAATAAGTGGACTGGTGAGAGGATGATCACAAGTGGGATTGGGACAAACCACCCAAAGATGGAGATGGGTCATGGCATATTAAGATGACATTGTATGACCCGGATGGAGAGAAGTTTGAAAAGATATATCGTACTAAGCGGACCAATAGGAAACTTCAATCCAAGCTTAACCCTAAAGACGTCCTCGAGGACGAGCTCACTTACATAGGGTAGAACACGTGACTTTGAGTCTAGCTACAAGACTCGTTAATAAAGAAAAGCGCTTCTTGGGAGGCAACCCAATCTTTATTTGCTTTGTGTGTTTATTTTATTTATTTGCTTTTTGTGTTTATTTATTTGTTTGTTTGATTTTATTTGTTTCCGTATGTGTGTTTAATTTTTATTTTTATTGATTCATGTTCAAAACTAAATTGTGAAAATGCTTTATTTTGTTTTTAACTTCGTCTTAACTACATATAAAGGTATTTTGCAAAAGATAAGTGTAAGGGAAATCTAAATCGGTTTATTAGAACACAAATGAACATGAATCGTAATAATATTAAATTAACATACATATTCGTATTTGTTTGAGTCAAATGCTTGTATCGAGTCATAATGATGTTTTGCAGGATTTCCAGGAAGTAAGGTAAAGGTTTTTCCAGAAATTTTCCGGAAACTTAACATGAGAATTTTTGTCAGGTCAATTCTGACGGCGTCAGGGTTTATAACCTGACGGCGTCAGATTTAATTTTCAGAAATTTTTGAAAGTTTTGTTTTCATAAAAAGTTTTTATTAAAATCTCCAACTTATAATCTCCAGGAATCTGCAAAATTATCATTCCACAAGCATTATATCCTTATATATAGATTTATCCCGCCGATGTTATGCAGGTTCTCGTGTTTGTTTTCTCAGGTTTAACAGGTTATTTTGGACAAGGAAATGTTTTTGAATCAAGCTTTTGGCGATGCATTAGTCATGGAGCTTCAACATTACCTTGGAAGAAGATCTAACCGTGTAACTTCATTATCTACCAAGCGAATCAGGGGAGTATTTGATTTCATTCTTTTACTTTTTACTTTTACATCTTGTTATTTGAACATTGGGGACAATGTTCATCTTAAGTGTAAGGGGAGGGTAAAAATACGATTTTTAGAGAATACAATTGCGCTTGATTTTTGTTTGTTTGATGGTAGATGTGTAATAAAACTGAGAGAAATACTTGTTAAGGCAATTTTAGTGCCAAATTTAAATTTTTTTACAACATATAGGAGTGAAACTTTGATCTTAATGAGCGTCTCACGGATAGGAGTTATATGACTAGCACAAAAACCGTACCACTAAAAATTTTTTCCACCCCCAAATATGTGAGATTCGCCCCTAGAATTGGTAGGAAAAGCATTTATACTATGATGTGTGTACCGGTAGCACTTAGATTCTAGAACTTGCGTTAGGACCATTCCAAGGCCACAAGTGAGACTACATTCATGTAGTTAGATTTACTACATGATAAGAGGCATTAGGATTAACCCATTGTTTTACACCTGTGTTTTTGTTATAATTACGTTGGTTACATTGGTCAAGTAATTCTCCCACACCCTTTGCGTTGTACTCATTTTTAGTACACGATACCCCTAGTACACCCCTCAGAGCCTATCTTTTCGTTTCGACCTTTAAGCATTTTACTTAAAGGAAGAATTTGTTTACACCCCACTTAAATGTACACCCAAATCGCCTTAGCCTACCTTGTATGCACTCATTTTTTGTGCATTATTGTGACAACATTTGTTTAAACCCAAGTTAATTATCTAGTTGATTACATGGTTGCTAAGTCGAGTCATATCCTTGTACATATTGTTTTGGGACGATTGGGACTCATGGGTAAAGTACTAGTGTAATGGAGTAATGGGGAAGAACATCATTTATTACCCCCATATGTGCTAAATATTTTAAAAAGTACTCCAAGTTTTTCAATTATCTTAATTCGAGTCATTAGAATAGTTATTTGTAAAGTTATGTAAAAGTTCAAGTGTAAGGGGAATGCAATGCCCCTATGATGTATTATTTTGGATGGTAGGGCAAAAGTGTATGCAAAAAAAAAAAAAAAAAAAAAAAAAAAAAAAAAAAAAATCAAGAAAAATACAAAAAAATGAGAAAAAGAAAAAAATAGAAAAAACATACGGACTACCATCCCGTTTCATTTTATGTTTATTTTATGTTTTTGTTATTTTCTTTCATTAGCTTAAATCGAGTCGAGTCTTGGCTTAGCAACATTGTATAGTACATGTAATTGATCAAGATCTTTAACTCGCCACCAGTAAAATATCCTTTATCCAACAAAACCGTGTTTTCCTTTTCCCTACACCTAACGTTATAACCCATGTAAAAGCCCTCTTTGATAGTTTATCTTAGGTGCTTACGCCTAGTGGAGGAGGTTTCCGATCCTTTCCCAAGCTTATGGTAATCTATTTGCTATGACAGGTAGTGAGAGATATTATCCGTTTTCATTTATGAGATTTATTTTGATGACACTTGAGAGATGTGAGTATCTAAACACTACTTGTGAGGTGCTAGTTTGTAATCTCCGTGCTTATTATGATTAAAGTGGAACGATTATTTGTTGTAATTACTTTTATGTTTGCATTAAATGACCCCTAACTTGTATTTTGATTAGAATAAAAGCGCATTTGCTTGAGGACAAGCAAATCTCAAGTGTAAGGGTATTTGATGAAGCGAAAAGTGTACCGCTTTTAAGGGGTCATTTAAGCCCTAAATCGTATTTATTTGATCAAATATTGCCCTAAATCGTTCCTTTTGTCATTTTAGGTACTTTTGAAGAGAAATCTGGAAAAGGAGGCATTTTGGACGTTTTTGGAGCATAAAAGTGAAGAAAACGACAAAGTCTCAAAATTGTGCTGAAAGTTACCTTTGACGGCGTCAGGATTTACTCCAGACGGCGTCATGCCTTGGCAAGAAAAGGTGGACGTGAAATTTACTCATGATAAGCCAGTGAAAATTGCATGTAAATTCTGACGGCGTCACGCTTTAACCTGATCAAGGGCGTCACGGCTTAATTCAAAGAGGGACGGCGTCACGTTCAAGGTCTGACGGCGTCAAGCCTTGATAAGCCAGAACGGATTTTGGAGAGCTAAAGAGGGACGGCGTCAAGAAGGTCATCCGGGAACCCTAAAAGCGGCGAGGTGACGGCGTCACACTCCATAAGGTGACGCCGTCAGATGTAAAAATCTATATATAGTTTTCTAATTTTTTGTCATTAAAGAGAGAGCTTAGTGTGGAATTTTTGGGAGAAAACCCTAAGACGATTTTAGCTTCTTTTTTTGAGATCTTCCATGTTACATTGAAAGATAAGTAATCAATTAATCATTCAATATGTCTATGTGTTGTTTGATTCTATCTTGTTCTTGTCTTTTGATTAATATGTTAGGCTAGATTTATCTTGTGTTTGCTTAGATCTAATGAAACCTAGCTATTGATTATTGGTTATTAGTGTGTTATTAGTTGTATTGGATGATTGTTTATCTATGTTAGGCTTAAGAAAACTGGCTAACTTCCTATTCGGTAACTTGCTTGAACGTCTTAAGAAACATGAACCAAATGCGTACTAAAGGTTTTTATGGTTGTATTTAATGCACAAGCGAATTCTAGTGATCCCATGTTAGGAGCTTCCTAGCCGGCTCGACATAGGAGTGAAGTAGGAGCTTGTAGAGTTGGGGAAGTACGTACGCCACCCCACGATTGGTATTAAGGAATACACCCGTCATCCACGCGACTAATACACACTAATCAACCGGTAAAAGATAGTTAGGGAGTAAGGAAATCTAAGTAAACACATTTCTCTACATATAAGTTTCCACCAACATTTTCATTTTTTGTTATTTTATTTTATTTGCATTCGTAGTAATTTGGGTTAGTTGACTAGCAACTAATTCCGCCCACTCTTTCAAACCCGAGATTTTACTTGCTTTCATAAAAATATAAAAACATAAAAAAGAATCTTCCTCAACCCTTAGACCTATTAGAGTAGTCTTTCATACCTAACGAACACTATTCCCTGTGGAGAACGATCAATCCCCCGTACTTACCACTACACTATACTACATCGGTCAGGTACACTGCCTGGTGGGGTTGTAAGCCTCTTGAGATCCCTCGAGAGGTAAAACCTGTTGTAAGGTTGCAAAACCACACATCAGGTACGATTTAGTAGCAAAAGCATATAAATATAACCACAAAGCATATATAAAACTACCAATAAAGCTATCAAAAACATGTTAGATTTAGGCGTTATCAAATCCCCCACACTTGAACTTTGCTTGCCCTCAAGCAAATCTAGAAATAAAAACAATTATCCACATGGTATACACAAATGATTAGGAAAATGTGATGCAAATCTATCAAGCACTAGTACAAGCTAGATTCATCATTTTAAGCTTTTATAGTTGAATCATCGAGATGTTTGACAATACCCAAATGATTTTCTTGCATGATACACAGTACTAAACACCTCACGAAAGGAAAATGAAATATAATTCACTCAAACACTCATTTGTATGATTGGTGGAGTATATAAGAGGAATGACACTCATTTGCTCAGTCATGATCTAAATATTATCATAGGCTTGTACAAGAAACAAAACTACACCGAAATGGTGTGAGCGCCAAGTATACATATCAAAGAGGGCTTTTATTCGGGTTTAAGGCTTAAAGGGTAATAAAAGACTAACGCGCCACTATCTCATGCAAAACATAATAGCTCCCTAACAACGAATTCTTGCATTACCAACTAACGGATGGTCACTAGATTGTACCTTGGTTCGCTAACGACGTTACTTGCATAACGGATGGTCGCCAAATACGCCCTAGATCGCTAACAACGTTAGTCAATTCCTCAAGAAATCGGATGGTCACTACATGTCCATACACTTAATAATTTCACAAAGTCAAAAAGGGTAGGATAAGGCATGGGATATGTTTATGAAATTGATTGAACATAAAACAAAATTAGTCAAAGTCTACGAACCAAATGTTACTAGCTATTTCAAACCAATATCATGCCATTTTGCGAAAAACTCCATACTTCCTTTATTCATACTTGATTCACTTAGCCCATTGGCTTATTCTTGTCACCTTATAGTTGCAATGACTTATCTTTTTTTTTTTTTTTTTTTTTTTTTTTTTTTTCACTTGTCATCTTATAGTTGCAATGACTTTTCTTGGATAACAACTTTCGGATTTTACGCTTTCTTTGAACTTTCATGATTTCCACATAACATCCATCTTGCCAAATAGCTAGCAACCAACCAAGACTTGACTATGGATAAGGCTAGACTAAAAAGGTGTAAAATCTTTTTTGAATTTTTCTGGATTGTATCAAAAGAAAAGATAGGCTCGGCGGGTGTAACTAGGGGTATCTAGCATTAAAGATAAATGCTAACAAATGGGTCCATATGAGTGGTTAACTAGCCAATGTAACTAGCTAATATAGCATTATATGAAAATGGAAGGCCATTTGGGATAAAACCTAAGATTGCCTCTTATCACGCATATACACTTATATCACAAACGAAATGTGATCTCACAACGGTCTCGTAATGATTTACAAGTACAAGTTCTAGAATAAATAAAATCACCGGCACACTCATAGCAAAAGATCTAAGCTTGAAAGATGTATGCTATATATAGAACAGGCTCAAATCCTCACACTTTAGTGGAAAGGGCTATAATCTGTGCTAGCTAATGTTATCGATCCCAGAATGGATTGCAATATTAATCGGGACACATCTCGAATTTTCAAAATTACAGATTTCACCAGTGGATAAATCCAGTTATTCTAGAATATGATCTTTAAAATGACAAAAGACTAGATTACAAGGGCAAACAAAATTTTAAAATTCAGCTCAAAACTACAATCTATTCTTATTTTCCTATTCACCCCCCCCCCCCACACTTAAGTTAAGCATTGTCCTCAATGTGATAAACGACAAAGAATGAAATAGGGAAATAAGAGAATAAACCGTATTTTCTTCTCAAGAGGAGTCTTGATCCTAGCGTCCAAGCTTCGAAATCATTATCTGCAGTAATCTAAAAACAAAAGAAACACACATACGAAATATGTTTTCGCTTTATTCAAAAGACAGTGATACACCCCCACACTTAAGTTCAACTAAGCAATTTAGAAAAACTTTAGGGTTTAATCACTAGAAAATAAAAATGAAAAATAAACATAGCAAACACACGGGTTGCCTCCCGAGAAGCGCTTGTTTTATTAACGAGTCATCAGCCGGACTCGAACTTCTCTCTTTTCATGTTGGTGCTGACTTCTTCTTTTGAAATTTTGGAACGTACAGCACATTTCCAATCACTATTCCTTCTCCAGTTTCATCTATGTATTCCAGCTTAACTTTCTCCCATGGTCTTGGTAGAACATCATAGATATAACCAGAATCTTCGGCCCACGGAGTGTTTTTCTTGAAATCGGCCGGGAAGGGTGACATAAAGGTTATAGCTTCATATTCTGATTCAGGCGGAATCTCTTGAATAGAAACTTCATTCATCTGCTCCTTGTCATAGTATAACTTAATTCGGTGCCCATTAACAATGAAACTTCCACCATGTTTGTCATGCAATTCAACATATCCGGATGGAAATCCATGTTTCACTGTATACGGTCCGAACCATTTCGGTTTCAGCTTGGGAGCTTTGAACTTATACTTCATGTTAAAAAGCAGAACTTTGTCTCCAGCTTTGAATTCTTTTCTGATTCTTAGCTTTCTGTCATGATAAGCTTTTGTTCTTGCTTTGTAAAGTTTGGAGTTCTCATAAGCTTGTAGTCTAAGCTCATCGAGTTCATGCAATTGCAAAAATCTCTTTTCTCCAGCTACTTTGAGGTCTGGGTTACAGTTTCTTAATGCCCAGTAAGCGCGATGTTCGATTTCGAACGACAAATGACAAGTTTTTCCATACAACAATCTGTATGGTGTTGTACCAATTGGTGTTTTGTAAGTTGTGCGAAATGCCCACAGAGCATCATCTAGTTTTCTCGACCAAACGGCGGGATTGTCTTTAACCGTTTTTTCGAGTATCCTTTTTAAGGCTCTGTTGGTATTTTCGACTTGACCACTAGTCTGTGGGTGATAAGCTGTAGCGAAACGATGATGAACTCCGTATCGCTTCATAATTTTCTCCATTTGTTTATTACAGAAATGGGTTCCACGATCACTTATCAAAGCTTTAGGAATTCCATAACGAGCGAAAAGCTTTTTGAGAAAATTAACAACTACTCGTGCATCATTTGTGGGTAGAGCTTCCGCTTCAGCCCATTTGGAAACATAATCAATAGCAACGAGAATGTATTCGTATTTGTGTGATTTAGGAAACGGTCCCATGAAATCAATTCCCCAAATATCGAATAATTCACAGACTTGAATGATTTTCTGTGGCATTTCATCTCTTCGAGACAGACTACCGGATTTTTGGCAAGCATCACAATTCTTAACAAGAGTATGGGCTTCTTTAAAAATAGTCGGCCAATAGAATCCAGCATCAAAGACTTTTTTAGCGGTGGTAGAAGGACCATAATGTCCCCCAGTTGGGCCATGATGACATTCATCGAGAATTCTTCTTGTTTCAGAACCATAAACACATCTTCTAATCATCCCATCGGGACACATTTTGAAAAGATAAGGTTCTTCCCAATAATAATGTTTAAGATCCGAAAAGAATTTACTTCGTTGGGCATGAGTTAATCCTTTCTTTAGAATTCCTCCAACGAGATAATTTGCATAATTGGCAAACCATGGAATTTCGTTCTCATCATCTGTATCAATAGTCATGAGTGTTTCATCCGGAAAATAATCGTCAATCTCATCTTCTTTTAACTCTTCCAGATTTGGATTTTCTAAACGAGATAGATGATCAGCGGCTAGATTTTCTGCTCCTTTCTTATCTTTGATTTCGATATCGAATTCTTGGAGTAGTAAAATCCATCGGATGAGACGCGGTTTGGCATCTTGCTTCTTAAACAGATATTTTAACGTTGAATAATCGGTGAACACGATTGTTTTCGAAAGTACAAGGTATGATCTGAATTTATCGAAAGCGAAAACAACGGCTAACAATTCTTTCTCTGTAACTGTGTAATTCTGTTGAGCATTATTGAGTGTTTTGCTGGAAAAATATATAGGACGAAAATGTTTCTCTTCTCGTTGTCCTAATACAGCTCCAACAGCAAAATCGCTTGCATCGTACATAAGCTCGAATGGTAGTGACCAATCAGGGGAAACCATAATGGGTGCACTAGTCAGTTGTGTTTTCAATGCTTCGAATGCTTTCATACAGTCTGCATTAAAATCGAAAACAGCATCTTTTTCAAGAAGTTTCGTCATTGGACGAGATGTTTTGGAAAAATCCTTAATGAAACGACGGTAAAATCCTGCATGTCCTAGGAAACTTCTAACGGCTTTGACGTTAGTTGGGGGTGGCAATTTGGTAATGACATCGATCTTGGCTTTGTCAACCTCCATTCCTGCACTAGAAATTTTGTGTCCTAACACAATTCCTTCAGTTACCATGAAATGACACTTCTCCCAATTGAGAACAAGATGTGCAGCTTTACATCTTTCAAGCATTTTATCGAGGTTAGAAAGGCAAGCTTCGAATGAGCTTCCGAAAACTGAAAAGTCATCCATGAAAACTTCCATAGACGTTTCAAGCATATCTTGGAATATGGCAATCATACATCTTTGAAAAGTCGCGGGGGCATTACATAATCCAAAAGGCATACGCCGATAAGCGTAAGTTCCAAAGGGACATGTGAATGTGGTCTTTTCTTGATCAGCTGGATCAATAGGAATTTGAAAATATCCTGAAAAACCATCAAGAAAACAAAAGTATTTATTTCCTGCTAATCTCTCAAGCATTTGATCCATGAAAGGCAAAGGAAAATGATCTTTTCTGGTGGCTTTATTTAATTTTCTGTAATCAATACATACTCGCCATCCGGTGACAGTTCTAGTAGGAACTAATTCATTTCGTTCGTTGGTCACAACAGTCATTCCTCCTTTTTTCGGAACACAGTGAACAGGACTCACCCAAGGACTATCCTCGATGGGGTAAATGATACCTGCATCAAGAAGTTTGATGATTTCTTTTTTAACAACTTCTTTCATGTTGGGGTTGAGTCGACGTTGTCTTTCTACAACTGGTTTGGCATCTTCTTCGAAATTGATTTTGTGTTTGCAAAAATCAGGACTGATTCCTGGGATGTCAGAAGTTTTCCACGCAAAAGCTTCTTTATGCTTCTTAAGAACTGAAATCAGACATTCTTTCTCAAAATCATTGAGCAACGAAGATATGACTACTGGAAGTAGCGAATTGTCTTCCAAGTAAGCATACTCAAGATTTTCTGGAAGTGGTTTCAACTCAAGATCAGTCGGTGGTTCTTGAAGTGATGTTTTGATCCTCATTTGATCATTAAAACTGATTTCCTCAAAATCTTCTTCTATTATCTCTCCTCCTTCTTCTTCTTCTTCTTCAATCTTTACTTCCATAAAATCAGCGAATTCTTTATCAAAAGTTGTTTCACTAATCTTCTCTGAAATAGTCATGAGTGGATCAGAATCTTCAAGTAATGCATCCAATTCTTCCTCAGTGACTTCATCGATTACATCAATGTTAAAGCAAGTGTCATCACTGGAATGTGGATATTTCATTGCTTTATCGATTAAAAAGGTGATTCTATCCTCTCCAACTCCAAGATTGAGTTCTTTTCCTTTTACTTTGATGATCGCATCAGCGGTGTTTAGAAAAGGTCTTCCTAAAATAAGGGGTACTTGATCGGCTCTGAACAGTCAACTTAAATCAACCACGGATGTGGTCAAATAAAGTCAAACAATCTAGGGCACGATTCAATTATCCAAGGAGTACAGAATATTCCCGGGTCGTTAAGTCCCAGCGAGGTGTGAAATCTGTAGTAAAACGAATCTGTGATCGGGTGATAATTTGAACGAAAAAGGGTTGATTTGATTTACACTAGGGAAACGTGAAATAAAGCTAGAAATATGAAAATTACTTATTTAAAAAGTTAAATAGATAAATTTTATTAAATAGAAGCTATCACTATTTTTCTATTTCGTTTAATCTAATATACGCTAAAAACGCGAGTCGGGAACTAATTAAAACGCGAGTTTTAAAAAATAAAAAGCCTACGAATATGAAAATTATATTTTTACAATCCTAATAATAAAAGAAAATTATTGGAAAATTAAAATTATTTTTTTAACTTTTATATTATTTATTATTAATTAAAAACTATTTAAAATAATTAAAATTATAATAAATAGAAGATGAACAGTAAAAATTACAAAACTTTTTATATAAATACTAAGTAGTGTTATAAAGCTAGGAAAAATATAAAAGTGGTACTGAGCTTAACAAATAAGCAGAAAATAAGCAGATAAGCTTAATTAGGCTTATTTGGAAACTGGGTACTATAAATAAAACAAAAGAAAACTAAAACACTAAGTATACAATAGCCCAGATGGTGCACGTGCTTGGTCTGATTTTTGACCAAGTTTGACCAAGAGGTCAGGAGTTCGAATCTGGCAAGCACAAAACACAAAACTATTTTATTTTTTATATTTTCTGTTACAAACACCTACTAACAACAAAAAGTAACAACTTTTGAAAAGACCAAACTTTTGAAACTTAATAATAAGCTCAGATTGAGCTTATTATTCCAACAGTTAAGGCTTTTAAGGCTTAACTTGGATTATTCAAATGCAAAAGCTTCTAACAAGCTATAAACTGGAAACAAAAAGTGAAATAAGATACAAACAGATTAAATGGACTTAAAATAAGCCAAAGAAAAGAGAAAACAAAAGAAAATAAGCAGATAAGCAAAAATAAGCAATTCCAAATCCAACTGAGAACCAAACAGCCTGCAAGTATTTTGGAGGGCAGTTTGAGCTAGTCAAATAAGCTTGGATTGCCAAATAAAAACTGGAACAAGATAGAGGGGTGGCTGGGCTTTCCAAAAAGCTCAAGCACACCAAGTGGGGTCCACTTACAAGCTTGTTGAGAGCCTGTGAAAGTGGGTGAGTACTGAGTACTTAGTGAACAAGCAGAAATGGGACAAAAGATAAGCTCAAAGAAAGCTTATCAAATAAGATACAAAGCTGAAATTAAACTCTGGGACCTTGAGATATCTTGCTTGGCTTCCCAAAAAGCCAAAGAACAAGGTGTGGGTCCCACCAATAAGCTCAGTAAGAACTCATGAAGTTGGGACAGTTGAGTAAGTCTGCTGATGTGCAGCAGTGCACAGGGCAGAAATGGCCAAATTCAAGGCCTGAACAAGCTACTATAAGCTATCCTATAAATCTTGAAAAAATTACCAAAGATATATAAGCTAGGGAACTTGGATAATCCTGAATTACAGCTACTAAGGGCTTAATATGAGAGCTATAGAAAATCTTAAAATTCTACAAAAACTGAAAAAAAAAAACAATTTATAAAAACTGCTATGCTAAATGTTGACTGGGTTGGACAATACTGAGAATGAGGCTTATGGATTTCTATTGCAGACTAAAAATGGAGTAATGAGAACCTGAGAATGCAAAAAGAAGCTCAGAAATAAGCCTAGCTTATTTGAGCTTATCTAGGCAGTTTGACTGCCTAGCCTTCAATATCCAAGCTCAAAACCTGTTAAACATCTCAAAACAGCAAAGAAAGACTTGAGACAGCTCAAATAAGCTATGATTAACTTAATCTCAACTGACCCAAGTGCACATAAACAGTAAATATGATTTTTGACCCGTTTGACCAGTTGAACCAAACACCCCTTTGTCTTGACTGTTTTGAGAATTAAACTAGATATCACTGAATTGACTTGAATTTCTGACTTATCAAGGACCAAATGACTTCAACAAGCTTAGAAAAGTAACTTTCATATTGAAATAAGCTCTAAATAAGATTTTGACTTTACTTTGACTATTTGACTGTTTTGAAGTAACTAAGTGAAAATGAGACTTAGGCTTATAGGGACTAGAAAAACAACTGAATATGACTTAAATTAGAACAAATAAGCAAACAGAAATAAAATAAGCTAGAATAAGCACTGCTACAGTGCTGGTTGACCAACGTTGACTATTATTGACTTTTGGAATTAAGGACCCAGAAACTTAGAATATGTTTGAAACAGCTTTAATAAGCTCAAAAGAGCTTATTTAATCAAAAGAACAGCTTAAAACTTAAAAACTTTAAGAAGATCAAAATGGCGGGAAATTTAGTTATCACATGAAAGCTTAAATTGATCTAATTAATTGATTGTTTTACAACTGAAACGACTTAAATTATTCAAAAACAACAAAACCCAGATGAAAAATTACAACTAAATTAAACTACGACATGAAAATAAAAACTACACTACACTAACACCTACTAACTTTTCCTTCCTGCTTCTTTGCCTTTTTAAGCTTCCAAAATATCTTTCTTGTCACATTGAAGCTATCCCAGCTGTCCAATTAACTCAATTCAATCTTAGCCTTCCACTTGTGTTTGGCGGGAAAAACTATTTTGGCTGTTTCTTGTCGACATAGCTCAATTGGGGACAATTTGATATTTTAAGCTAAAAGGTTTAGTGGAGTGATGAGGTGGAGGGGAGTGGTTAGTGACTGGGGTGGACAGGTGTGGTGGTGGTTTTGGTTTTGTGGTTTGGCGGGGATGGTTGTGAGGGAGAAGGTTTGACCGTGGGTCAAACCTGGTATTTAAATACCAGGTTTAGTAAAAAAGGTGGTTGGGCTGGGTTTGTATTTTTGGGCTTGGTTGGGGATTAGGATAGTGGATTGGATTTGGTTTATTGGGTGGGTTTATTTAAGGTTTAGGATAATAGGGTCCGGATTTGGATTGCTAAAAACACAAGGACCACTTTTTGCAATTCCACCAAATTAGAGGGACCAAAACTGTAATTTTCCAAAGTTTATCAAGGGACCAATTATGACAAGTTTAATTTACCAAAGGACCAAAAATAATAATTTTCCAATTAAAAACATCCAGGGGTAATTTCTGTCAATCTCTGAAATTTCAGGGACTAAAGTTGCCATTTTGCAAAACTAAACTTTATGAGGCTAATTTTGACAACTTGAAAATCCCTGAGGGCCTTTTATGAAAAATTAACATGTTTTGAATAACTAGGGACTAGATTTGACAATTTATGAATAAAACACAGTCTAAATATTTTTCTGCCTTTTTGAGACTTTTGAAAGTGTTTTTGACTGTTTATGTGGGTTTAAACAAGGTAAATATATGTGTATTTAGACACATATCAGTACTCTACTATCTTCCTCCATTTCTAAAATCACAAAATCCACGGGAAAAATGAATTTACCTACTTGGACAAGCATATTCTCAGCAATACCAACAGGATATTGGTAAGTATGATTAGCTAATCGGATACTCATCCTTGTGGGTTTCAAGGTATTGATTGAAAGTTTCGTATACAGCGAATAGGGCATCAAATTAATACTCGCACCTAAGTCGGCTAAAGCATCGCATGTGATGTTGTTTCCTAATATGCATGGAATCAGAAAACTTCCGGGATCTCCGAGTTTTTGTGGAATTTTGTTTTGAATAATAGCTGAACATTCTTCATTGAGAAAGGTAGCGGATATTTGCTCCAACTTGTTCTTGTTGTTAAGAAGTTCTTTCAAAAATTTCCCGTAATTGGGCATTCCGGCTAAAACATCAATGAGGGGTACATTGAGTCTAACTTCTTTGATTATTTCAACAAACTTCTTATAACGCTCCTCCATTCTTTCTTTCTTAAGGCTCTGTGGATATGGAATTTTTGGAGTGTAAGCCTTAACTGGTGGTTTGGGTTTGGGTGGTGTTTTTGGTGTATTTTCCTTCTTGGATTCTTCATCTTCATCCTCACTATCGAAATTGATAGTTGTGGTGTTGTTTGGGTTGGGTGGTGGATCATAAGACAGGCCACTTCTTGTGAATACAGCATTGATATGCTCATTTCTGGTTTGTGGTGGACGATAAGTCTTATCATTCGATGATGATGGTTTTGGGTTGGTTTGGGTGTTACTAGGCAACGAACCTGATGGTCGGGAAGAAATTTGATCAGAGAGTCTCCCAAATTTGTTTTCAAGATCTTGGATAGATGCTTGATGATTTTTCTGACCTTGCTCAACTTTGGTCTTGAGATTGAAAAATTGATTCTTGAAGAACTCGTTGGTTGATTTTTGAGCAGTGACGAATTCTCTCATCATTTTTTCAAAATCTGTTTCTTCAGGTTTCTTGTCGGAATTTTGTGAGGTTTGGTTCTCTACTTTTGGTTGGGACTCATGGTTGTTATCCCTTTGTCGGCGATCTTGCCAACTAGCAGAGTTTCGTCCGTAATAATTTCCATGATATCCTCCTCCTCGGTATCCTCCTTGGATGTAATTAGCTTCTCCTTCTTTTGGTTGGTCCATAGGTTGATCATCGCATTCTGATGATGGGTGGTTACCTCCACAGTTGTTACAACCATCTCGCATTTCTTTCATCTCTCCTCTAAGATCTTTGTATTGCGAATCGATTTTGGAAACCAAGGTTTCCATTTTCTCCATGAGTTTAGATGAATCAGAACTTTCGGCAAAAGCAACGGTTTTTCTTAAGGGTTTTGTCTTGGCATTTTTTGACCAGTCGAGTTTGAGAAGAACTCGGTCTTCAAGCAATTGGTATGCCTGGTTAGGAGTCTTATAAAGAAAAATTCCTCAAGCATCAAGAATTCCTTGAGATGTTTCATCAAGTCCATGGTAAAAGATTTGGATAATGGTTCCTCGTCCTAAACCATGTCCATGACAACTTCGAAGTAAATCTTTCATACGAAGCCAGGCTTCGACGAGTGATTCGTTAGGATTTTGTGTGAAAGCACGAATTTCTCCCATGAGTCGATCAAACATTGCAGGTGGAAAGAATTGGCTTAGAAAAGCTTGCCTCATCTCCTCCCAAGTAGTGATGATTTCTGGTGTTAATTCGTTATACCACACTTTTGCATCTCCAGCAAGTGATGACGGAAAAAGTTTGAGTTTAATGGCATCAACATTTGTATCTCCGTATCGAAACATGCCACAAATTTCAATGAATTCGGCAACGTGTTTGTGAGGATCGGCCCTCGAACGGCCATCGAATTGACGGTCTTTGATCATAGAAATATGGTGACCTTTCACGGTGAAATTGTCACCTAAGTTGACAGCAACAATAGCAGCTCCAGGAGTGGGTGCTACGGCTCGGTTTGTTTCTACAAATTAAACCTTCGTCAAGATTTTGGTTTATAAAAAACAAGCATTAAGTTTAACCAATCAATTCAAGATCAATTCAAGGTTCATGAGTTGGTGTTCCCCAAACACAAAAACAATCTTTTGTCTAATCAAACAAGCTTAGGAAATGGTCAATACAAAAGGTAACCGATTATAGACAAAAGGTCACAATTGAAAGCAAACTATTAATCTCTCGACCTTTAAAGTGGTTTACAATCAATCCGTTTTGATAGACAAAAGCATTTTCATTACAATCACAATTAAGTTCCTTTGTTTAATCAAGAATAGTGGAAGACAACAATCATTCATAGACAAATGATTATAACTAGTGGAATAACAATAGTTCTTTCAACCCTTAAGATTACTAGCACTAGTTAAACTTGATTACCCAAATGTCACTATGAAACTTTATCACAATTGGTTCTTAGAATTGACTTGAAATTGAATTAAAACATGTTATCACAATCATATGCCAATCAATGAATAATACACATCATTTAAGCAAGTGCACAAAGGCACTAGCCACTCATAGCAAACATAAATGTAAACTCAATACTTTGAACATTAGAAACCATGATTGAAAGTCTTACAATGATTTGGAAATAAGATTACAAGTGAAAGACAATGATTCCACAAGCAATGAAATTGGTATAATCGACTTTCTCCCTTCTCCTGGACTTATGGACGAATTTCTGAGTATATTTCTGTGAATGGTTCTCTCCTAGCACTTGTATGTATATCCTTTATCTCTCTAGATTGATTGGTATATAAATACTCAACAAATGATTCCATAAATTGCTCTAACCAAGAGTCTAAGTGCATAAATGCTTCTCTTGCTCCCCAAGTAGTATTGAATGGTTAGAATACTGAAAAGAAGGACCTAGAACCGGATTTATAAAGTCACAATCCTTAATAAAGAAGTCTTGGGTCAAACAGCGACTTCCAACCGATCGGATAGAATGGTCTACCGATCGGTTGGTCTTCTCGGTAAATCCAAATTCACTCCATCCGAATCGGTTGCGGGCGGTGACCGATCGGATGGCTATGGCTGATGAACCTATTTCTTGGACTTTTGCGTACGACTTGTTTCTCGGTTGTAGCTCTTGATTCTTTGATCTTTC
Organism: Artemisia tridentata subsp. tridentata; assembly: GCA_021014915.2. Classification (NCBI taxonomy): domain Eukaryota; kingdom Viridiplantae; phylum Streptophyta; class Magnoliopsida; order Asterales; family Asteraceae; genus Artemisia; species Artemisia tridentata. The sequence continues at coordinate 15,825,855 of CP139509.1, forward strand.
CCTTCATCCTTAAGCTTATTAACTCGACTACTCGGACTTTAACTCATTAAAGTACCTTACGGAGCAGAACTTGACACAAGATTCACATGCAATCTCAAATACTTCCTTTTTCCTCATTTTTGCATCTTTTCCATCCATTTTCCTGTCTTTGGCTACAAATGCTTTGCAAACACACTTTGGTACGATTTAGTAGCAAAAGCATATAAATATAACCACAAAACATATATAAAACTACCAATAACGCTATCAAAAACATGTTAGATTTAGGCGTTATCACTTCAATTACTCCAGCAAATTCTGTTGGAGATTCCACATGGTTTGCTTGGTTGGAATTTCCTCTTCCATGTTCTTTCTTGTGGCGACAATCCTTGGCTTTATGACCGGGTTTCCCACAGACCCAACAATGATAAACTTTCTTGAACTTGTTGTTCTTTTGTCGGGTGTAATCCTTCTTCATATCTTTGTATGAATTCTGTTCATAACCACCACCCTTTTTGTTGTTTTTGTGGTAGTTCTTTGGTTTGGAAGAGCTTTCTCCAACCATGTTTTCATTTGGTTCTATCGAATTTGCATCAGCCTTTTCTTGCATCCCGTTATCTTCCTCAACACGAATTTTAAGAACAAGTAGCTCAAAACTCATATCGTCAGTCAAATGTTGAAGATATATTTTAAAATTTTTCTAGGATTGAGGCAATTTTTCAATAATAGAACCAACAAGAAAATTAGAGTTTATACCCATGCCTTCTACTTCCAATTCATGGACTATGATTTGGAGTTCTTCCACTTGTTTCACAACATGCTTTACATCATTCATCTTGAAATTCAGAAATCTTGCAACCACGAACATCTTAGAACATGCAACTTCAGTCCTGTATTTCTTTTCCAATGATATCCATATGTCCCTTGTACTTGCAAAGGTAGAATAAATATCATATAGGGAATCATCCAAGGCATTCAAAAGATAATTTCTGCAATTATATTCATTATGATTCCATTGTGAGGCGACCCTTTCATATTCTGCCACTTGTGCCTCAGTAGGAACATTCTGTCCTTCCACATACGGATCTGTTGGTTCAGGATCCGTGAGAACATTTGACACATGCAACGTTTTCAAATAAAACAACATCTGTTGTTGCCAACGACGAAAATCAGTCCCTTTGAACTTTTCAGGTTTTTCAACATGCGATTTCTGCATCGCTTGATCCATCTTTGAAATATCTGTTCAAGATTGTTGGGAATAATATTACAACAATATCAAATAATACAACAACATAATTGAGGCCTGCGAATGCAGTGTCCTTAAACAGAAATTCGTCCTATCTAGTACGACTGTTTAGAGGATACAACAATCAATTCAAGTATTAAAACTTGAATCTAACGAATCTGATATGTTTTCATGATGGAAATGGATGAGGTTTTTGTGTTTTTGATGATCCAAAAGTGAAAAATTCGTCCTCTATATATAAGTACATGGTGACCCTTCAAAACAGTCACAATACCCCTTCAAATGGCCTTAGAGAACCCTCTTTTCTTAACAGTCACAATGGTTCATAAAAAACTGCTCTTAGCGACGACCTAGTAACAGAATAACCGTCGCTAACTCAAACTGATTCAAACAGTCACGTTGGTTCGCTTAGTGATGCCTTTTCAACATATATAACCGCCACCATTTCGAATAGACACGTCTTTATGATGGTGATGGTTCATTAGAGATGGTTTTGTGACGGTTTAGTGACAGAAAAACTGTCACTAATCTCCATTTCGTAGCAAACACTAAAACCAACACTTCTTCCCGTCTCTTTTTTTTTTCCGGTGGTACAGGTGCAAGGGGGATGGCAGTGGTGATGAGGTCAAGTGGCGGTGGTTGTGTAGATTATTCCGGCAGGTAACGGTGGTTCCTAGTTCACCGCCGGGAGGAAGAAGATTAGAGGGGGGAGGGGTTTCTTGGGTAATATTTTTAAAAAATAACACAAATGGTCCATTGAGTTTTAAATTTGATTAAAAAGTATTAAAAGGTTATTAAATAAAAGTTACGGGGGCCATTTCTGTAATTTATGAAACTTGAAACTAACTGTTGTTACTCCCTCCGTCTCAATTTATTTGTCAGGAGAGAGAAAACTCAAAGTTTAATAAAAGTGGGGCCACTTTAATTTTCAACCACTAAAATGGAATATTCCTCCTTTAGATTTTTAAGGAAAGTGGATAATTAATTTGAGACATCCATAAAAAAAAATGGACAATTAAATTGAGACGGAAGGAGTACTTTTTTAACGGCGGGTCCAATGAGCGCACAAAATGGTATAGATGGGACTGGTGGTTGCCAAATCGATAGTGGGGACCAATGGTTACACATTTTGAAAATTGGACCAACCGAAACCAATTTGCCTTTATTTTCTAAAACTGTTTTTGTTCTTTGTAAACATTTCTTTTAACTTTTTAGGAAAAAAGCTGATCAAATGGTTTATTTAATTCTTTAAGAATGATATTTTGCGTAGGGATGATCAATGTATAATCTGTTTTAACATTTAAAGTCAGTTGATTTCAACTTTTCTTTTTTTTTCTTTTTTTTTTTCCTTCTATGGTTTCTGTTTTTAAAAGCCCAAAAATTCACGTTGGTTTGAAGAAGATAGACAGAGGAGAGAAATGTGTGAGTTTCGTTTCTTTGAAGAAGATAACATTATTAAACATGCTTTGTCTTCACCTTTTATGGGGCCAATAAATGTAAAAAACAAAAATGTATGCTTTGGTGGATGTAATGCGGCTCATCATGAGTGGTATCCTCACTACTACAGCCATATAGATCGGTTAGAATGACCTATATAGATCGGTACTCAACCGATCTATCTAGAGATGATCTTTATGAGTACCTATCTATATAGATCGGTTCGGAACCGATCTTTATAAGTTACTCCCTCCGTCCTACATTAAGTGTCCATAATGAAATCTTGAGATGTCCCAAATTAAGTGTCCAGTGAATATTTCAACCAATGAGAAGAGACTTTAGTGGGTAATAGTGATATTTGATTGGTGGAGAGTGTAGTTAGTGGAATTTCCTAAAACTTTGTGCATTTGAAAAGTGGACACTTAAAATGGGACGGAAGGAGTACATAAAGATCGGTTACTATCTCTAATAAACGATCTTTCTAATTTTACATAAAGATCGGTTAGTAACTTATAACCGATCTAGTTAATGGTTGCATAAAGATCGGTTCAGTTAGTAACTTATAACCGATCTAGTTAATGACTATGATTTAAAAAAAATAATACATGAATGCAGGTTTCCAGAACCAGATTTACAATTCATTTCTAGAATTTAATAATATACAAAAATGCATTTTTTTCCAGAATTACAATTCATAATACAACACACTCAAAATAAGAGTTCACAAGTCCTACTAACTACTATCCAAAAAGAAAACGCTGCCCGATCCAAACACAACAAAATTTCAACAAACCTATAGTACTCTACTGCAGTTTACCACTTAACAAAAAAACAAACAAATCAATGTATTACATATCCCTCCAAGGCGACACAAAAATACAGTATCTAAAGTGGCTGATAATCAAACAAGATCAAATGTACCCATCCAAACGCCAGTTAAACCAGTGACCAGCCTTTCTCTCAACATCCAGCAGAACCCTAGAAATACACAACAGATAATCTCATCACTCTTGATTTCAAATTGGAAAACTGACTGAATATGAAGTTGATATCAGAACAACCATCATGTAAAGCAGGACATATGATATCAGAACAACCATCATGCATGTGGTTATATGTGGTTGCACGTAACATGATATAAGAGCAGGACATATGATATAAGAGCTTGCAGTTTTTGTCGCTGAAAACTGATTACTCACAACAGTGTGTGTGTCAACCTAAGAGCTACAAGCTTGCACTATTGCATATTGAAAAGAATGTAATGGGCAAATACAGGTGGAAAGAGCTACACTTATCTTTGCTAACAGCTGACACACACTAATCTTTGCTAAATGTGTAGATTCAATCTAGAGCTACACTTAGTTCATCAAAGCGCAGACGAAAAAGTTGCAGTGGTTGGGATCCTATACAAAATTGGTCGCCCTAATTCCCTTTAATCAATGGTAAACTTGATAAACATTCATGAAAGTCACTATGTAGTTTTATCACATGGGGGGTTACAGGTTAGAATAGTGATCTATACTCATTTTTATTGAATTAAAGAAATATACTTATAAAAATGATATAGCTAAAAGAAATGGTTTTTAACAATCTGTTCTATTATTGTCTTGCATGGTAACATTCACACAAATTATTGTTAAGCCGAGTACAGCCTTGTACTCAGCTCGTCAGTTGAGGTCCTTTTTATCCCTATCAAAATAAAGTAAGATAAAGTCCAAATCATCTCATTATGTGTAAACAAATACTGATTAAATGGCACTGAGATCAGTCTCTAACTCTCTTTTAGTAGATCCATTGTTACTAGTAGTTGCAAATTATGTATTATATATAGCCTAAAACTTTCTAATAAACGAATCCATTTTAAGAACCATGGCTTGTTCCAGCAACAATTAACACAGAAAGAAAACATGCAGGCCAAACAGCTTTAAAAGATATCGAGAAATGGGATACGCAGCCTAGCTAAAATTAGTGACTGAGTCAACTGTAGTAAGCCGTCAAAGGATATAAAGGATATAAGATCGTTGGCCTTAAACAAGTCATATGTCACTACGTAAAATGCTACGTAACAACACAGCGACATACCCTTATTTTTAAAGTAGCAAGGATATACAATCAATCGATACAAAAGTGTGCAATAGGTGTATCAATTTTTATTTACAAAAACAATTTAGATTGGGTAGTAACATACCTCATCCATCGCGCCACAATGAAAACCATGCATTGACAACAGCATCTATCTCACTCATACTTAATGACCTCTCTTCACCCCAAGGGAGCTATATGTACAATAATAAACAAATAAAAAGAAAGCCATGATCAATGATAAGGCTATATGTAGTAACAGTAATAAACATGGAACTGTTAATACTAGTAATGATATTTAACAAGTACTTACTGTATTTGGGAAGTCATCATGTTGATATTTTAGCACAAAGTCAATAACCCATTTCATCACATAGAATCCACACTCCCAATCGTCCTCTTGCTTATTTACAACCGGAAATTCCCAACTTAAAGGACCAACAACACTAAGAAAAAGACAAAATAAGCAACAATTTGTATTAAATATTACAAAAACATAAGTGAATTCAATATCAACTCAAGAATATTATTACCGTTCCAGTTGTTTAACAAGATTATAGTCTTTCTTGGTTCTCTTTCTTTTCCACTTATAAGAATCCAAAATGAATCCCTTTCCATGCTTTGGGCATATAATGAGAAGAGAATAATGACGACTGTACATGTGCAAACAATTTGTTATTGTATAAAGCAAGTAACTTTAAAACGATATAAAGATGAAGATGGTGCCATCTTACATCTGTAGATACGGTGCCAGAAAAAAGTCATAACCTGAAATCGCAGAATTTAATGCTTCTGTCAAGTAAATAGAAACACCAATGTCTGTGTCCATATGCGTATCCGCCGTGATCACTTCTGGGTTCAAGAAACCCATCTTGTTAATTTGATTTGGTGAGGTTGCCTTGAGCAGATATAGTGACCTGATGAAACAGATTAACAAAAATTAAACTAGTGCATTGAGAGTTTGAGAATTAGGACTTATGAGCTCTAGTTTTTTTGCAGACCATAAATAAGCTACTCAAAAGCTCTAAAAGCTCTAATTTTTTTGCAGACCATAAAAATTAAACTAAATTAAGAACCATGGGGTCTGGTGCAGGGCAGTTCCAGGTTGAGTACTAGTTTTTTTGCAGACCATAAATAAGCTACTCAAAAGCTCTAATTCCCTTAATAAGCTAAAACAGATGAAATTCATTGGGCCACCCATTCAGCCTGGTAACCTAGAAAATCAAGGAGAAGGGCTCTGTTTGCTCTATGGGTCTTGCCCTCTCTCCAAAGTGGCTCAAGTAGGTGTTTCCTTGTATATAAATTATTATCTTTGATCTAAATTGCAATTTATTTTTCTCCATTTTTCACAAATGTAACCTATCCTGCTCTTAGCTCAGGTGCACATTGATAAAACTACCATGACATTGATTATAGAACAATAACTATTTGAAAAGCATACAAAGAAAATATCCATTGTTTAGAATATGGAGACATCAATCCACAACCATGAAAGGGAAATTAAAACAAACTCACACAACTCCTGCACATTCAGAAGCAGAGAACCACCAAACAAGATCCTTAGAACCATTATTAATTTGCATATATACATTGAACAACCAATTAAAAGTTTGTAACACAATTTAATCACAGCTCAATAACACAAGAACACAATAATGTAAAATTTAGATAAACCTAATTTAATCACAAACACAAGAACACAATAATGTAATTAATTAATGGCTAGGGTTTTTTTTTGGGGATATACCTGCCGAGTTGATAAAATAATCACAAACACAAGAACTTAGATTGCCGCTCAATTCGACCAGGTGAACACAATAATTCGTTGATTTGGGGTTTTATGGAATTTTGGAAACTTAGATTGTGTAAGTTTGGGAAAATGGCTAGGGTTTTTTTTTTGGGTGAGAGAATATGATTTTGGGGAAATTTGGGGAAAATGGCTAGGGTTTGTGAAATTTTTGGTGAAGCGGCAAATTTTTTTAGGTATCCCGCTAAAATTTTGGGAAAAGTTTTGATATAATTTTTAGTACATAGATCGTTTATTTATTTCTACCGATCTATTTAGTTTTATTTTATAAAATGTGTCAATTTTTATTATATATAATTGTTACGAGTAAATAATAACTAATACAAAATGACTAAATAAAGTCGCATAATAAATATAATGATCCGTGCGACAAAAGTTTTACAACACTTTGAACCGAACAAATCAAATAACTAATACAAAATGACTAAATAAAGTCGCATATGTCTTCGGCTTTTGTTGAAATTTGCATGTTATTCTTGCAAAATTAAACAAAAATAATGTTTATAAATAAATTATTTAAATAAATTATAAATTGTATAAATTAATGTTACGAATAATGTTGTGTTACCTACGGGATGTGTGAAGTTTGTCCATCCTCAACCTCAAATCCTTCTTGGTGGTCGGATCTTAGGTAAGTGGTATCATCTAAAACTTCATCCAAAGATTGAATACCAATAGAGAATGGAGGTAGCTCGTCAAACTGATTATACTCGTCCTCGTCCACAACATTCTCAACACCAACTATACGCCGTTTTCCCTGCATGACAATGTTCCATCTCCTATCATTTGAGTCCTCAACATAGAATATTTGGGTAGCTTGTTTGGCTAGAATAAATGGATCGGACGAATAGCTATTTGTAGAAAGATTGACACATGTGATACCATCCTTGTCAACTTTAACACCTCTTAAGTTATCGACCCATTTACACTTGAAGAGAGGCATGAAGAACGTATTGTAATCCAATTCCTAAATTTCTTCAATGACACCATAATACGACTCTTTGGCGACCGACAATCTGGATCATCTGTTGTTGTTGCAACTAACGTCACTCCACTATTTTGAACGGTACTCTTTTCATCTTGTTCTTTGGTGTAAAACGTATATCCGTTAATTTCGTATCCTTGATAATGGAAAACACGTCGCGGACGGTACACCAATTGCATTACTTCAGCTTCAACATCTGGGTATCTCGTTTTTACAGTATCTCTCAACCAGTTTGAAAATGTTCGTTTGTGCTCAATTTCTAACCATTGTAGTCCTTGACGACTATTGTTGCTTTTTAATAATGACATGTGCTCGTGTATATAAGGTGCAATAGATGTCATATTCTGCAAAACTGTAAAGTGTGCTTGCTCCAAATCATGGTTGTTCGGTGTGACATCGTTGCGCCCAATCGTCCCTTTCCCTTCAAGTCTACCCTCGTTTCGAGATTCAGGAACGCCGATATCTGGGATGCCATCGATATAACTTGTACAAAAACTAAAAACCTCCTCCGAAACATATCCTTCAACAATACTTCCTTCCGGCCGATATCGGTTCCTTACATACCCTTTTAAGAAACCCATATATCTCTCAAATGGATACATGTAACGTAGAAATACGGGACCACAAGCATTTATTTCTCCTACAATATGAGATACTAGATGAACCATGACATCAAAAAAGGAAGGTGGAAAGTACATCTCTAGTTGGCAAAGAGTAAAAATAATATCACGTTGCCATTCATCCAACTTCTGAGGGTCAATAACTTTCGAATGAATCATGTTAAAAAACAAATAGAGCTTTGTGATTGTGTGTCGGACTCGAGTTGGCAATATTCCACGAATTGCGATTGGAATCATTTGTGTTATTAAAACATGACAATCGTGGGACTTCATACCAATCAACTTTAGATCTTTCATTGACACCAACTTCTTAATGTTAACAGAATAACCGGATGGAACTTTAACATCATGCAAGCATTGACAAAATTTAATTTTTTCAGCCTTCGACAACGTATAACAAGCGGGCGGCAAATACGTTCTTTTATTACCAATCTCTTGTGGAGCAAGCTCATCTCTAATCCCCATCTCTACCATGTCCTTTCGAACATTAACCCCGTCTTTTGTTTTTCCTTTGATGTTTAACAATAAGCCAATCAAACTTTCGCAAACATTTTTCTCGATATGCATTACATCAAGACAATGCCAGACTTGTAAATGCTCCCAATACTCTAACTTCCAAAATATAGACTTTTTCTTCCAAATATTCTTATTACTTGGCGGAGCTTTATCCTTTTTTCCAAAAACAATTTTTATATCCTTATCACGAGAGAGTATATCACGTCCATTCAATACTCTTGCCATCCTTTTACGCTCTATTTTACCGTCAAACAATTTCCTTTTTTTATGGTACCGGTGTTCGTCTGGAAGTGATCTTCGATGTCCCATATACACAGTTTTCTTACAGTTAGTCAACCACCGCGAGTGAGTGTCATTTTCACAAACAGGACATGCCTTCTCCCCTTTCGTTCCATATCCTGACAAGTTACCGTACGCCGGGAAATCACTTATGGTACAAAAAATCATGGCAAATAATGTGAAACTCTCTTTCTTGTACGCATCATACACTCTGACGCCTTCAGACCAAAGTTTTTCCATGTCATCAATTAACGGCTCCAAATACACATCAATATCATTTCCGGGTTGTTTTGGACCCTGAATTAACAATGACATCATGATGTATTTACGTTTCATGCAAAGCCAAGGTAGGAAGATTGAATACTAAAGAACCGCAAGTGCTGTGACGACTGCTCATATTTCCAAATGGATTAATTCCATCTGAACTAAGCCCAAACCGTATATTCCTAATCTCAGCTCCAAATTCTTCATAAAGATTATCGATATGCTTCCATTGAGGGGAATCAGCCACATGTCTCATTTTTCCGTCGATTTTGCGATCTTCTGCATGCCACCTCAACAATTTTGCATTCTTAGGATTTGAAAATAATTGTTTGAGTCTTGGTTTGATTGGTAAATACCACAATACTTTAGCAGCGGGACCATTCTTTGTCACGTCATCATCAAGTTCCGTCAGATTTGTATCCTTATACCTTGAAACCTTACATACAGGACATTTGTGTAGGTCTTTATACCTTTTTCTATACAATATACAATCTCTCGGACATGCATCTATTCTTGTGACTTCCAATCCCAACGGACACATCAATTTTTTTGCTTGATACGTAGAAGTGGGCAACTCATTGTCTTTAGGTAACATTTTATTTATCAACTCTAATATTTTATTGAAACCGACATCACTCAAACCATATTCTGCTTTTAAGGTCAACAACTGCAACACAGCTGATAGTTTGGTAAAATTCGTACAACCGGTATACAATGGTTTTTCTGATTCGACAAACACTTTTTGTAATTTCTCCATATCGAGTTCATCATTATGCTCCGCATCATGTAGCATGTCATTTATATTTTGATTACTACTACCACAAATACCATCGTTATTATTGACACTACTTTCTGAAACAACATCGTTGCAATCACGTGGTGGTTCACCATGATCTTTCCACCATGTGTAGTTCTCAGTAAACCCTTGTTGAAACAAATGGTCTCTAATCGTATCAATATCATCATGAAAAATAAAATTTGCACATTCTTTACACGGACATGAAATCCGAGCTTTTCCTGTCTTTGCTTGATGATCCTCGGCAGTTTTAAAAAAATCAGACAACCCTTTGATGTACTCCGGGGTAGCACGTTCTATATTGTACATCCATTTCCTACGATCCATCTGAAATATACAATTTTATAATTTTAATAAGATGCATGAATGATATGATGAGATATGAAAATAGTTGCAAACCGTCAATCCTAACCCACTTTTTGAATATTTAGTCTCATATGTGAATGCGTATTATGAGTCGAGTATTATTGAAGAAAAATCGGCAGCATTTCCCCTTAACTCCTCAAGTATGCGCATAAAACGCAAACTCATAGGAGTAAGGAAAAATGATATCGATTTTCTCAAATAATACTCGATCTCATAATACGTAATCACATCCTAAATGAGATAAAATATTCAAAAAGCAGTCCCAAATGGGGACAATCCGAAACTAACCTCTATTAGGTTAATTTCGAACGGGTATTTAACTAAAGGGTTATGATTTTAACTTAGTCTATACTAAATGCTTGAATGTAACAATAAAATATGCTATTAATACGCGATTAGCTTAAAAGTATAGTTAAGTAACTTACATCAACGGGTCAATAGTAGCTAGGTATCAACGGGACGCATAGAAAATTCTTCAAACAAGCCTACATAGAAACACACAATCAAAATCAACAAACAAAGCTTCAAATAAACACAAATTTACTCATAGATGAATTTCGTGTTATGAAATCTAATGGATAAATAGTAAGCATAGTTAAAACATTACATACCTTTTCAATTGACACAACATAGATACTTCAATAGTAAGATTTTTTTGGAATATTTATTGTGATTTGTTGGAGCATTTATGGTGTTTTTTGTTGGAGCATTTATGGTGTTTTTTGTGAGTAAAGATGTGTTAGTGTGAAAAAAAACGGGTATGTGAAGGCTACTGGTTGAGTTATTTTTTGTTGAGGATCATATAGATCGGTTATTTATAAAAAACCGATCTATATAATACAACACGTGTTTCTAGCTGGATAATGCTGGAATATGGGGAACAATGCTGGAATATGGGGAACATGCGAGCCTTATATAGATCGGTTGTTTTGTTAATAACCGATCTATAAAAGTTTGAAACTAATTAGATCGGTGTTTAACATAACAACCGATCTATATATGATTTTTCCCCCTCTTTTTCCTTTAATAGATCGGTTTTTAAGGTAACCGATCTATATGGCCTTTTGTGTAGTAGTGCCTCAAGATGGATGATTTTAAAAATATTTACTAAAAAAATTTATTTTCTCATTCCTTAACTTATTAGATATATATAAATTTCTATTTAAAATAATATTAAGTTAAAGAAGTTAACTACATTTTTTTTATAAAGTCCAAAACTATTTTGCTGAATTCTTTTATTTTCGACAAATTGGTTTCAGTTGGTCACAACTTTCAAAATGTGTAACCATTGGTCTCAACTATCGATTTGGCAACCACCAGTTCCATCTATACCATTGGACCAGCCGTTAAAAAAAGTAACATAAGTTAGTTTCACGTTTCATAAATTACACAACTAACCCCTATATGTTTTATTTCTTATTTTTTAACTCTTTATAAATAGAATTTGAAACTAGGGGGCCACTAAAAAAAAGTAAATTTTGTTTAAGAACATCTTTCCATATTTGTAGCCTTTCTTGCCACGTTCTTCCACTCTCTTGGTTAACGACTGCCATATAAAACTGTTAATCTCACAAACTGTTAGTAAAAGATAATCAAAGAAAAGGGTAATCACAAACTAACCAGAAAGTCCAAGCTCCTCTTGAAGCTTGCTTTTGTTTTCTGTGTTCAATCTCCCATCCCGGTCAATGATTTCCTTAACTTTGTTCTTAGAAACCGTGGCATCGTCATCATCTTCATCATCCCATGCATCTTCTCCGACATAAAATGTGTCATGGATAAGTGTTCCCTCGGGTCCTTCAATGAATTTCTTCATTTTGAGGCCTTTTGGCATTGACTTCCTCCATAGGCCTTTTTTATACCTTTAAGAACCAGCAATGCAGGTAAATCAATTTAATTTGGGAAACTATCGAACATGAGACAAAATTTCGCAAGACATAATAGAACTCATGACATGTATGATGACTGAGAGAAGGTTCATCCAAGAGCTATGCAGTTAGAGCATTTTGGGCTCACACGGGCTACTACATTTGCCAAGTGCCACCAAGCCTATTTTGATAGAGGTTGCCATTTAAGCGCATAAACGTATATTATAGTGAGGTTCTTAACTAGTAAAGCATTAAAAATATAGCGATTAATCTGATATTACTAGTGTAACTATGAAACTTCACTTGAATGTATGTGACGAATAAATATTTGTCAGCCACACCCCACATGTATGCACATAGTTGTTCCTCAGTAATAAACTAATACGGAGGGAGTAATATTTAAGGATGTTGGTAAACAGTTGAGAGCATAGCACTACAACAAAAGAGAGGATGGGTGACCAAGTTTTTTGCGGGGACTCATGTGTCCCCGGGGAAAGTCGCTAAACGACAAAAAGGTGCTGAGTTGGCATAAAAATGTCGCTGACCGTATGAATAATTTTCAACGTATACTTTCTGCGGGGACATGTCCCCGCAGAAAGTATTTAACATATTTATTAAAGTTTGACCAAACTGGGAGCGCATAATTGTTCCCGCGTATTTTTCCCGCTGCACCTTTTTACGGGGACAAAGAGTTTCTGCGGGGACATGTCCCCACGGAAACCGTTAATTATTTTGGCTCCAAAATGGCAAGTTTAACGCGCCAAAATTTAATGGTTTTTTTCGGGGACATGTCCCCGCCGAAAGTGTTTCCTGCCAAATTTTCTTTTTACCCCGCCAATTTTTTGCTTATATATATCGTATAATAAAATTGTCACAAACCACATAAATTTTCACAAAAAACACACATAAGAATGGATGGATTAACGCCAGAACAGGAATGGTCAAAGGCTTTATCACACGAGCTCCTGTATAATGAAATTATACTTCATTGGGGCTGGGAAATTTTTGATGAATATGGTTCTTATGCGAACTGTGCACCGTGGCAAAGAGACAAAATTCTGGAATGGTTGAGGAGAAAGCCGTATTATAGAGAATATTTGGAAGAGCTAGATGCTGTTGAAGCTGAACGTGCTGCTGAAGCTCAAGCTGCTGCTGAAGCACAAGCTGCTGCTGAAGCTCAAGCTGCTGCTGTTGGAGGTGACGATGAAGCTGAAAGCACGTTGGACCTCGACACCGAATTTGGTAATCTGGAAAATAGAGTAACAAATCTCGAAGCTACGTTTGCACGTATCAAGGAAGGGAAAAGATGGTGCGAGTTCCAGCAAAGCGGGAAGTAGCCGCAAAAAAAAATAAACGGGTTGTTTCGTTTGATCTGTTTCGTTTGGTTGTCGAGTTGTTTAGTTTGAGTTGTTTCGTTTGGTTGTTGAGTTGTTTAGTTTGAGTTGTTTCGTTTGGTTGTCGAGTTGTTTAGTTTGAGAACTCTTGCGTGTTTTAAATAAAATGTTTGCCTTAGTGTTTGTTAATTGTGATATTGTTTCTTCAAATAAGGTCATAAACCCAAACACCCTTTTGGTGCAGGAAATAAGCAATCCCAAACACCCCTGTTTTCACAGCAACAACAACATCATCAGAAGTAATTTTATTAAACAGCATAAACCAAACGGCCATGTTTGGACAACAACAACAACAACAACAACAACAACAACAACAACAGCAAAAACAACAACAACAACAACATAAACCAAACGTCCCTGTTTGGAGAACAACATTACATATGAAGATTGTCCATGTCACCCAACAGCTCACGGAGTATTGCAGCCGACTGACATGCGTGGTCGGGGTCGTCGTGATTCGTTGCCATTTCAAGTCTTGCCTCCAGTACCCTTACTCTTGTCTCAAGCACCTGCTTTTGTGCCTCCAGCATGTTTATCCTAAGATCTTTTTCATTACAGTTTGAGCACCTTGTTGGTGCAGATCCAGAACCGTGAGATGTTGAAGCAGACGAGGTTACTCGTAACTGCTCATCAAAATCACTCTTCCACATAAAGTAACCACATCCATGATCTTTTTGTCTTGGCTGCCACATAAATAATGTAATTATATGATTTTTTGTATATTTACATAAATAATAAATGTATAATTGTTCACCTTCGAAAGAGGACATGCATAATATTCCAATCCAAATGTATCTGGCTGATGTGATGTTCTTTTTTTTATATTTCCTGCTCCACAATTACACATAAAAGGATTATATCGATCCATCTCTGATTTTGCAATTGGTGTGAAGATAAGAGGTTTGGTGTTATCGGGTGGTGAGAGGGATGAAGGAGGTGGATGTTGTTGCAGTTGTGGATTTAATTGTGGGATAGTATGTGGGATGGAGAGTGAGAGAATATAAAGAGGATTTTGGTAGTTGTGGATTTTGTTGCAGTTGTGGATAAGATATTTTTGATATTAAAGAGGATAAGGTATATCATTTATTGGCGGGGACATATCCCGCCAAAAGATCTCGTGTACAACCATAACATCTCGGCTCGTTCGTTAAACATCTCGTGTACAACCGTATCATCTCGGCTCGTTCGTTAAACATCTCGTGTACAACCATAACATCTCGGCTCGTTCGTTAAACATCTCGTGTACAACCATAACATCTCGGCTCGTTCGTTAAACATCTCGTGTACAACCATAACATCTCGGCTCGTTCGTTAAACATCTCGCGTACAACCATAACATCTCGGCTCGTTCGTTAAACATCTCTGTACAACCATAACATCTCAGCTCGTTCGTTAAACATCTCGTGTACAACCATAACATCTCGCTCGTTCGTTAAACATCTCGTGTACAACCGTATCATCTCGGCTCGTTCGTTAAAATCTCGTGTACAACCATAACATCTCGGCTCGTTCGTTAAACATCTCGTGTACAACCATAACATCTCGGCTCGTTCGTTAAACATCTCGTGTACAACCGTATCATCTCGGCTCGTTCGTTAAATATCTCGTGTACAACCATAACATCTCGGCTCGTTCGTTAAACATCTCGTGTACAACCATAACATCTCGGCTCGTTCGTTAAACATCTTGTGTACAACTATAACATCTCGGCTCGTTCGTTAAACATCTCGTGTACAACCGTATCATCTCGACACGTTCGTTAAACATCTCGTGTACAACCATAACATCTCGGGTCGTTCGTTAAACATCTCATGTACAACCATAACATCTCGGCTCGTTCGTTAAACATCTCGTGTACAACCATAACATCTCGGCTCGTTCGTTAAACATCTCGTGTACAACCGTATCATCTCGGCTCGTTCGTTAAACATCTCGTGTACAACCATAACATCTCGGCTCGTTCGTTAAACATCTCGTGTACAACCGTATCATCTCGGCTCGTTTGTTAAACATCTCGTGTACAACCGTATCATCTCGACTCGTTCGTTAAACATCTCGTGTACAACCATAACATCTCGGCTCGTTCGTTAAACATCTCGTGTACAACCATAACATCTCGGCTCGTTCGTTAAACATCTCGTGTACAACCGTATCATCTCGGCTCGTTCGTTAAACATCTCGTGTACAACCATAACATCTCGGCTCATTCGTTAAACATCTCGTGTACAACCATAACATCTCGGCTCGTTCGTTAAACATCTCGTTTACAACCATAACATCTCGGCTCTTTCGTTAAACATCTCGTGTACAACCGTATCATCTCAACTCGTTCGTTTTGTTAAAACATCTCGTGTTAACAACCATAACATCTCGGCTCGTTCGTTAAACATCTCTGTACAACCATAACATCTTCGGCATCGTTTGTTTAAACATCTCGTTTACAACCATAACATCTCGGCTCGTTCGTTAAACATCTCGTGTACAACCGTATATCTCGGCTCGTTCGTTAAACATCTCGTGTACAACCATAACATCTCGGCTCGTTCGTTAAACATCTCGTGTTACAACCGTATCATCTCGGTGCTCGTTCGTTTAAACATCTCGTGTACAACCATAACATCTCGGCTCGTTCGTTAAACATCTCGTGTACAACCGTATCATTACTCGTTCGTTAACATCTCGTGTACAACCATAACATCTCGGCTCGTTCGTTAAACATCTCGTGTACAACCATACATCTCGGCTCGTTCGTTAAACATCTCGTGTACAACCGTAACATCTCGGCTCGTTCGTTAAACATCTCGTGTACAACCATAACATCTCGGCTCGTTCGTTAAACATCTCATGTACAACCATAACATCTCGGCTCGTCGTTAACATCTCGTGTACAACCCTTAACATCTCGGCTCGTCGTTAACATCTCGTTACAACCGTATCATCTCGGCTCGTTCGTTAAACATCTCGTGTACAACCATAACATCTCGGCTCGTTCGTTAAACATCTCGTGTACAACCGTATCATCTCGGCTCGTTCGTTAAACATCTCGTGTACAACCATAACATCTCGGCTCGTTCGTTAAACATCTCGTGTACAACCGTATCATCTCGGCTCGTTCGTTAAACATCTCGTGTACAACCATACATCTCGGACTCGTTCGTTAAACATCTCGTGTACAACCATAACATCTCGGCTCGTTCGTTAAACATCTCGTGTACAACCGTATCATCTCGGCTCGTTCGTTAAACATCTCGTGTACAACCATAACATCTCGGCTCAGTTCGTTAAACATCTGTGTACAACCATAACATCTCGGCTCGTTCGTTAAACATCTCGTGTACAACCATAACATCTCGGCTCGTTCGTTAAACATCTCGTGTACAACCGTATTCCTCAATCGTTTATCTCGTGTACAACCATAACATTCGGTCGTCGTTAACATTTTACTCCGGGTGTAATTCGGTAAACCATAACATCTCGGCTCGTTCGTTAAACATCTCGTGTACAACCGTATCATCTCGGCTCGTTCGTTAAAACATCTCGTGTACAACCATAGCATCTCGGCTCGTTCGTTAGACATCTCGTGTACAACCGTATCATTCGGCTCGTTCGTTAAACATCTCGTGTACAACCGTATCATCTCGGCTCGTTCGGTAAAAGTGACATAAATAATTTTAAAAAGTTTAATTAATAAATATGATTTAGAAATTTTTTAGTTAAATTTAAAAGAATTAATATTCGTTAATTACCTTCTGCGGGGACATGTCTCCGCAGAAAGGTTTTACCATAAAAATTAATTTTCCCTCTTATTATTTGCTTTATCCCGCCAGAGTTATTGGCGAAATTTTTTTACTTTCCGCGGGGACATGTCCCCGCAGAAAGTAAAATCTATAATTTATCCCTTTTTTAGATCAGATCTAACACTTAGAAAAAAAAAAAAAAAAAAAAAAAAAAACACACTCGCACCATCTCCATTACCACAACACCACAGCACCATCTCGATCCACCACAACACCACCATCTCCATTACCACCACCACACTCGCACCACTGTGACATCTCTACCACCACCACCACCACACTCGCACCACTGTGCACATCTCCACCATCTCCTCCCCCTCTCCCGTTTAATTCTTTCCTCCCTCTTCTCTCCCGTTTAATTCTTTCCTCCCCCTCCTCTCCCGTTTAATTCTTTTCTCCTCCTCTCATTTTCGTTTAATTTCTTCCCGTTTAATTCTTTTGGTGAGTAATTTTAGCTTTTTTTATTTTTTTAATTTTCGTTATCTTTTTAATTTGTTATTTGTTTTTAATTTTTTGTCATTTGTTAATTTTTGTTAATTTCTTGAATTTTTTTTATTTATTTATTTTTTTTTTTTTATATGTTAATTTTTTGTTAATTTTTTTAGGTATACTTGCTGCTGAGAACGAAGCCGAGAACCAAAAAGCCGAGAACCAAAAAGCCGAGAACCAGGTTTATGTTTAATTTTTTTTTGTACCGGGGACATGTCGCCGCCAAAAGTTTATAGTCATTAGTTTATGTTTATGTAATTTTTTTAGCTCACTTGCTGTCGAGACCGAGACCGAGACCACAGTCGAGAGCAGCCTACTATCAAGACCAGCCGAGAGCAACCATATTCAGTACGTTTTTTTTTGTTTGCGTGCTGTGTTTGTTAAGTGATGTTATGTGGGAGTCCTTTGATTATTGTTAAGTGATGTTTATGATATTTTGAGGTATTTGGTATATGAAAATGAATGTATTTGGTATACGTTTAAAAAGTACCAAGTTGGTGAATATATGAAAATGAATGTATTTGGTATACGTTTGATAATGTATTTGGTATGCGTTTGTGAATATATGAAAATGAATGTACGAATATGTTATGTGCTTATAATTTTTTTTATCTAATTGTGTTAGACTATTATAAATGATTTTAGGAATTTAGTGATTAATTTCGGAAAGTCCCCGTCCGAAGTTAATCATCCCATAGAAAACCCGTCCGAAATTAATTTATTAGAAATTAATTTCGGAAAGTCCCCTGTTTGTGACTGCTTTTTGAATGTTTTGTCTCATTTAGGATATGACTGCGTATAATTGATTTACTATTTGTGAAAATTTCGACAGTGTTTCCTTTTTACTCCTACGAATATGTCTTTAATGCACATATTTGGGGAGTTGAGGGGAAAAACTGCCGAAATTTTTTCAAATAGTAAATTCAGTTATACGCATTCATGTATGAGACGAAACATTCAAAGAGTGGGTTAGGATTGCCTTCCATAGTTGGATTAGGTGAACAAAACGCACAACTCGTGATTCCACCTTTATGTGTTTATGTGTAGATTTTTTTGAACATGCTTAATTCTAAATAATTATTTATTGCATCATTAAAACGCAGTTATGCCAATTGATAAGAGTTGGGTCTCTAAACCTCGTTCTAGCCGCGAATTTCTAAAAGGTCTTAGAGCTTTTTGCGAGTATTGCAAGTCTTTTGTGAATATTGATGGGAATGTTAAATGTCCATGTAAATATTGTCATAACATTGGTTGGGTAAAATACGAAGAGTTGTTTAATCACATAATGTCATACGGTTGGGACCAAAGTTATACGAAATGGTTTAATCACGGTGAACCGGATGAGCAGACAGTAGTACCCACCACGAATCAACATGGGAGTGATATGGCCGAGTTCCTTCATGATATTTGTCCGAATAACGAACAAAATGAGACAACTGAAGGAAATATTGGCGAGACAAACGAGCCAACTCCTCAACGTAACGAGTTTAAAGAGTTACTCGCCACTGCCAACGAGCCACTATACCCGGGCTGTAATTGGATGTCTTCATTGGACTTTATGGCAAAGTTTACGAACATCAAGGTCAAAGGTAAAATGAGTGACACCACATTTAACGAAACCCTAAAATTTCTCAAAGAATGTTTCCCACCCGCTCTAGGATACAAAATCCCATTGTCATACTATGACATAAAGAAAACATATAAAACGATCGGGTTAGGATACGAATCCATACATGCTTGTGTAAATGACTGCTTTTTATATCGGGGGGGCGGTAACGAAGATTTGCAGAATTGTCCCATCTGCGATGCTAGTAGATGGAAAGACAAGAACACACTGGGGAAGAAAGTTCCTAACAAGGTGTTGCGTTATTTTCCTATCATTCCTAGACTACAGCGTTTGTACAAGTCGACCCACACTGCAAAACATATGACTTGGCATGCTTCTGGGCAGTCTACAGAGGACGGTAAGATGCAACACCCGGTTGATGGTCAATTATGGAAGAAATTTGACGTGAAGTATTCTAAAGAATTTTTCTATGAAAAAAGAAACGTCCGATTAGGGTTGGCTGCTGATGGTTTCAATCCGTACGGCAACCTTAGTCAGTCTTACAGCATGTGGCCGGTCATATTAACAACGTACAATACGCCTCCCTGGATATGTATGAGAGAGACTTCTCTTATGTTGACGTTGTTAATTCCGGGCCCTAAATCACCTGGGAAGGACATAGATATTTACTTGAGGCCTTTGATTGAAGACCTAAAGATTCTATGGAAAGATGGAGTCATGACTAGGGATGCTGCCACTGGCACTGAATTCTGTATGAGAGCAGCGCTTTTATGGACTATCAATGACTTTCCCGCTCGAAGTAGTCTGTCTGGGTGGAGTGGGCAAGGTTACTTGGCTTGTCCGACATGTAATATGGACACTCCATCTGCTCGCGTGTTAGGCAAAACCGCTTATGTTGGTCACAGAAGATTCTTAAAAACGACCAATAAATGGCGGAAAAATAAACGGGCATTCTATACTCGGGACGATGATCCTAGACAACCTCCTAGAAAAATTACCAGTGATGACATCTTGAATCAACTTAGGAGATTGCCTAAACGTACCCCGGGGAAACATCCAAGTTTTGGGGGTGCGAAGAAAAAACGTGATCCTGTTCGCGAATTGAATTGGACCAAAGAATCAATTTTCTACGAGCTAAAGTATTGGTCTTTTCTTACACTAAAACACAATTTAGATGTCATGCATATCGAAAAAAATGTGTGTGAGAGTGTGTTGGGTACTTTGTTAATGAATGACAAATCGAAAGACACCAACAAGGCAAGACAAGACTTAGAAAATTTGCAAATTCGTGAAGAGTTGTGGCTCGTCAACAAAGGAAACGGGAAGTGCTCTAAGCCTCATCCCACGTACTCTTTCACAGCTGAAGAAAGAAAACAATTCTGTCAATTCATTAAAGGTACGCGTTTTATTTCAAAATTTATTTGTTCCAATTCTATTCGCGTATCCATTTCGACGACTTACTCTTTTTTTTTGTCAATTCATCAAAGGTGTGAAACTACCTGATGGGTTCGGATCTAACTTCAAGCATAAAGTGACCGACAATGATAGCAACATAACAGGCTTGAAGGCTCATGACTATCACATAATGATGCAGCGGTTGCTTCCTGCTGGACTTCAAAATTACTTGAAGGACCAAACCACCGCAACACCAATAATCGAGCTTTGTTCATTCTTCAAACAAATATGCGCTCGAACTTTGATGGTGGATGACATGCTGAAAGCTAAAGAACAACTCATCAATATTTTGTGCAGTTTCGAGCAAATTTATCCTCCTGCTTTTTTTGACATAATAATTCACTTGGTTATTCATCTACCCGAAGAGGCTATTGAAGGCGGGCCTGTTTACATGAGGTGGATGTATCCATTTGAAAGATACATGAAAAAGCTCAAGAATTATGTCAGAAATAAAGCTAAGCCCGAAGGTTCAATAGCGGAGGGTTATATTGCAGATGAAGCATTAACTTTCTGTTCGCATTATTTCCGGGGTGTTGAGACGAGATTTAATCGTCCTGACCGGAATGAGGACGGTCCAAGCCCAACAAGTCAATTTCAGGTGTTTCGATCAATAGGTAAACTGAATGGCAAGCAATCATTTATCCGGGTTCAACCAGACACAATGAAGAAAGTAGTATGGTATGTACTACACAACAGTGATAAAATTGACCCGTACGTGAACGAGTACGAGAGGTACGCGTTTTATTTCAAAATGTGTTTTACGTGAGTTATTATTCGACGACTTATTCTAATATCATGAACGTTTACAGGGCATTTCCTGGCAATGATATACAAGAAGGATTTCCTGGCTGGTTTAGGAGCAAGGTAGACTTATTGTATGTATTACCCTGTAAAAATAACGACTATTACTCATCTATATCTATTCTTAACTTTTTCATAGATTCGTGAATTAAAAGTAAAGAATGACCCAAGTTGTACTTCCGAGTTATTCGCTTTGGCTTGTGGACCAGCATGGACTGCAGTCTCAGTCGACTCTTGCGTAGTCAACGGTGTGAAGTTTATCGTACACAACCGTGATTTATGTCGTTCAACTCAAAACAGCGGAATTTCAACTCCTAATCCTAGCGGAGGAATGTATTATGGCCAGCTTGAAGAAATTCTCGAGTTTTTGTATGTTCCGTTCAAGGTTGTGCTGTTCAAAGTCAAATGGTTCGACACTAATAACGAGGGTCGCATAAAACGTTGTACATATAGAAATAACATTACACAAATTATGACAGACCGTGTATCGTTTCAAAATGAACCATACATTCTTGCAACACAAGCAACACAAGTCTTTTACCTTGATTTCCCGGGTAAACGTGGTAGTTGGAAGGCCGTCCAAGATTCTTATCATCGAAAGATTTGGAACCCGGATATAATCGTGGTAGAAGACAATCAAGATGTTGTACATGACAACAACTCATCACATGTCACACTCTCTGCTGAGTTGGAAAACTTGAATTATAGCACGATAGATATAGATGTCCAGCCAGCGGAAGTTGAGGCACCACCAGCACCAATTATCACTGATGTCGACAACGACGATGATATTGTGTAACACCCCAACCCAATAAGGGTAAAGATGTCACACTAATGGTTTCACATCAGAATCAAAACAAAGCATACGTTTCAAGTAATACAGAAATTCTCAAAGGTTACAAATGAAATTCTGAAATTTACATGGTTACAACGGAAACAAAACTAAACACTAAGTCTGCAAAAGCAACTCCTTCTAATGGTCTCTACTTCAGAACACTTATCAAAGTCTTCTAAGTCCAAAAGTCTCTTCACTCATACCCAAACCCATCGTCCTGCTTATTACCTGCCGCACACGAAAAGAAAACGTGCGGCTGAGCTTAAAAAGCTCAGTGAACAGATACGTATACAAAGCAAAGAATAACGAAACAGAAATATAATATGGGCAATGGGGAAATGTCATAAGGTATAAAAGAAATAAATGGATAATAAGAGAAGAGTAGGATAGTCATCTACCACGAGCCCAGAAACTCAAAGTCATAATCTCAAAGTTATCATCTCAAAATCATAGTCTCACAATCAGAGGGGATACCTCTCAGGCAACCAGATAATATGAGGGGTGTCCTCATGTATCATAATAGTGGAGTGATCAGCTCCCAGAAATGTGAAAGGCGTGTATTGCACACAGCACCAGTCACCTCAAAGTCATACTCAAAGTCATAATCTCAAATTCACAAACATGCCTAGGATTGCAATCCATACGCCCCCAAACTCAAAGTCAATCTCAAAGTCAAGTAGCCGGCAGATAATATAAAGGGACGGTGTGAGAAATCACTCCCCCACACAGGAGTCATGCCAGTGGTGCATCACAGACATGGCCAGGTTACCTTCCTGGCTAGGAAAGGACAAAAATGGCTCGGGTATCAAACTAAGAGTCATGTCTCAAAATCATAGCTCAAGGTCATATATCACAAGGTGCATCTCAAAGTCATATCAAAGTAATATCAAAGGTTCACTCAAAGGGAACATAACAATGGCTTGGGAAATCTTAACCGAATCATAACTCAAAATCAATATATAGGTTCATCTCAAAAGTTCATTTCAAAACTTCCATCAAAAGTCCATTTTAAACAATCCTATATTCATGATTTTCATAAAACGATCCTTTAAAGTAATTCTCGTAAAATATTCTTTCAAAACGATTTTTCATAAAAATTAGTCTTCCAAGAATAGTTTTCATAAAAGCTAGTAACATTTATATAAAAATGGTTTTGCCTCATTTATATACCTCTTTTAAATTAGCTTTTCTCAAAACATTTTCAAGATATAATTAGAAAAGGTTTTCATAACATAGTTTCCGATCAGAAATCATATCAAATGGAATTCAACCGGGGAGGTTCAGGCAAGGGAAATCATAGCAATCAAATCAGAAACTAATGGATTCAGAATACGATAGAGATGGATCATGAGAAACCTTAAAAGAAAAGTCAGAATATCTGTACCTCGACAAAGCACACCAAATATCAAAGCAACGAAAGAAATAGGGATGGATGATCACTCCCTCTTCACCCGATCTACAAATATGCATAAGTTCTCTTATAAGTTTCATATGATCGTAAGGTTTCATTTTTGTTCTCATTCCATTTAGGTAATTTTAAGTTATAACATTCTCATATGCCAATTCAAGTATTACAGATGATCATATTCATAGTTCAAGGTTCATAATGTCTTTTACAAAGTTTTAGGATTCATATAGTAACTTTCATAATTTAGGGTTCAAAGTGTTATTATGATAAGATTAGGGTATAATATGTAGATATCATCAAGTTACAGGTTTTACAAGTTATGACCTTTGGTTTTAGCAAAATATCCATTTACACCCTTTAGGTTACAAAATAAACACACAACACCCCTTTTTAATCACTTTTACTCTTTCACAGCTTTTACACTTAGTTCAGACCTGTTTTGCACGATTTTTAGTCCTAATAAGAACTCAGTATAAAAATTCCCAAAAATTCATACAAGTGCCCAGGTTTCTTAAGAACTAACCCAATTTTTTCCAGAATTTTTTCTAAGTATAACTATGGTTTAAAAATCCTATATTTCAAGTTGTCCAGATTTCTGGAAATCTTAAACATACGAAAAGTAAGCTGCTTAAAGTCCCATCAATAAAATTTATAAAAATCTGGAAAAATTCAAGAAAATCACCTATGTTCCAAATACTAACATGCTAGAATTTTAGATCTCAAATCTTTATAGATTTCAACTTAAAAATCATAAACTACAGGTGAATTTTCGTAACCCGAAATACAGTTTTGACACCCGATCTCATAAATTCAGAAAAAGTACCTTCCCGACCTCAAAAAAATACGAAACCAATTTCTACAGGTAGCTATTTCATAGAACTTAGTTTTAGACTCAAAAACCACCCAAAAACACGTTCGTATCACTGAGATACATTCGATTTAATTGGACCTTTTTCCTGGATCAGAATCAGTTTAATATAATCATGCATATACTTAGGGTTTTTATCACTCCAATCATTAATCCTTAATACCAAACGATTATAGGTTAGTCTATAACATATTTAGGTCTATTTTAACATGTTTTAACATAATCAAATCGAATTGTTCATCACATAATTTCTGGTCGATTCATACATACGAATTTTTAGGGTTTTTCATCAAGATTTTATGTGTTATTCTTTCATACGATTAACAAGGACCAAGAACAAGATTACCTTAGAACAAGAACAAGATCAAGTCTTCCTTTGGTGGTGTGGATCGACAGTAGCAGCCAACAAGAGAAGAAAAACCGACTTTGGTTAATTTAGGGTTTAGTTCTTTTTTTTTTTTTTTTTTTTTTTTTTTTTTTTTTTTTTTTTTTTTTTGATTTTCGGTAATATGGAATTTTTTGGAGGAACCGGTATTTGTTTTTTTTTTGGATTGGGCCAAGAGGGCCGAAATTTGTGTGTGACCAAGTTCATTGGGCCCTGGGTTTGGTTGTTGTAGCATAACAAAAGATACATGGCCCGAAACAATAGTTCATGTAGTGAAATTGGTGCCTCGTAATTATTTTATGTTTCAGAAATATTTTGGACTTCAAATATGTTCAAAAACTCCATGATGACGTTTTGTTCGAATTATTTGGATTCACGGTTGATTCGTTTAATTTCTTTCAGTTTTAAATTAATTGTATCAATAACTTAGGAAATTTCAAATTAGATGTAAAATTTGGTATTTAAAATTTAGGGTTTTACAACTCTTCCCCTCTTAAAAAGAAATTTTCGTCCTCGAAAATTGAAGCACGAAACCAAAGTGAAAATGCGAAGTTAAACGGAGTGGTAGCAAGTCGCAAAAGATCATCACAACCATTCTCATGTCCGAGGAGGTTCTTCCAAAAGATTTTCAGACCAAAGGTTTCTCATGACTCAGATCAAAATGAGGTGGTTTCAAACTTCTCAGAAAGAGACAAAATAAGTTGATCTTGATCAAAAGGTCCATGCAATATAAAATGGACGATAGGTGCGTCTTCAGAAAGTTCATCTGGAATACGAATCAAGATTTCAAATCGAATTAATTGTTATCAATAGTAGGGAGTTCTAAAAGGAGTTCAAGATTTATAGTGTAGGTCAACACAATGCAAACGAGAGTCCAAACTCAATCAGATATCTAATGAACGAGAGCAGAGTATACGCATCGATATGATGGATCTAAAGTCTTACTAATCACGGATAATCCAACGGAGTTCAAATTCTTAACTTCTTATGTACTCCCCAAGATATCCTATGCCCACAACAAGTTCACGTTATAGGATGTAAGTATTATCACGTTGGCCAGACGTCATAATACTGGCATCATATAACTATGCCCTCATGATGGTCATACTTTATCTCAAGTCGTAATCAAAACCACCTATCTTAATCCACTTAATACTTCTACAGTCTCAAAAGCCAACAAGGTCAAATATCATAGCCAAGAGGGAAAACAAACTATTCGCACGAGTATCAAAATCCCAGATTGCCAACTGAAATGAGGTATGCCGTCATAAGCATCATAACTTCCACAACTAGCCAAAATCTCTCAAACAAAGCTATCACCGAACATACAAAAAAATAAACACGAACTGAAATGCTTCTAGGAAACTTAAATCATCAAGGATCTTATTAATCTTCAAGAACTTCGGCCTTCATAAAATCTAATCTTCCAAACATGAAGGGTCTGTTTCCCGATTCCGCTCATTCAACACCTCTAATCTCTTCAAGTCCTGTAAATCTGTCTTCGTCTGTCTATCAATCGGGAAGTGAAACCAAATTCGGGAACTTATGTCTGGTTCATCGAGCCTCCTGCATTTCTTCTTGGAATGTGATAGAGTGTTGTGGATTTCTGGCACGATCTTTCAGTCTCTCCATCATCCAGTCTGCTTCCGCTCTCAGTTCATCTTAGTACAACCAAGATGAATAGGGAAGTGAGAATGTACGTCTTCATCAGCTACAGGTTCGCTATCTTGACTCGGTCTTCTGCACCGCCCACACTCCTGTATTGAAAAGAATGTCTTCAATCTTCAGGGTAGCCTCCTTTGTTGACAACTCCAGGTCAGGCGAAGAACGTCATTGTCTTCAACAATTATCCATCTCTCAGGATGGACAAATGATCGTCAAATTTCTAACAAGGTGCAAAATGATCTTCATGCTCTTCCTCGTCTCTGAATGTACCATTAAGTCATACAATGACCATTCGTCCAAGTACTCACGAGAAAACCTCATTTATCAACTTCGCAAAACAATCTGAGCTTTAGCTAATACTATTAGCCTCACTAATCGTCATAGCAGGCTTTTACGAATACGGAAAGCGATTTCAAAAATCAGTCAATTCATCAGAAAGGAAACTTCGCGCTCTGAATTTAAACAAACACATAGCCGTTCCAGGGTGGAGGAATATTGACTCCTAACAGTAATACGGTTCAGCTTCCATACATATCTCCAGTTACCATCCTTCTTTCTCGCGAATGAACCAAAAACATGCCCAGGAGATACACTTAAGTAAACTCACTTCCTGGTCTTCGGTTGCTGCTCTTCCCGGTTGCTCCAATCAATTGGTATGATCCGACAGACATCCTCGTTTAGTGACTTGAAATCTCTCGGTATCATGTTAAATCTTACTTCATACTCCGGTGGAAAACTTGGTGGTTCAACAGGAAATCAAATTCAAGAAATTCAGGGTTCCAAATAACGTTCAACACAAGGTTCATGTTCAGAAACTCAAGGTGCCAAAGGCTTCCACGATAAGGTTCATTCATTGGTGTACGAAATGGTTTCTAGGAAAACTTCATAACCGTGAAAGTGACACACGCGTCTCCAGAGTAATAAGATAGAAAAGGGTTTGAAAATTGGTAATCGTAGTCGGAAGTTCAGAATTGTTGCAAATGCCAAAGGTGAAACATAGAAGGGTAGTTGTCAATATTTGACTGATCATTCCACAATTTCCTTGTCAGAATAAAATCAAAGTTAACTATTCAAAGAAAGACGGTTCGCAAATCAAAGCTATATCATTAGAAGTGAGGACGAAAACATTCTTATACTCATGGTTACACACCACAAGACTTCTCATAAGGACAGAGATGGGTAAAACGAATTCAATAGTGTCGGAAACTTCATAGATACTTATCAAATAGCAAAACATATCCAGTACGTCATCGCCATAGAGGTTCTCGGAATGCCTGAAGAGGCGTCAAAGGGATTAACAAAAGAATCAGAGTGAAATGCGGGTCATTATCAAAATGATTAACAAAAGGGATTTGAAGATAAGGATCAAATAGTGTCAGGCCATTATTATGAAATTCTTAATGCCTTCAAGATTTAATCAGGTTCAAAACTTAGGTGGTGCAAAGCATAAGCTTTCACTTTCCAGAAGTGGTATCAACAGAATCTAACCAAAAGCAAGGCACGAATCAGAGTGATACGGAAGCAATGATGCTTAAACAAATGCCTTATAGTCTACCCATTCCTCACCGGTCAAAACTTAGGTTCCTATGGGAAATCCTAAATCAATTTTCAAAGGTTGACTTACGAGTGCCTACAGGGAAAGCTTAGTGGTCCTAACTTACACAGGTCAAGGGTAAATGCATTACGAAATCGCAGCATGTCTCTCTGATACCATAAATTGTAACACCCCAACCCAATAAGGGTAAAGATGTCACACTAATGGTTTCACATCAGAATCAAAACAAAGCATACGTTTCAAGTAATACAGAAATTCTCAAAGGTTACAAATGAAATTCTGAAATTTACATGGTTACAACGGAAACAAAACTAAACACTAAGTCTGCAAAAGCAACTCCTTCTAATGGTCTCTACTTCAGAACACTTATCAAAGTCTTCTAAGTCCAAAAGTCTCTTCACTCATACCCAAACCCATCGTCCTGCTTATTACCTGCCGCACACGAAAAGAAAACGTGCGGCTGAGCTTAAAAAGCTCAGTGAACAGATACGTATACAAAGCAAAGAATAACGAAACAGAAATATAATATGGGCAATGGGGAAATGTCATAAGGTATAAAAGAAATAAATGGATAATAAGAGAAGAGTAGGATAGTCATCTACCACGAGCCCAGAAACTCAAAGTCATAATCTCAAAGTTATCATCTCAAAATCATAGTCTCACAATCAGAGGGGATACCTCTCAGGCAACCAGATAATATGAGGGGTGTCCTCATGTATCATAATAGTGGAGTGATCAGCTCCCAGAAATGTGAAAGGCGTGTATTGCACACAGCACCAGTCACCTCAAAGTCATACTCAAAGTCATAATCTCAAATTCACAAACATGCCTAGGATTGCAATCCATACGCCCCCAAACTCAAAGTCAATCTCAAAGTCAAGTAGCCGGCAGATAATATAAAGGGACGGTGTGAGAAATCACTCCCCCACACAGGAGTCATGCCAGTGGTGCATCACAGACATGGCCAGGTTACCTTCCTGGCTAGGAAAGGACAAAAATGGCTCGGGTATCAAACTAAGAGTCATGTCTCAAAATCATAGCTCAAGGTCATATATCAAAAGGTGCATCTCAAAGTCATATCAAAGTAATATCAAAGGTTCACTCAAAGGGAACATAGCAATGGCTTGGGAAATCTTAACTGAATCATAACTCAAAATCAATATATAGGTTCATCTCAAAAGTTCATTTCAAAACTTCCATCAAAAGTCCATTTTAAACAATCCTATATTCATGATTTTCATAAAACGATCCTTTAAAGTAATTCTCGTAAAATATTCTTTCAAAACGATTTTTCATAAAAATTAGTCTTCCAAGAATAGTTTTCATAAAAGCTAGTAACATTTATATAAAAATGGTTTTGCCTCATTTATATACCTCTTTTAAATTAGCTTTTCTCAAAACATTTTCAAGATATAATTAGAAAAGGTTTTCATAACATAGTTTCCGATCAGAAATCATATCAAATGGAATTCAACCGGGGAGGTTCAGGCAAGGGAAATCATAGCAATCAAATCAGAAACTAATGGATTCAGAATACGATAGAGATGGATCATGAGAAACCTTAAAAGAAAAGTCAGAATATCTGTACCTCGACAAAGCACACCAAATATCAAAGCAACGAAAGAAATAGGGATGGATGATCACTCCCTCTTCACCCGATCTACAAATATGCATAAGTTCTCTTATAAGTTTCATATGATCGTAAGGTTTCATTTTTGTTCTCATTCCATTTAGGTAATTTTAAGTTATAACATTCTCATATGCCAATTCAAGTATTACAGATGATCATATTCATAGTTCAAGGTTCATAATGTCTTTTACAAAGTTTTAGGATTCATATAGTAACTTTCATAATTTAGGGTTCAAAGTGTTATTATGATAAGATTAGGGTATAATATGTAGATATCATCAAGTTACAGGTTTTACAAGTTATGACCTTTGGTTTTAGCAAAATATCCATTTACACCCTTTAGGTTACAAAATAAACACACAACACCCCTTTTTAATCACTTTTACTCTTTCACAGCTTTTACACTTAGTTCAGACCTGTTTTGCACGATTTTTAGTCCTTATAAGAACTCAGTATAAAAATTCCCAAAAATTCATACAAGTGCCCAGGTTTCTTAAGAACTAACCCAATTTTTTCCAGAATTTATTTCTAAGTATAACTATGGTTTAAAAATCCTATATTTCAAGTTGTCCAGATTTCTGGAAATCTTAAACATACGAAAAGTAAGCTGCTTAAAGTCCCATCAATAAAATTTATAAAAATCTGGAAAAATTCAAGAAAATCACCTATGTTCCAAATACTAACATGCTAGAATTTTAGATCTCAAATCTTTATAGATTTCAACTTAAAAATCATAAACTACAGGTGAATTTTCGTAACCCGAAATACAGTTTTGACACCCGATCTCATAAATTCAGAAAAAGTACCTTCCCGACCTCAAAAAAATACGAAACCAATTTCTACAGGTAGCTATTTCATAGAACTTAGTTTTAGACTCAAAAACCACCCAAAAACACGTTCGTATCACTGAGATACATTCGATTTAATTGGACCTTTTTTCTGGATCAGAATCAGTTTAATATAATCATGCATATACTTAGGGTTTTTATCACTCCAATCATTAATCCTTGATACCAAACGATTATAGGTTAGTCTATAACATATTTAGGTCGATTTTAACATGATTTAACATAATCAAATCGAATTGTTCATCACATAATTTCTGGTCGATTCATACATACGAATTTTTAGGGTTTTTCATCAAGATTTTATGTGTTATTCTTTCATACGATTAACAAGGACCAAGAACAAGATTACCTTAGAACAAGAACAAGATCAAGTCTTCCTTTGGTGGTGTGGATCGACAGTAGCAGCCAACAAGAGAAGAAAAACCGACTTTGGTTAATTTAGGGTTTAGTTCTTCTTCTTCTTTTTTTTATTTTTTTTTTTTTTTTTTTTTTTTTATTTTCGGTAATATGGAATTTTTTGGAGGAACCGGTATTTGTTTTTTTTTTTGGATTGGGCCAAGAGGGCCGAAATTTGTGTGTGACCAAGTTCATTGGGCCCTGGGTTTGGTTGTTGTAGCATAACAAAAGATACATGGCCCGAAACAATAGTTCATGTAGTGAAATTGGTGCCTCGTAATTATTTTATGTTTCAGAAATATTTTGGACTTCAAATATGTTCAAAAACTCCATGATGACGTTTTGTTCGAATTATTTGGATTCACGGTTGATTCGTTTAATTTCTTTCAGTTTTAAATTAATTGTATCAATAACTTAGGAAATTTCAAATTAGATGTAAAATTTGGTATTTAAAATTTAGGGTTTTACATATTGATTATGATGACCATATTCCTCATGATTTAGCATCTGATCATGAAGACCACGTCGATGGTGAAGATGAAGCTGGCACTAATAATGATGATTTTTATCTTAGTGATGTAGGAGATTGATCTCAAATTGTAATTTGTTAAATGACACTTATTTTAATGAAATTGTTATCGAGTTGTTAAATGTGTTTATTTATTTATTTATTTGATTATTTGTTATTATCTTTTTTGGTTTATATTGTTATTTATTTGAATGTGTGTATATATATGCGTATATGTGTTTCTTCACTAATTTCTATGTTCTAGTACAGATGGCGGATGTTATAGCTACAAGCCATGGTGGTGATGGGGGTCACGAGCCACCCCGGGGTCCGGCGAGGAGGATAGGCACCAACTGCGAGCGTAAGAATTTCTCCTTTATTTTAATTAAACTTGATCATTATTTGAAATTGATAACTTGTTATTTTATGTCACCATCACTTTAATTTGATTACTTGCAGGCTCTAGTTCGAGAGCTCCTAGGCCTAAGCCGACGAAGCCTGGGTCAAAAATCAGGAAAGACGGGAAGGTGGTTCGTGGTCCCTCCAAGAACACAGCATTAATCACCATGCGGAATGACAGTGGCCGCCCAGTCTCTATCAGATATAGAAAGAATGCTAAAGGCTTCTGGGAGCATGTGGGCCCTCACGCTGCGTGGTACTCGAGCTTTGTCGGGACCTTGATACGGGACACCGTTCCACTGTATCACGATACGTGGGATGATGTTTCAGAGGCCTCGAAGGCACACGTAGATTCTCAGCTCAATGTAAGTTTTTTTTTTATCTTTTATTTTTTAATTATTGTGTTTATTTATTTTAATTGAGTTTATTTATTTAAATTTGTCTCTTTATTTAAATTTGTATATTTATTTTAATTATATTTTATTGCAGCATTACTTTGATCTCGCCCCCCACCTTGCCGGTCCACATGGAGAGAATATTGTGACTAGTATCGAAGCTTACTTGAGAAAGGTATACAATGACCAAAAATTCAAGCACAAGAAGAAACATTTTACAGACCAAGGTGGGCTCGATAAACTGGACGATATCAGGGCAAACCGTCCCGAGAACATGGCGGAAGATAAATGGGAGAAGCAGGTAAATTTCTGAATCGACACATACTTTGTTGTTGTTATTATTATTATTATTATTATTATTATTATTATTATTATTATTATTATTATTATTATTATTATTATTATTATTATTTATAATAAGCTTTGTTGTTGTTATTATTATTATTATTATTATTATTATTATTATTATTATTATTATTATTATTATTATTATTATTATTATTATTATTTATAATAAGCAGATTCAGCATTGGATCGACCCGGATAAGTTAAAGATCGGGAAGATCAACAGTGAAAATAGGAAGAAAATGAAGACTACGACACTTCATGGATCTCATTCTTTGGCAGTCATAGCCGATAACTTTGTAAGACACTTTTTAATAATTATATATATATATATATATATATATATATATATATATATATATATATATATATATATATATATATATATATATATATATATATATATATATATATATATATAGTGTTGGGTGAGTATTGATTGATTTTATTTATAAACAGTTGAGCTTCCCTGACCCTGACTCTGAGGATACTCGAGACTATATAGACATGTATAGACACACTCATACGAGAGATGGCGCCTGGGAGTCTGAGGCCGCCGAATCCAGCTACGTAAGTATAATTTATTTCCAAAAACTCACCAACATTTATGCAATATAATAAATCACGACTTATATATTACTTTTCTTGTTTTTTTGTAACTAAACAGAATCAGATGGTCCAGCTTCGGTCAGAGAGCACCTCCTCCGGGACGCGCATGACAGATACGGAGATCTTGAGCCAGGTTCTCGGTGGCAAACAGAGGGGACATATTCCTGGCGTAGGTCCCGTTTTACCAGGAGGTGGTCACAGGCCGACTCTGAGTGCCTCACGAGCTCGTCAGGAAGCCTCCTCGTCCACACTGCGCGATACCGTGGCGCGGCAAGGGGACACGCTGGAGATGCTTCTGAGTTGGGCGAGGAGACAGCCGGGCTTTCCTCAGGAGCTAGCAGGATTGGCGGGGACATCAGGATCCCAGACTCCGACGCCGGGTGAGTCTAGACCTGCAGGGGAGGGTAGTGGGGGAGCTGGGGGGAGCTGGGGTAATGGGGATGGTGGGGAGAATAGGGATTAGGCATGTATGGGTCGGATGGGTCACTTTATGTTTGTTTTGGGTTGTTGGACATATTGTGTAGATTTAGATTGATTATTATGTCTTAGGATTCCCACTAAACTGTTCCTCGCTAGCTTACTTTTTTGGGTTGTTGGACATTTTGTGTGGATCACGGTTTTTGAACCGTTTTTGGCGAATTAGGATTCATATGATTATGTTTAGCGAATTTGGATTGTTTAGGGCAGTTGGATTAATATTATTTTTAGTGAATTTTGTTTGAAATTGGTGTTGTTGTATATATGTTTAGCGAATTTGGTTTTAATATCGTGTTGTTGGCGAAATTGTTACTTTGGCGAATTTTGTGAAATGGGAACAGCAGGTTTTGGCATACAAACCTGCATTTGGTAGGTTTTTGCTGCACATATTTGCGGCAAAAACCTGGAATGACCCATTTTGCAGCAATTTGCTGCAAAATGGGTCAGGCACTTTTTGCGGGGACATGTCCCCGCAAAAAGTAATAAAAGATTTATATAAAAACCTTTTTTTCGGGGACTTGTCCCCGCAGAAAAGAATTTCGAAAATATAGAAAACAGTTTCTGCGGGGACAAGTCACCGCAAAAACATATTTCAAAAATATTTAAAATCTTTTCCTCGGGGACTAGTCGCCGCAGAAAACCATTTATAATTACGGAATTAATTAATTTTTACTTGATTTTTTTAGTTTTCTGCGGGGACATGTCCCCGCAGAAAGTTAATGCCACGTCGGACAATCTTTGACCGGCTAAAAAAGAGCTGGGACCCACACGTCCCCGCAGAAAGTGATATAACGTCACCGCGTAATGTATTAGCGACGAGCTTGCCACGGTGACCTATCGGCGGTGACTTGTCCCCGCGGAAAGTGTTTCTGCGGGGACATGTCCCCGCAAAAAGGTCAAAAGTGTCCCCACAAAAAGTGGTCGATGTTGTAGTGTAGTTGGCATCTGGACTCAAATAAGATATATCTGTGAGTCTAAAGTTTTTTACTAGTTGCAGTGAGCGTATGGTAAGTTACAAGAAGTAACTAGTAAGATGGTCACATTCTTACAGGTTTTTGACTACTAAAGCACAAGCATTGTAGCGAGTAATCTAATATATCTGATTATTGAACTAATATCTGTTGTTGAGTTGATTATAGCAGAATTAAGGTTGTTGGTCGGTCAGTTGACATATGCATTGTAGCATAACTGGATTCAAATACTGCGGGGGCATGAGACACTCTACACTTATACTAGTTGTAGTATAATAAATTACACAACTAACCCCTATACCATATCTTCCTTCATTAAACAAAATTCACGTCGGTCTGAAGAAGATAACATTAGTATTAAAATGATTTGTCTTCACCAATTATGGGACCGGGCTGAGAGCCTGAGAGTGCTATAAAGGCAGCACAAACATCTCATATGGTATATCACAACTCAAACCAATATCTTCCTTCATTAAACAAAATTGTCAACAATGACCATTCAACCCTCCATTATCATAGGCATCATCTTGTTTCTCTTCTTGTTGATGAAGCTCGTTAAAAAGAAAAATTCAACTAAATCATACCGACTACCACCTGGCCCAACCCCTCTCCCCTTTCTTGGTTGCATGATCCAATTACTTCAAAACAAACCCATCTTCCGATGGATCCACAAGCTCATGGACGACTACAACTCCTCAATCATTTGCCTTCGTCTAGGTCCATCAACCCATGTCATTGCAGTAACTTGCCCAACTATTGCATGTGAGTTTCTCAAAACACAAGATGAAGTATTTGCTTCAAGGGCGGAAACCATATCAGCTTATTTGATAAGTAACAACTATCGTGCAACCATCATGTCTCCTTTCGGAGACCAATGGAGAATGATGAGAGGATTCCTGAATGAAAACATGCTCTCATCATCGGCTCACAAATGGCTCCAACCAAAACGAAATGAAGAAGCTAATCATTTGCTTTGTTACATAAGCAATCAAATTCAGAAACAAGACACGCCAACTAAAGGTGCACTCATTAATATTCGATTTGTATGCCAACATTTTTGTGCAAATGTGCTCAAGAAGTTGATTTTTGGGAAAAGATTCTTCGGGGATGGGCATGAAGATGGAGGACCAGGTGATGAAGATATTGAACATGCCTCCGCCCTTTTCACCATCCTAACGTATCATTATGGGTTTTGCATCTCTAATTATTTCCCATGGTTGAGAGGGAGAACAGATTTTGATGGCCATGAAAAGATCATGAGGGATGCCATTAAAATTGTTCAAAAGTATCATGATCCTTTGATCGAGGAGCGAATACAAGCATGGAAAAAGGGAGCTAGAAATGAAGTGAAGGATATACTTGATAAACTAATAACACATGAAAATTCAAAACTTACACCTGAGGAGATTAAAGCCCAAATTCTTGTAAGACTCTTTACATCTATACTTTTTGCATGTACCCATTGACTTTAAATATTGAGCTAAGCACACACATACACATATAACCTAAAGACAATTATAAATTTTCCATATTTTAATGACAATTCCTACTTTCAAGAAAATAACCATCAAGTCTGCACATTATAGAAGAAGCTACATTTATATCCGCTTATTTGGGAAGTACATCATTTACCATGAGGTTGCCCCTAGTGGGCAAAGAGATTATTTCCTGTAAAATTTTGCAGTAGAAAATTTTTGTCATACCTTAGACACATTATAGACAATTTCTCATTAAAAACCTATAAATTTCTTGTAATGTAGGAACACGTATGCGAAGAAATCCAGGAATCCCTAGGTTTTAATAAAATAATAGCGATTTTTACACATTCTTCCAACAATGAATATTATACACATACGTGGTCTAGTTACATGAAAGGCCTATTACTCTACATGATGGTTTCCAATGTTTTTGGACCGGACAACGAACCAGTCATTTTAAAGGGTTCATGGCCGCATCGGTTCAACGGGCTGGACTGGATATATGAACCGGATTTTTTAATAATTTATTTGATGAATATATATATATATATATATATATATATATATACTATAGAAAAATTTAAAAAAGATAAAAGTGTATATAAAACCGGTCTGACCACCAGTTCAATCACCAGTTTCCGGTTCAACAACCGGTTCGTCGGTACGACCATCGATTCAATGTCAAAATAATTCAAAGCAACAAACCCGGCCGGTTTGGGGTCCGGTTCCCAGTTCGACCTGTCCAACCGGCCCTTCCGGTCCGGTTTTCAAAACATCGATGCTTTTATTTTTGAATTTCTTCAAATATAATTTATTATTCCTTATTATTGAGTTCTGACTACAATTTCTTTTCTTTCTATATGTAGGAAATAATGAATGCCATAATCGATAATCCATCTAATGCAATAGAATGGGCGATGGCAGAAATGATTAGCGAACCTTTAATCCTAAACCGAGCAATCAAGGAGATAGACGATATTGTCGGTTGCAACCGACTTGTTGAGGAGTCAGATGTTCCAAAACTTAATTACATAAAAGCATGCATTAAGGAGTCTTTCAGGCTACATCCTTTTTCACCCTTCAACGTTCCCCACGTTTCACTCAAGGATACTATTGTGGCTGGATACTTCATACCCAAGGGTAGCCATGTGCTACTTAGTAGGCTCGGGTTGGGAAGGAATCCTAATGTGTGGAACGATCCAATGCGGTTCGATCCAGATCGACATCTAGTCAACAATGGAAAACAAGTGGTTCTTTCTGATCATGACTTGAGGATACTTTCATTTAGCACAGGGAAACGTGGTTGTCCGGGAGTTATTTTGGGATCAACCATTACTACAATGTTGTTAGCTAGAATGATTCAAGGATTTGCATGGGAGACACCACACAATGATCCAAAGATTAAGCTTGTTGAAAATCATGATAATCTTCACCTGGCTAAGCCACTTGTAGCTGTTGCTAAGCCTCGACTCCCACAAGAAATCTATCCTACATCCTGAAAAAGTCAATATCGGTGTTATATGTTGATGTGTACCGGAATTATTTGTTCTACTTTTATGCATTATGTTAGCTAGAATAAAGGGTAGAGGGGGATGCTCCCTACCCACTTAATTTTTTGTTAAGTGTTCATGTAATCCATTATATAAGGGTTCTTCTCTTTATTTATGAATAAGAAACGATTATGCTTTGAATATCCTACTAACGTTTTTCCAAGTCCTTTTCTTTATTTCTTTCGCCATTGATCGGCAAGGTTCTTGTCAATAAGTATCCAGAGCTAACGATCCTATGAATACCCGTAAGTGTTCCAATGCTGAATTCCAAGCCAAAACTGATCAAAAGCTCGTCGCTCATTGTTGGGAATTATTGTAGAACAGACTTAAGTCTGCTGATGAAATCGTTAAGTCTGTTAGTCTAGTTATGTCTGCAAGTACAAAGTTAAGTCTGGCAAATATAGTTATTACGGGTAGGTATTATTAGTTAAGCCTGTTTATGTTTAACAGAATAGTTTGTTAGCTATATGTTAGGATATGATATATACGTATTAGTTATCTTATTAGAAGATATGTTTATCCTTTCACATGTTTTGTAACATTAGGGTTTCCTTAGAGTATAAAAGGAACCCTACGGCATTATGTTTTATAGGGATAATTGAAAGTTTAATAGTAATACGAAGTTAGTAATCATAGTTGTGTTCTTCATACTTGTTGTTTGTTAAGATTCCGCATTAACAATCAATATACTGTTAAGAGTTTCTCATATAGATTAATTTGGATTTATTCAAGTTATCTATTGTCTAACACCGGCTAATTAGATCCATAATTGTGGACCTACAAGTGGTATCAAAGCCTTTAGAGGGACTCTGAGTAAGAAGAAACACAAACCACAAACACTTATTCACTCAAAAATCCTGCATAATGTCTCAGCCGGCCAATGATGAGTACTCAACTCATCTCAGTGATGAAGAAGTTTCAAATCAGGATGATGATACATCAGAAACCAGTAGACCTAAACAACAACAACAAAATATTCCTGCAACAACCACTATCTCAAACATCAAACTTCCAATTCTGAAAAAGGAGGAGTATGATATCTGGGCTATAGAGATATGGGATATGGGATCAATCAGAAAAATGTGTTTTTGTGGGATACGGGATCAATCAGAAAGGTTACAGGTGTTATAACCCAAAAACACGGCGCATGTTCACTACAATGAACTGTGATTTCCTAGAAACCAAGTATTACTACTCTCCCCAACCCAGTGGCCAGAGGGAGGATCAATGTGACACACTGAGTTGGTTGAGCAGTAGTACAGTCACAGAAGATATTATAGCTTCAGAAGAAAACAGTCAAGTTCACAGTACCACCCCAAGCGAAGATCATATCAGTGCCACCGAAGATATATCCCCCAATCTGATATCCGAGGTATGTAATTCTCAGCCTAATGAGCCTCATGATGAAGTTGTTGAACATGTAAATACTGCTGCAGAATCAGAACCCATAAATGAAGATGTTCAGGGCCAGGGGGAGGATATAGTAGAACCGGCCAAGTATGTTCTTCCAGCCAGAGGCAACAGAGGAATTCCTGCGAAGCGATATTCGCCAGAAAGAATTTCCAAAAGCTCAAGGTACCCTATGGCAAACATTGTTGTAGGAAACCTATCCAAGGAAACAAAGGCGTTTACTGCAAGTCTCTACTCAGAGAAGATTCCCTCTAATACTGAACAAGCCTTAAAATCAAAAGAATGGAAGGAGGCTATGGATGTGGAAATGGATGCTTTAATAAGAAGTGAAACGTGGGATAAATGTGCTCTACCACAAGGGAAAAAACCTGTGGGATGTCGATGGCTCTTCACAGTGAAATATAAACCAGACGACACAATCGAGAGATATAAAGCCCAATTAGTCGCCAAAGGCTATACTCAGACATATGGAATTGATTACTCTGAAACGTTTTCTCCAGTGGCAAAGATTGATACAATAAGAGTTCTATTCTCAATTGCTGCAAATCAAGATTGGCCGTTGTACCAGTTTGATGTAAAGAATGCCTTTTTACACGGAGAGCTAAAAGAAGAAGTATACATGGAAGCACCCCCAGGTTTCTCTCACAATTTCAGAAACGGAGAAGCTTGTCAATTGAAGAAATCACTGTATGGATTTAAACAGTCTCCCAGAGCTTGGTTTGGTAGGTTTACTGTGACAATGAAGAAATATGGGTTTAAGCAAAGTAACTCAGATCACACATTGTTCCTCAAACATAGAGGAAATCTTGTGACATGCTTAATAATTTATGTTGATGATATGATTATCACCGGGAATGATGAAGAAGAGATAAAGAAGCTAAAAGGAGGATTGTTTACAGAATTCGAAATGAAGGATTTGGGAAGGTTGAAATACTTTCTTGGAATTGAAGTGCTTAGGTCTAAATGTGGGATCTTTATCTGCCAGAAAAAATACATCCTAGATCTTCTAGCAGAAACAGGGATGGTTGCCTGCAAACCAGCTGAAACGCATATGATAATCAATCAAAAGTTATACATGGAGACTAACACAAAACTGGCCGATAAAGAAAGGTATCAGCGAATGATAGGTAAACTTATATATAGGTGATGTAGCAATATAAAACATATTAAATAAATACACGCAGCGGAAGAACATCACCATAACAGGATCCATAGTGCCATATGATCAATCAAATAAAATAAACACATAAGTTATACCTTTGTAGCGTGATCCGGGAGTCACCAACAAAAGCCCTATGTCGAACACAATATGAAACCCAAGTGATCAAAATAGATCACCTCTATGATATGTCCACACTACACGTCCTTGATCACCACCCGATGCTAGTCTAAACCCCGTAACTATGATTCTTGGTACAATCTACAATGGATAGTATCAAGAGAAGATCAAAAACACAAAACCCTAAAAGGGTGTGTTTGTGCCGTGGGTTAGAGAGGGGGAGAGAGGAGGAGAGTTTGTTATTTTTCTTAATGATAATTAATTGGTTATTGATTTGATCAAATCCCTTGATCTTATCAATTACAAT
Organism: Artemisia tridentata subsp. tridentata; assembly: GCA_021014915.2. Taxonomy (NCBI): domain Eukaryota; kingdom Viridiplantae; phylum Streptophyta; class Magnoliopsida; order Asterales; family Asteraceae; genus Artemisia; species Artemisia tridentata. The sequence continues at coordinate 15,866,918 of CP139509.1, forward strand.
CTTACATCAAGGCCCCTTAACAAGTTCCATAATTCCCCTCTAAACCTCCCATATGGCCGGCCTCATTAGGGGCCCACAATGGGCTTGCCCGTTGTTGGCCCGGTCCAAAAACACTAAGTCTAACTTAGTATTTAATGGCCCGTTATCGATCTCGAGTTACGTAGTCGTTTATATATTGTAAATACGATAAATACAATCTATAAAATGGTGTCTCTGTGTATAAGTGTGTGACCCCATAGGCTCACATATGTCTAGCCATATAATTAGTGATTATGACACGAGCATTCTCCAACAGCTCCCACTTGCGACGTCATAATAATCAAGTAATTATACAAGCAATGGTTAGCGTCTAGCAACACGCCAAAGCCCCTAGAAATATGTGAGGGCAGTTTCTTAAACGTCTCATTTCAGATGGTTTATATGTCATCTATCCTTTTGTTGCAGATACCTTGTTGAATATTAGACATGGATTAAAAGTCATTCTAATAGTTCAACTATTATGTTTCTCGATATAGATATTGAACTAGATTACCAAGTGAATTAAGATTCATCTTAATCTCATTTGGGTACGGCCATACAAAAATCTGTTCAATTCATCGAGGGGCCCAATAGTATCTAACTCCAAAGCAAGTGGAGGAACAAATCCCATTTTGACTACACGTGTCATTCACATGCTTCATATCACTCCTGAAAATGGCCTTTATAACTACCTTATTCAGGATAGCGTTTAACCATATCAAGGAATGAAATTCCACACATGCAAGACCTGCTTGCATCTCAAGTCTGAGGATAAGAGACATAACCTCTTGCGAGATTCACTATTGATGACGATCCATGTAGTGAATTCTCGTAGGTTGGGTCAATCCAATGTTCATCCCAATGAACAACATGTGAGTGTGGCAAATAAATCACCAACACGCTCACATTTGTCTTAATTTGATGATACTCCCGTATCGTCAACCGACAATGGATAATTTTAGAATAAATAAATTATTCATGGATTAAACATGCAAATATAGAACACAGTAGTATAAATGAAGACGATCATACCCGGTATATCAATTCATTGTATAATACGACTGCTTACAGTTCCATTATCCAAATACTAAAAACAGATATGCATAAGACTACTCATAGGTTGGAATCCGATGTTCCCACCATGATCGAATCATGTTGTACAAGACAACGAGTAGTCATCTGAGTAAACTTTGAGAATACTTATTTTAAAACTCATAAAAGGTTTAAATGATGATTGTCCTTTGTATGTGTGCATTCAAGTACAAGACGAGTACTGCAACAATACATTCCATAGGGTGTTTGAAGCCAGCAAAACACCTACTTTAGATAGTCATCTGAATAGTTTCTCAAACTATAAAGTATTCTTATTCTTTTAATGTATAACGCATTAATGCTCTCAGTCGAGCACATCTAGTCAGCAATGTCATCATTCATGATGACATCCTACCATGACTAGGGTTGAGTATTATCTCAGTTAAATAAGCATCAGCGTATGCAAACAAAACAGAGCTCCTTAATTATCCGTAAACGTTTGAACATATCTTTGGTCCTATGTAGGTCCAATATAATGTTCGTTTAACAATTATCTAACGACTTTCACTTAGATATTGGTTGTTATCAACTCATCTTGCATTCATGCAAATGATAAATATATAGTCCAATACTTAATATGACTTACATGATGAATCCTTCAGTCAAACTTAAGATATTCAATCATGTGTTCAATCTCATCAAGTAAGATTGATCATTGAGACTCCCCTCAATAATGTGTCATATTGTGTTTAGACTTAATAACCGCTTATGTTTATTCTAATAAACATATATATAACAAGGTTATATGTTTTATTTTATAAATCCCTCAAGAGAAACTTCATTCCAAGCTAAGGATTAAAGTCTAGCTTAGGTGGAATATTGTTTCTAATATGTCAATGACATATGAGATTTAAGAAAATAAATAAAATGCTCCAACTTGCTCTCAGTGTACTTAGGAGTAATCTTATTAATCAAAATCAAGTTAATGATTTTATGATTAACACAAGATCTCTGCTCCTAGATGCATGATCTAATCCACACATGGATTCTTTTATCTTGTATACTTAATAAAGATTACATGGATTCATAAACCCTTTTGATTACTCATCGTCCTCGCAAAGGTAATCAACAAGAAAAGTGTTTTGATATCCTATTGTCATATTTCATATACATGAAATCAGGTATGACAATTAATCGTCTTTATACATTTAATGTTTGTAGCTAGGAAGATTTAATCATAGTCAATTTATTGAGTACGAGTAAACTCCATTTACTACACGTGCATTAAATGTGTGTACAAGTTTGTCCTTTTGAGTCTTCTCTTCAAGAGACTCATTCTTTACCTCACAGTCTAACTGATTAGTAAGAGATCAATCAAACTCCACGAGTGATTGTCTTTCAAGGACTGCATCTTAACATTCATAGTTTTGAGCTACTCATCAGATACAATATCTGATAATGCATCTCAGTAGTTAGCAGGTTCACCATGATCCTCTAACTTATGTCCCTCAGCATTGATATAAAAACTATATCATTCAGGTGCAAGAGGTATCCTTGTGGATTTATGAATGAGAGATATCAATCTATGGTTTAACATATCCATGTTCAACCTTAGTATGACATTAGCAAGTGTACTCAGAAGGTTGTGTATTTAGTTCTTGAACAACTTCAAGGTCTAAAGGTACTCCCACTTGCTTTTATATGTAGAGACTAGTCTCTAGATACTAAGCATCTTGAGTAACAATAAATTGTTTTCAAGTGGGACATCCAAAATACACCGTTAGTTCTTGACTCTAGTTTGTTAATTACTTACTCTTAAGTAGTTAACAAATTCAGAACTTCAATTAAGACATAATGAGATTCATCCCATGCCATAATACAATGGTGTCTTAAATTCCTTCTGGGTTGGAATCATATTGAGTGTACACATGGCACATCCAATTTCTAACCTTGATAGCTTTGGAGGTAAAACAGTTTAAGTTATCAAAGATCAAACAATATCAATAGTGTTTGATTTTCCATGATGGACATATCATAAAGTTGTGGTATTCCATGAGGACTGATGTTGTGAGACTATCACACAACTCATTAGATGAACTTATACTTTTGGGCTTACATATCTACCAACCAAGTCAAACCAGATGGTATCAATAGTAATTTTAGCCTATTGCATACTTTACTTCATGTGTATGTTTTGACTAGAAAACATAAACATTTAATATTATACGTCGTAAGTGTACATGTCCTAACAAGAAGACATAACAAATCAACGTCTTACTTTACGTTATAAGTCTTTCAAGAATTAACGGAATTGATGTTTGTGTCTTTACAAGAGACCTAAACATATTCAACTAAAGTAATTACGAGCGCCGACTCTTTGCCTCAATAGTATATTCAAGTTAATTTTGTACTTCATGATTATGAGTTTACAAGAAAACATAATCATATTTACTAAACAATTCAGTGAATATGTTGAAGTAGCTTTTCATGATATCTTGATATTTGTTCTAATTAGGGCAACATACATTTTATGTGTAGAAGTCCTAGTAGAATTTTAGTTTCTTACCTTGCAGTCAAGAAAAACTATTAGTCATATTGTTATATGTTGTACCTTGCACAGAATTAAGATTTCTCCCACTTGTGCATGGCACAACATCGTGAGAGCATGCAAACAACACTACGCTCGTTTGTTTGTATGAGCAATATGACAATGTATAAGATAACATATGATTTTTAGTCAAAAATCAAAATATAAATATGTAGAACTTTATCGTTTGAATAATGAATCATTCATAACAATTTTATAGATAACATTTCTGGAAGCAACATCAGGAACGCGACAAGTTATCATATAAAACTTATGTAATGGTTCTTATATAAACTATGATGCTTAACACGTGGAAAGTAATGTATTATTTCAAGACAATCTGGAAATAAGATGGGCAACTTGCAAGTAATAAAGCTTACAGCTCCCGCTGGATTAGACAACATTACATGTGTTACGTCACCAGTAATATAATCACGTAGCTCCCACTGGATTAGACAACATTACAATGTGTTACGTCACCAGTGGAGAGTGAGAAGCGATTTGATACTTTCCATCTTTCTTTGAATATCTACACATTATTGCTAATGTGAGTCACTTTGACTAGTAAACATGTACTTAGGTATTCAAGAAAGTGCATCAAGTTCTAACATATAGATGATGGGCTAGCCATCATTGCTATTTTAACTTGAAAATAGGCATGCATTTCCTCCATAATTGGTCTACTTTACCACAAGGGTATGAAGGACCTTAGTAGGCATATTGGGTTAAGGCAAACTGCTAGGTAATCATGCTAGTAATTGCCTTTACCACATTGCGGTTTATTGATACTTCCGTCTTCTAATTATTTAAACTCGTTTTAGTTTGGTAGCTAGTACGAAATAGGTTGACCAAGCAAGAACATGCAAATATCGCCAAAGGTCTGACCAATGAGCAAAATTCGCCATGGGTTGAAATGGCCCTAAGGTCTGACCAAAGAGTTCAAGCCAAGTGCACGTGTTCTTGGTTGTCCAAATATCTTATATTTCTTCAATGTTTCAAAACCGAAACAAGGGTTATTAAACAACGTTGAAGGAATAAGATGTGGAACCATACTTAACCGTTTTGACTTTTACAAGACATCACGATTTCTAGAGTAGGTTTTCCTTGAGTTTGATTAGAATTAGGAAAATTCAAATATTCCTATTATGGCTTTTCCTCATAAAGAAAAAGGATAGGAATAAGTCTCTTTCTTACAAGGAAAGATCGACTTAGTTCGTCCTTTTAACAAGAAAAGAACAAACTCTTGTTTACGGTATGCGTTGCATTAATTGAATTTACAAAGTTCAATTTTAGTATTTTCGATAATTATCCTTTTATAAATTAACTACCCCATGTTTATAATTTAAAACAATTAATTTACGAAAAGGCTAAGATCCTCATTGAGGTTCGACCATTAATGCAGTTGATCTACTAGAAATGGTGGATTCAATAGGTAGGCGACGATCACCAATTGTATTACATGTACAACTCTTAGATCCTTATGGGACTCATGGCATCTAGTGTCAAACAACTAGTGTCATGTAGGCATGTTTAGTCCCATCTTTGCCTCGGGTAAGGGTCTGACCACACTACTCGATTAAGTCATCCAATTTGAAAACTGTGAGAATAATCCTAGGTCTGACCATGGACAATAGTCACCTTGGGTTACAATTCAGCCTAGGTCTGACCAGATGCTAAAAGGTAATTGCAAGTGTTCTCATAATTGGACGGCGTGACTTAAATTTTGACGGGTAAATAGTTTTGATGTGAATCAAAAACGTGTACGAAAGAAGCATGCATTCATTCTTCGTAGCACAAGTTAAAAACTTTTCTTAACTTAAGTCTAATCATTGTTTTAATTTATGTGTGTCAAGTTGTCCATTTTCAAGACTAATATATATCCTAAGTGGATTATTAAGTATGGACAATACAATAAATCAATAAATAAACAATCTTAACCAGTTTAAGTGTTATTTAGAAAACAATGATTTTTAAGTTTCAAATCATATTTAAACTTAGTTAAACTAAATCATAAGACTTAGTTCAAAATGGTTTATGTTTAGTTTCAAGTTTTAAGAAAACATTTTTCGTTTTACATGTAGTCACAACATACATAAAAACAACCAACCAAACATTCAACCACAATATGCAAAGCCTCAACCGATGAAAATCCTATGCTTGGTCTTGTGAGCCATCACAAGAACCAAGAGTCAACTAGGGACATAAATCACAACCACATGGAGGGCTCCCACTTGCTCCAAGACAATCATGTGCAAGTAAAAAGCCCATAATGCACATGAACTTCAGTTTCTGTCAGCCCAGTTTTTCTGTTTTGCAAGGCCCAAATGCCCAGGAAGATCACCTCCTCATGATTCGGCCCAGTTGAAAAAGTTGTAGCCCTATGTCTTGTGGACCTGCACCAAAAATTTTAGAAAAAAATACCTTACCAATCAGCAGGTAATCACGTTTTCCCAACAGGTGTCCAGCAGCAATTTTCAGTCAACAACTCTTCAATCTTTCGCCATTTGCTTCCAAGCTCTTGTTTACAATACATATAAAGTAAAATACAACTAATCTACTTTGTATCTACTGTAAAATGCCCAAACATTGGCAAAACCAAAATTGAAATACATTACAAAAGTGCCGAAACAATGGCAAAACCCCAAAACAAAAAATGCAACCAACAATCATAATCACAACGCACAAGTGGTCTAGGTTTTCATCGGCTTTGCATATGAACACATAATAATACATTCAAATAAGGATTATTACATGGTGTTGGCTAACTCCATGGACAAACATGCATGTATTTGCCATGGATAACAAAATAAATAACAAGAAATAAATTGTTAGCCAACGAATCGAAGAAATAATTGACAAGAATTAAAACCCCGAATGGTACGCGTGACAAATGGCCAAAGACTCAAACCCCACTGATGTTAGGACCTTCTTAACACCATTTTACCACAGAAAAATAAGCCACATGGGCTGATTTGAAATCGGGTTAAAAATCTTCCAAAAAACGCGTTTTTAGGCCATTTTACGGGTACCGATCAAGTAAACAAACAACGTATGCATAACAAATGGCCATAGGATCAAAAAGTCCAGATCTTAAGACCTTAATAAAGTCGACATATTCAGAATATTCAAGCCCTAGGGGCTGTTTTAAAATCACACTTTTAAATCCATTAAAAAACAACGTTTTTAGCCATTTTTACGCATACAAGATGATCATATGACAACATATGATGGCTCGTGATACCACTATAGGTGATGTAGCAATATAAAACATATTAAATAAATACACGCAGCGGAAGAACATCACCATAACAGGATCCATAGTGCCATATGATCAATCAAATAAAATAAACACATAAGTTATACCTTTGTAGCGTGATCCGGGAGTCACCAACAAAAGCCCTATGTCGAACACAATATGAAACCCAAGTGATCAAAATAGATCACCTCTATGATATGTCCACACTACACGTCCTTGATCACCACCCGATGCTAGTCTAAACCCCGTAACTATGATTCTTGGTACAATCTACAATGGATAGTATCAAGAGAAGATCAAAAACACAAAACCCTAAAAGGGTGTGTTTGTGCCGTGGGTTAGAGAGGGGGAGAGAGGAGGAGAGTTTGTTATTTTTTTTTAATGATAATTAATTGGTTATTGATTTGATCAAATCCCTTGATCTTATCAATTACAATCTTACATCAAGGCCCCTTAACAAGTTCCATAATTCCCATCTAAACCTCCCATATGGCCGGCCTCATTAGGGGCCCACAATGGGCTTGCGCGTTGTTGGCCCGGTCCAAAAACACTAAGTCTAACTTAGTATTTAATGGCCCGTTATCGATCTCGAGTTACGTAGTCGTTTATATATTGTAAATACGATAAATACAATCTATAAAATGGTGTCTCTGTGTATAAGTGTGTGACCCCATAGGCTCACATATGTCTAGCCATATAATTAGTGATTATGACACGAGCATTCTCCAACATTATATACCTCTCTCACACTCGTCCAGATATAGCATATGCTGTTGGGGTAGTAAGCCAATTCATGCACCAACCTCAGAAGGCCCACATGAATGCAGTACGAAGAATCATCAGGTATCTCGAAAGGACTGCTGGACATGGAGTCCTATTCAAATCAAATGGTCATCTGGGCATAAAGGTATATACAGATGCTGACTGGGCAGGCGATAAAGGAGACAGAAGATCAACATCAGGATACTTCTCAATGGTAGGAGATAATTTAGTTACATGGAAAAGCAAAAAGCAGAAAGTAGTTTCCTTGTCAAGTGTGGAAGCGGAGTTTAGAGGGATATCTCGGGGACTAGCAGAAGCACTATGGATACGCAAACTTCTAACTGAAGTAGGGTTTCCTCCAAAAGAAGCCACTCAGGTCATGTGTGACAATAAAGCAGCAATTCAAATTTCAGAAAACCCAGTTCAACATGATAGAACCAAGCATGTAGAGATTGATCGGCACTTCATCAAAGAAAACCTCGAAGCTGGGATTATCGAAATACCATTTGTCAAGTCTGAAGATCAGTTAGCTGATATTTTAACCAAAGCAGTGGGTACTACTATTTTCAGTAAATGCTTGGATAAGTTGGATTTTGGTAATCCCACCATTCAACTTGAGGGGGAGTGTTGAAAAGAATAGAAAGTAAAGATTTAAGGGATCAGTTAACATCATTTCCCGAGATAGATGATATCCCTCATAACTACAAGATATTTGCTAGCCATGGTGATAGCCTATAATTCATTGTATTTCCTTTCTTAGACCATCTCGTGTATGTATAAAAGAGGGCCATATCCCTCATTGTAAACACACAACAATTAATCAATATATCAACAATTCCTTCCTCTTGTTAACATGTACATGAGCAACTAGGTTCTCAACAACAATTCCAACAGACATGCAGTAATCACTATAAGCATGGGATGTGAATTCACCAGCATTATCAAGTCCCACCCTTTTAATAGTGTAATCAGGGAAATGTGCTCGTAATTTAATAATTTTTGCAAGAAATTTGGCAAAGGCTACATTACGAGTTGATAACAAAGAGACATGGGACCATTTACTAGGTGCGTCTATCAGAACCATAAAGTATCTAAATGGTCCACGTGGTGGATGAATTTTTCCACACATATCACCTTGAAATCTTTCAAAAAACATATGTGATTCTTATTCAACTTTTAGTGGTGATGGCCCTGTAATTAAATTTTCCAGCGGTAGAAGCTAGTCGTCAGAAGCGAACTTTCGAGCCGGGAAGGGAGAACAAGATGTACATAAAGGCATTTTTCTTGTTTGGGGGATCTTTTGATCTTTTAATGGATGCTCATGTGTAGTTTCAATGATCGTTTTCATCATTGTAGATCCTGGATGGCCTATAATGTCATGTCATAGGTTTAATATACAAGGATCACAATATTTTTTTTGACTGCCATATGTGCTTGAGCCACATTGCAAACCAGAATAGAGCATTGACAGTTTTTCCAATACGCGATTTTTCTTCACAATATATAAATATTTTTCACCATCAATAGTCTTTGACTGAGTATCATATTCATTATGATATATATCCATGAAGTTCAACAAGTTTCTTGTCGATTTTGGGAAAAATAGAGCATTTTCTGTTAAAAAGCTTTATACCATTTGGTAATTCTAAATTAGTTTTTCCCACTCCTTCTATCAAGCTTGAAGGACCTGATATTGTATAAATGTTTCCCTTTGTTGGTTTCAGTTCATAAAAATATCTTTGTTATTTAAGAATGGTATGCGTGGCACCACTATCTGCTATACATAAATCTCTATTATTTGTTTGTTCTTGTGCTTCAGTGAAATTCATTTACTCTTCAAATATAAAAGTAAATAATAAGTTTATATAAAAGGGATTTTAAAAATATAGAAGTTTATATATCACATAAAAAACATTTAAACATAATTATACAAGGCTTTGAAATAGAAATACATAATTTAAACATAATTATACAAGGATAGAAATACACAACGAAATGAAATATTAAACTTAGTTAAACCAGGATTCGGAATCCATGATGGATTTTTTGTTTTCATGGATCTGAGTCATTGAAAAATTCCGAGTTATTCAAATCAATGTTGATATTATCAAATTCGCCCACATGATTTACTTCCTTTTTCTTTCCTTTTAGAGAGGCTTGGTATAGCTCACACAGATGTTATCCTCGTTTTCTATTGCGATCATACAACCACTATACACGGCATGCATTATTTGAGTTCAATCACCATGCATATCTAGTCCGAGTGGCCTAACAGATTTATCCACAATAGGTATAACACTGTGTACAAAAATTAGGGGCTATGATAATCGACTTGCCCCCATTTCAATCAAAGTAAGCGTAGGTACAGAATTCATCATATGAAAAATACCTGTCACCACCTTCAGGCACTCGCTTTTTATATGCCCCGGTTTGGATCGATGGTAACCAGGGCCGTCCCATGAATTTCTGGTGCCCTGAGCAAAAAATTAAAAATTGGCCCTTCAAAAAAGGTTTAATATCCATGAAAAATTGTCCAACCAAAAAGCCAAGAGTTAACTAGTAAACAATTAATGACTACTACTGCTAAAAAAAAAAAAAAAAAAAAAAAAAAAAAAAAAAAAAACTAATTGTGATACTCATAATAAAGAACACAGTGACAGTTGATCATAAGATTGTATGCGTTTTATTTGCTATGAACATTTGAAAATTGAATAACTAATTGAAAGTTGCATAGAATATCTGTTATTGGGCTCTAGAAACAGGCCCTCTACACACACATAATACTGGGCTTTAAGAAAAACTGGTGCCCTTTAAATTTGTGAGGCCCTGTGCGCCGCCCAGGTTGCACTGGTCCAAATCCGGGCCTGATGGTAACAGTGGCGGAACTACATAGAGCCGAGGGGTAGCGGTCGCTACCCCTGAACTTTTACCCGGTAGTGGGATTTTTGGCGATTTTTGGCCATTTTTTCGTGATTTCGCGACCCCTGAAACAAATTTTCGCTACTCCTAAACAAATTTTCGTATTTCGCTACCCCTGATCTCGGCTCCTGGTTCCGCCACTGGATGGTAACACAATTGAGCCGGTGACAGGCATTAAATGGCCCGCTTTCCCACAATTAAAGCACTTCCTGTCACACCCCGCCAAAGGCGGAAACGCGGAAGTCTGACAGTTCGTGGTTTCATAGCGCAAGGTAACAGTTACACCAAGCAACATTATAAATATTACATAAAGGTTCTCAAAACATAAATTCAAGTTTAGGTGACAAAACCATGTATTTAAAACATGGGTTACATCAAAGTCGACAGTAGTAAATTACAAAGCTCCCAGCAGCAGGTCAATTCCCTAAACGTTTTGCAATCTGATTTAAAGTTTTGAAAATTCAATTTCCAAATGAGTCTTCAAGTAGATTCAAAGTGATTTCAAAATTGGTTTCATATTCGGGTTCAACAACCCAATTCAGATGCAAATATAGTTGCAAAACTCAGTTTCCGATACAGTAGTACACTACAAAAAAACAGGCTTTCAGAGACTGAAAGATCAGTCTCCGATACAACATGATCAGTTACGAATGGTCTATCAAGGACTCATTTTGCTAGTCACTATTCAGTTACAACAGCTTAGTTACGGAAAGTGACGTTATCAACTGAAATTCAGTCCTTGTTGTATCGAACCAACGAGGACCAGAGATCAGTCTTCAAAATAAAAAAGTCAGTCCTTATTTCTATGGGTTGGTATCATGTTATTTCAGTCCCCAATGCATATTATCGGCGACTGAAAAGTCAGTCGCCAATACTATGTTAGATCAGTTACTAACACATGGATTTAGGGACTGAAAATTAGTCCATAAACATTGTTTATAGTCCCTAATACGTTTCGTTGTTTTGTAGATTACCGTACCAAATCAGTCTCTAATAATAGGATTTAAAAACTGATTAGTCTCCGATGAAAGGCTTTAAAGACTGATTGTTAGTCACAAAAAACAGATGAATTAGTCCTTAATTTGTTTTTCTAGTGACTGAAAATTAGTTTCAAAATATATGTTAATCGATACAAAATACAATTTAATTCAGTCCCCATTCACAATGCATACATGACCCCTTACAATAGTATATAAAACTCCAAACCATAAACAATAATAATAACAATATTTCTTTAAAGCATAATAATCACCAATCCAAATAACAAGAGTTTACAATTCAATATGTTTAAAAATAAAACCAAATTCAATAGAAATAAATTTGAACGTCCTATATATCACTATCGGTGAATGGATCATCGTTACCATCACCGTTACCATCACCTTCAGTAGTATTTGGTGAGTCTATTGTGCTCTCGAAGTCTGGAAATTTTTGGCTCAAGAATTTTGCCAATTTCTCATAATTACGTTTATACGGTTCAAGTTCACTAACCTTTGCTCTCAATTCATTAATCTCAGTCGAGTTTTGTTTAGGTGTTGAGTCAGCTTGTTGAGATGATTCAGCTGCTTCTTTCATCCAATAATCTTTTTTCCTCATCACTAGCCCAACACCCACCTCCCATGCTGACTGTATTGTCTTCTTTCGGTCACAAACACTTTTTATGGCTTGTCTCTCAACCTCGTGCTCCATAACAGTAATAATCTGAGTTGTTCCTTAGGCAAACCTTCTAAAATCTTTAATTGACTTCTAATAACCCAGTTTGGCCTAAGTTTCTTGTGTCTCATCTTTGGGTCCCAGGCTTTTGGTACTTATTCCCCTTCCAACGCCCCACTTCCTGAAAAGTGATGCGGTGATGCCACTTAATGACTTATTTGGCCCATGTTGTGTCTAACTAGATGCATCTATCTGAAATATAGGTGCATTTGAAAGGGACTTCTTCGAGAAAGACAAAACCAAAAGATAACTGCATGTGATCCTATAAAATACAATCAGAATGTTTTATCCACTGACCTTCCTGTACGTAATATAAATTCCTCGGTTTCCTTGACAAGATCTTCTGTGAGCAGAGGCTCTTCCTGTAAACCAACAAATGAAGATACTCCCATAAGAAAAAGGTAGCATTTCGACAATTTATTAAGACTCTCAAATATTTAACTTAAAATTAAAAACAAAATAAAACCAAAAACACAAAATCAGCACGTTTTGACCGTTTGTCCCTTTGAACTCGATCAAAAATATCGGAATCAATATCTCAAATCAAACATTATCAGGTAGTTCTCCTAATCCCTGTTTATACAAGTCCAGAAGTCCCTGACCAAGAATCTTAACCTATCAAATATACTAATATCAAAACTGAGGGGATATCTGGCAATCAGTTTTGAAAGTATATCAGCGATGCCGATACGGAATAACCTGAATCTGATGATAGCTATTCACAAAACGTGGTGTAGAGTCGGTAGATACTCTGTGGATGTGATTTTATCCAAAATTGGTAATCCCTGTTTCCTAAAGGCATATATGGACACACCTAAGATCACACATACGTCTCTCTTGAGACTTGAAGTCTTGAACCCACAAGGCCACAACCTCTTTGGTTGATGGGTCACTCACATACGGCTAGGCCGATGGTCTTTCAACCCTTAAATAATTAGATATTCAAATCAGCTTCTCTATACCTAAACACAAGAAACTCATTTGACTTGACGCAATAATCGTATATTCAGTTCCAAAACACGATGCCAAGCACTCTTAATAGTAATCCATAAAACAATACTAGTACTCATCTAATAAAATCCTAGAAAACTTGTCCATAATTTAGATACACAATATAAACCAGTCTAACACAGTATCAAATTACAGAGCATTTATACTGATCATACCTGCATAACCGGGGCATACACAGGTTCGCCAGTTTCCAAAAGTGTTAGATTTTCACATTGTTTGTTGATCCCAGTTGAGCTTCACGATCTTATTAATTACTTTAGATAAATCTAAGGTAATCGGTATAGAAACTGATTTTGATTTGTATATCAAATATTATGCGGAAACTAATACTTGATCTTAAGAAGAATAAACTCAAACGAATTCTCAAACAACACTTCAATATATTAATACGATTGCTCTGAATAGCAATAGGGTTACAAGAAACCTTGAAGTGTAAAACAATACGTATGCTAAGATAATCAATCAATCGACATCTAACTCTAACCCTAGAACCTCCTTTTATAGCGTAAGGAGTCCTAGTCGGTTTACAAGACTTCCTATACAAGAAAAATATTCATACGTATCTTTTCTATACTTATCTTAACATACTTTACATAATTAATAAGCAGCAGAGTAATCCTTCTAGCAGCAGAGTCTTCGTGAACTAGCAACAGAGTTACAATATGCCTATTATACCAAAACAGCAGAGTTACCAAAACAGCAGAGTTCTTGTGCTAATCAGCAGAGTCACATAACTATCCAGCAGAGTTGTAATTCTCGAATCAGCAGCATTTCAGACCCAACATTGTTTATCAGCTCCCAATCGAAGCACTAGCTCTCCAGAGCTAACTCTGGCATACATGAGGTCGGTTTCTCCATTTAATGTTGACACTTCACCACTAAGATTAGCTTGTGTTAAGATGGAATCCAGTGATTCCGTGGCAATAGCACGCCGGTGTTTTCTAGAGATACAACAATTGATGACCTGCAACTTCTGATACAATAGGCAACAATTTAGATCTGGAACTTTATCAGCAGGGATGCAAGGAATATGTTATCCTTCAGACCATAGTCTTCTCAACTGCACACAAAAAGTTCATAAAACATCAAGACTGAAGTAATTTTTTATGACCTAACATTGCAGTTCCAACAAAATAACTAGAATCATTAAGTGAAAAAAGGAACTAATTAAGTAATACGCCAGCAGCAAGAAGATGATCTACAACATTTATAACTAGAGATGGCATTTTGACCCACTTACATACAAATGGGTCAACTTGGATTATGCTAGAACTCTGTCAGGTTATGCACTTAGAGGAAAACAAACAAAATAATAATGAAGTGTGTTTTTTTTATCAAGGCATGTGATAACTGTGACCCATTGATATATTTTTAGTTCTAAGATTATAAATTAGAGCAACTCACTTACTTCTGCAACAACCCTGCACCAAAATGATGCCATTTTCCTTATAGTTGTATAACATCCAATGGCTTCAGCGAGTTCTACAACAAAGCTGTCAGGAGGAGCACCATGAAGGTCTTTAAGCAACGATGTAATTGTATTTGTCTCCAACTTACAACTAGCCCTTCCAGAAAGATGTCCTTCTGCAAGTATCTTGCAAGAAATTGGACGATCATCAAGAGCCAACAAATTTCTTTTTTGCTACAAACATTCACCAAAACAAAGAATCTACCTGCACCAAGAAGTGAATTGAATAGAGACACAACTTTCTGTTCAGCACCAAACTCCATATCAATCTTATCTTCCTTATCCCTCAGTACTAATGACTTCACTGAAGAGAAATTCAAACCAGTTCTCTCTCTGACAGGTGAAGAATCTCGAGATGACATTAGAAGATCTAAAAAATTCTATAAATTGATACATGTTCTTGGAAATTAAGCATTTAACAAGAATATATACACGAGAATACCTTGTGGTGAGCATCAATTGTATCAAAAAGCATGTTTCAAACTCATATAGATTCGGGTTTACATGAACCCTAATTCCTAAAAATCACCCAAACACGAAATTGACACATAAAGACCTCAAATTGATGATTAAATTAAATATATAACACGTTACAATACCTTATTTGTGGATATATGACATAAAATCGGGAGTGATGATTATGAATCGCCATGGTCTGGTGGCTGACTGGTGAGGATGTGACTGACGACTTTGGGTGGTGACTAGCAATGATCGATAGAACGTGAGAGGAAAAAGATGTGAGATGTGAGGTTGCTAATAGTTGGATATTTGGATGGAGGGATAATTTGATTTTTGGGAAAACTTAGAGCGGGACAACTGAAAATGAGAGAGGGAAATTCTATTTTCTTTGGAGGTATTATAGAATCTAATTTATATATTTTATAAACCAACTAGTTTTAGAACTCATAAACGCACGGGGTTTAGCCAGATATTATAACAGGTAATAATTTTTTAATAATTTTATTTTGAAGTTAAATATTGTGACAATTCATAAGTAACTTATTTTAAGATTAAATATAATACAATTATAACTCGTACGTCTATTAGTAGCCGATTTGAACAGGGTGTTAATGGTTTACTAATCTACACTCATTAAGTTCTCAGCTAATTACAAACTAATCCTAGTTGTCATCTAGCTATTTATTAATTTAGTGTTTACAACTAGCTACTTTAACCTAATAGTCTAACAAGCGTTTATCCAATTAGTGACATTTGTGTATCCCTAATCACTCATACGTGAGGCGTCTAAAAATATGAATATCAATGTAAAATTACTTAACATCCAAAGCTCATCCTATGGATAAAATCAAGTCATACACATAGATGAAAGTAAATATGGATAAACTCAACAATTACGTATGGTTTGGGTTGGTTGACCGTTCGGTTTCCCACGTTCAGTAAAGACCCCAAAATGTGACAAGAGTCACGAGTTGGGGTAACGCTCACGAGTCGACTCAGTTGGTTTGTGTCAATTACCCTAGAGGATAATAGACTTGAATGTGGAGTTCCCAAGGCAGGATATGTTGCTTGGGATTAGCTTGATCCATTTTGATAAAATGGTATAGTATTTATAAGGAGACCTTTAGGGGTGTGAGAACCCGTAAAGGCAATATGATGGTCCACGTGGTGTGTAAAGTAGAGTGGATTGACGATTGCTATAGGCACCACGACTTATTATATATGGTAAGAACGTAATAGTCGTTTCTTTAAAAGGGATGTCGCGCTCGATGAAGCAACTGATTGATGTCATTATCCCGATTACACGTCTTAAATTGTCAACACTCAAAATGAAAGCCATCGGTGAATACTAAAGATGTTATGAACGTCTGAAACTTGAATTCTGCTCGAGTTCCCACGTCACGGGGGTATAAACCGAGGTTTCGTGCGTGAACCCCTAAGTGTTACACATAAATAGCAATCCGTAAATAGGTTTATATACAAACTTACAATTACTAACAACGATACAAATATATGTAGGTCTTAAAAACAAGTGTAGTACATTACAATATATAGAACTGTATATTCTGTCGGTAATCCATTTTCGTCCGTTTTTTGTCAGTTTTTATCTGTTTTTGTCCGTTTTTATACGTTTTCGTCCGTTTTTTACATTTTCGTCCATTTTTATACATTTTCGTCCCTTTTTTACGTTTTTATACGTTTTTGTCCATTTTTTACGTTTTCGTCCATTTTTTTACGTTTTCGTTCGTTTTTATACGTTTTCATCCATTTTAGTCCCTTTTTTTTTACGTTTTTATATCTTTTCATCCGTTTTCGTCCGTTTGTATACGATTTCAACCATATTTTTATGTTTTCATCAGTTTTTGTCTGTTATATTTTAACGTTTTATACATTTTCATCCGTTTTAGTCTGTTTTTTTACGTTTACGTCCGTTTTTATAATACGACAATTTGTGATACTTGCATTCTTCCTTTTTCTGATCAAGTTGTTTAAAATATGTGACATTTTGTTGTTCAATCTTGGCAAGTGCCTTTTCATATTTTACAACCATTTGGGAAGTCTCAGCTCGAAGTCGTTCATCATTCTCAACAGAATATGTTTGGTAGATAATAGACATAATATCAGTCGATAGAGCTTCGAAGGAGAGATAGTCATTTTGTTTTTCCAAAATTGTTATGCGTTCCAAGTATTCATTAGCTTCATTCACTAAGGATTTATGGTCCTTAACGAATTCTGCTGACTCTTTCAAAAGATTGTGTTCCACATTTTGAGCAACCGCATAGATTGCAGCAATGTGTGGATTAATGTCTTTGTCAAACATTCCTTTTAGTTCAGTCTGATAACTTGAAAACCAGTCATTGTTGTTACTGTTTGTTTTGGATGCCACAATACTTTGAAGTGTTTCAATTCTCTATTTAAGATCAACCAAATATAGTCTAGCTGCACTTGTTTCACAAATGTTTTTAGATGCCATTTGTTGGATGTTAGACAGATGTTTTGAAACAGCTTTTTGTATTGCGAAAACTACTGGTTTTTGAAAAAACAGAGGTGACTCCTTTTGAACAAGATGTACCCCAGCAAGTTTGTTAACTTCATTATAGTCAATGGGTTTTATTTCTCTGTTCAATTGTCGCATTTTCTTTCTACTCTCCTCTGAAAGCTCAATCGTTTCACTAGAATCATAACCCGGAGGAGGGTCATGGATAACATTTATTAAATTACCATTATAAAGCACATTCTGTTCTTTTTGAGCTTTCTTGAGATTATAAGGGTTTTCATAACCGATAGCCACCTTTTTTAATGTATGTAAAATCGGGTTAGGATTGTTTATTAACAAGTTAACTGTTTGTGTAGAATGACCCGTTTTTACAAGTAAATCTTCCAACTTTGCAATGGTTTCCTTTTTGTCAGTAATCTCTTTAAGAAGATCCTTTTCACGTTTTGAAAACCTTTCATTCAACTCCTTCTTTTCTTTTTCAAGATTGGAATAAGTTGATTTTTGTTTTGAAAGCTGGTTGGTTAGTTCAGAAATTTCTTTGTTAAGAGATTTGATTTGCAAATTCAAATTAACATCGAGAGTGTCAAATTTTATTTGCAAACGTTTCTCTCTTAACTAAGAATTTCTTAAGCTAACCTCAAGATCTGTCTGACGTTTGTTGTGAAAATCAAAAGCTTTTGCATTTTCCTTATAACTCTCAAGCTCAGTGGACAAGATTACATTCGCGGCCTTAACATCGCGATTAATCTTTTTGACCTTTTCTATTTCCATACTACAATTTTGCAATAATGATTCAAACATAGCACGTGTTTCCTCATCGTTATCAGTATGCCGTGACTCGAATTCTTCATTAGGATCCATATCTGGAGTTACCAAATTAGTATTACTACAACTTGGTTCGTCCAAATATGTATCATAAACAAGATTAGGAGTCGCAGGATGCTGTTCATTTTGAGGTGACATATCAAACATTTCATTATTGTGACATGTAGCATATGGTTGTACCTCAGAAACCGCATTGGTGTCAAAAGCAGGAGGTGCTTCCGAATCTGTGTCGTACTTAGCCTCCTGGAGATTTGCCATAAAAATGCAGTTTGCATCGATGTCTTCAAGATCTTCTGCATCATCCATAAGAGCCATGAAGTCATTCTCTTCAGCACTCAACTGTAACCCAGCCGTTTCCTTCTGTGCCAACAATAATGCTTTCTGCAAGTAAGCTGGATCCCTCTTTTTCGGCTTATCTGGACAGTTCCTAGCCATATGACCAACACCCAGACAGTTGAAGCACTTCATCAAATTACCCTGATTCATATTCCCAGCTCCCTGAGCACCAACATTCCCAAACTGATTCCCAGCATTCTGTCCCCTCTGATTTCCAACAACTGTACCCATCTGATTACCTGCATACCGACCCATCTGGTTACCAACATACTGCCCGGCATTCTGATTACCCATCTGATATCGAGGAGCATATCCCTGCTGATTCCCATATCCCCCAACCATCTGTCCTTGCTGACCCATGTTGAAACTCGGCTGTGCAATTTGCTTATTGCGAGTGTTCGATGAGATTCGTTGATTGTTGTTGGTAGGTGTGGAGTAACGTCCTTGGAATGCTTTTGTTAGGTAAGCAAAAGCTTGAGTCAAAGCAGCAGTTGACTCGTCCTGATCATTAAAATATGGATCTGGGTGTTGCGGGTATTGTTGTTGTGGGATTACCTGTTGTTGTTGTGGGTAGAACGGTGTTTGAGGATTGTATTGTTGTTGCATGAATTGTTGGGATGAAGATGAAGAAGGTTGTGCATTAACTGTTGCAGGTGTAGGTGTTTGGACTATGAGTGCAAGAGGATCTTGTTGTTTTGCTTGTTTCTCTTTTCTGACTTCATTCGCCTCTACTTGGTTTTGTTTTAGAAAGTCATAGAGCTGATCATAGTTCACATCGTGAAGATTCTTAGTTTGGTTGACAATAGTGACATATCGTCCCCATTCCTCTGGAAGGTTGTTGATGAACTTGATGTTTTGAACAATTTGTTTAGGTGCCAAATTGTTTCTGATCAACTCATTCATTAGAGTACAAAACCGTGTGTAGTACCTTACGGCCTTGTGACTTCTATGCTACGGCTTCACAACTTCTACACAACGACTTCACGTCTTCAAAGCTACGGCTTCACAACTTCTACACAACGGGTTCACGACTTCTACTCCGCGGCTTCACAACTTCTACACTATGTCTTCACAACTTCTATACCACAACTACTTTTACAACTTCTTCACTACTTACATACAACACTAATCTATTATACACACCTTACACACAAATGAATGAATGATTTACAAACTTTGTTAAACTAACAACTTAAGTAATAAGATGATACTAAGTTGTAATACTTCTAATCTTGATTGATAGAAGTCTTCTTTTGCACTTGAATGAAGGAAGCTTGGATCACTTGGAAACCAAAGCTTAAGATTATATGATCAAAGGATTTTAGAAAGTAATTACAAGATTTAAATCAGAAAGTTTGGGGTGCAAAAGGTGAGTAAAAATCCAGGGGAAGGCTGGTATTTATAGGAGAAAAATCTGGACAGCTGGAGCCTACTGGAGCGTGGCCGGCCCCCTTAAATAGGGGGCGGTCCCCTTAATTTTAAGGGGGCCGCCTAGTAAAATTAAGGGGGCCGCCCTTGCTGAACGGTGGCCAGTTTTGTCCTTTTGTGGGGAAGGTTTTTCTGGAATATTTTAACTGATTTTGGTTAAAATTTTGAATTCATACTTTTATAAAAGATTAAACATTTTTATTTAATACCAAAAATGTTTTTCAAAAATATATAAAATGTTTTTGATGTTTTATAAAAAATCTAGTTATTAAGAAAATGTTCCTTTGATCATATAATGTATTAAGCATTAGTTCATTCATACCTTAAGTGATTTGAGTTGTAGAAATAGATATTTACAACTAAATACTTGTTTACGTCATAATTTTCCGATTAATGATTTTACATTTTGTGATTATCAAAACGTAGAGATATCGAAAAATATTAATAACGTGTTTAGGTATTATTTATATCAACAATCTCCCCCTTTTTGATGATTACAAAATCTAAACTCATTAAATCTAAAATTTAGTTTTTAGACAAGTATTTAGTGAGTTTACATCTATTTCTCCCCCTTTTTGTAGAATCAAAAAGGTTAACCGACAAGTTTTAAGTGAAAAAGTGTCGTATGAGAACTCCCCCTTGATGTGTACTCCCCCTCGTTTGGGGGCACCAAGGAAACGAGCTATGGAACGCTTGCAAGAAAAATGTTAGAAGCACAAGTATATGTAACAACAATAAGCAAGCATATAGAATAAGAGCATTCATTTAAAAAGTGTTGTGTATAAATACACAACCAAGTAGATTACAACATAAGGCATGCAAACATTTAAACAAAACAACTAATGATACTACATAATCGTCCTAGGAGTACATGATCTTCCATGGGGCTTGCACACAAAAGGGTTTTGAAAATTATTTTTAAGCATTGCATATGCTTAATTGGGTGAAAATGGAGGTGGTGGTGGTGTATTGGGTGAAGGAGGTGGTGGTGGTGGGTTGGTAATCATGTGTTCAAGTGATGAAAACATGTAGTGTATCTCATCTCTAAGACCAAAAATTATAGTCCGGTTATGGATGCAACAAAGACAATTGTCACCATGGGCTTCAAGCAATGCCCAAGGTATGGGAAAGAATGGTTGTGGAGTTGGTGATGGTGAGAAGTGAGCATCAAGAGGTGTGATGGGTGATAAGGAAATGGCAAGTTGGGTGGATGAAGGTTCTTGAGTGGATGGTGGTGATGATGCTTTTGGTGATGATGTTTGGTGAGTGTTGATGTAGTCATTGATGGATGAAGTGGAAGGTATGGAGGAAGATGATGCTCCATGGGTAGAGGGTGTTTTTGATGGAGCATTTGGTGCACTTGGGGATGAACATTGAGGTGGTGGTGATGGAGTTTTGGTGTCATCTTGGGTTAAGTCTATGAAAGGTTGTTTTGGTGGTATGATGACAAGTCTTTGCTTCCTTGGAGTCTTAGAGATGGAGGATTTTGGTGATAACATGGTGGTTTTGGATGGTGAAGGATGATGGAATGAGAGGTGATTTTATGGAGGGAATTTATAATATGAAAGTGTGGTTGGTTTAGGTTAAATGTTGAGGTTTTGTAGTAAGATTCCAATACTAGTTCGTCCATAAGGAGAAATGGTAGCTGGGGCTAGATAAAAGTGGTCACATGATGCAAAAGAAAACAGTGAATTTATCTTCCCAGATGGCCGGTCCCCTTAATTGCTGGCCGGCCCCCTTAAAATTAAGGGGACCGCCTAGGGAATTAAGGGGGCCGCCCATCTGCTGTTTTCCCAGGCGACCAAATTTGAAAAATTTCCAGAAAAGGGTCATTGTTAGGGTGTATTTGCAGCAAGCTTCATTTGGATCATGTACATGAAGTATGATTATATAGTAGCAATAACATATTAAGAAGAATAATGTTTATAAGTAAACTACTAAGATCATATTGTAAGCATGTCATAAGCATATATCTTAATTAAACAAAAAATGAGACAACACATTCATAGCAAACATATATAAGAAGGAAAGAAACAAACATTCATTAATTTAAAATGATTATGTGACAAACATAATCGTTGTTACAACATACATAGTGCTTAAAGCATACATTTGTTAGAGAATTCTAATTTTCCTAAGAAATCCATTTAAATTGCTTGATGATGGAGGTGGTTTTTGAAATGAAAACAAGTGAGAGGGTGAGTAAATGGGATTAGTGAAGGTATATGTTTGGGTGTGTGGAGGTTGGAGATGGTGATGGTGGACACATTTGAGGTGGTGAGCTTGGAGTGGACCATTTTGGATGAGAGTTTTGATGCTGTTCAAGTGGGGATGTTGGATTGGATCTAGTGAGAAGATACTCAATCCAAGTAAAGTGCTCATTTAGAGCAATGGTTTGTTGTTGAAGAAAGATACAACAAGGACAATTGTTGACATGTTTCTCAACTTGGTTTTTGTTGTGGGGTGATGTGGGAGAGCTAGATGGAGGTTGATCTAGGTTTCTTTGGGCTAGGTGTAGGGCAAGAAGAGCACTAAGCTCATGAGCTTCCTTGAGTTCCTCGATGAACTTTAAGTGTTCGGATGAAGGTGATGATGGTAAGGTGTTGTTGTTATGAGGGATGGATGTTTGCACATGCAACATAGGGGTAGCATGTGAGTTGGTAGGAGGTGGTGGTGACACTCTTGGTGATGGAGATGTTTGTGAACTTGGGTAATCATGAGTGGATGAAGATGGTGATGTGGATGAAGTGGATGTTCCAAGAGTGATGAGTGTTTTTATTGATGAATTGGTGGGTTGAGTATAGATGAGATTAGGATTGAGGTTTTGGGATTGATCATAGGGAGATGAAGGGTTAGGAATGGATGATTGGTTATGTGTTTGAACAACATCATTAGTTGGGTTATGGCAAGTTTCAAGCTTCCTTCTCCAAATTGGTCTCACCGAGATTTTGGCAACTCTTGAGGGTTTTGATTTTGGGTAGTTGGAGGATGACATGTTTTGAGTGGATGATGTGAATGGGCATTTATGATGAGGAGGTGCATTTATAGTGAAGGAATGATGTGGTTTAGGAAGGTAAATTTTGGTGGGTGGTTTATGACAAAACGTGTTTGTGAATTTTGGGAAGTATGGAATAAAATGGGTTGGAAATTGAAAAAGGAAACAGTAAACCGGATCTCCAGATGGCCGGTCCCCTTAAATAGGGGCCGGTCCCCTTAATAATTAAGGGGGCCGCCTAGGTATTTAAAGGGGCCGCCCATCTGCTAACTTTCAGATTTCTGAAAATGGGTTTTTGGCAGAAATTTGTAGAAAATGTTGTGTTTTTGAGTTTAGTTTCAAGCAAGTCCAACTTCTTTTTGAGGCAATTTAAAATTTAATGACTCATGTATGCTAAGCACATTCAATTAAGCAATTTTAATTATCATGCAACCTACTCATTTACCAAGAAGCATATATGTATATATGAACAAGAAAACAACATATAATTACCAAGGAATTCATACTACCATTATTATGACGATTAATTAGCTAGTTAATTAATCCTACTAAGTGTCTATGTGATGGGAAATTTGTGATAGCATGGATTTCTAGACTTGGATCAAGCATAATTTGAGTAAGTGTTTTTGGGCATTATTCAACAATGTTTGAGAAACAAAGATTTATTTGAGTGTGAGAATTATTTCAACCAGGTAGATTTGAATATATATATATATATATATATATATATATATATATATATATATATATATATATATATATATATAT
Source organism: Artemisia tridentata subsp. tridentata (assembly GCA_021014915.2). Classification (NCBI taxonomy): domain Eukaryota; kingdom Viridiplantae; phylum Streptophyta; class Magnoliopsida; order Asterales; family Asteraceae; genus Artemisia; species Artemisia tridentata. Next base: position 15,890,992 of record CP139509.1, read on the forward strand.
ATATATATATATATATATTTAAAGTGTTTTTATAAGGAAATAAAAAGAAGTTGTTACACTTTTTGGCTTTGATAAACACATTTTTAATTGAGAAATGACATAATCTTTTGAAAAATCATTTTCCAAAATATGAAGATTTGCATTTTCAAAAGAAATTGTTGTTAAAAAAAAATCTCATGCTTGATTGATTAAGGCTATTGTCTCATGCTATCCCTCCCAACAAATTATGCGATTTGAACGAGAGTGATGACTAAATATTATATGTTCGATAAGGAACACTTTATTTAATGCTTAGGAGGGTTAACTTAAGGTTTTCTAGTTTATTAACAAGTAATATAACTAATAGTGTGAGAGCAAAGCAACCTATAAAACCTAAGCATATCTTAAGGCAGTGATTATCATAACTATACGCAAGGAGTAACTACTCAGGAAAGTTTAAAAAGAAGACTTATCTCAGGTCCAGTTTTTCTTCATGATATGAGGTAGTGAATTAAAGATGAGTACCACTTCGTTCCATCCTCATTTTTGTAGATTAATAAGTCTTCATGCGCGTGTTTTGAATATGAGTAGGTTAACGCAAGATCGAGTTTCATTCCATTTTGCGTTCATTACCTAATCAAATAAAACAGCTTGGTACCCAGATTCAAATGGGTCCGAGATGGTCAGTTGGGGACATCCATTGCATTTATATGCACATGGAGAAAATGTCACAAAGAAGTACAAGAATTCCTTGATAGTTTGTTTTGATGTACAAACAATGGATTTCTTGACTTATATAAATTATAATCACAGTAAATAGCCTTATATCTAAATTTCTCTACTAGGTTTTTTAATTATAATTTGTTTTGATTTACTTGTTGAAGAGTTACCCGAATTAAATCCTAAAACCGGTTTTATCATTGAATGGCTTTTGACAACTTAGTAAGAATTTAAGAGATTTGGAGATTTCTTCAAATTTAGCTAATATTTTTGCTCTTTCATTTAATCTTTTAATTTCAAGTTTATAATCTTGACATATTTTGCATTCTAGATCAATTTCAATATTAGTTTCAAGTCTAGACATTTTATCTTCTAAAATTATTTCTTTTTCAAGATTACCTTCAAAAGTTTTTGATGATTTATGTTTAGAAATAGTTTTTAGATCTATGTTGCAAAGATGTTTAAACTCATTTTCTAGTTTTGAAAATTCTAAAATGAATGGATCATAGCAAAAATGTTCGGTTTTGGATTGTACCTTATTTGGAGCTTTATCTAGTTTGCATTCGTCACATACCGGATGATGATCTTCTCCTTCGTCTGTGTCACTCCATGATATTGGATTGAGTTCACTTTGGAGTTGATTCATGTAGCCTTCGTCGTTAACACCTTCATTAACAACATTTGAACTAGTAGCACATGTATCTATTTTATCTAAATGTTTATCTATTAAATTTTCTAAAATAACTAATTCATGTACAAGGTCGAAATCCTCATATTTGGCTTGACATTTTTCTTGATGAGAGTTTAAGAGATTTTTCCAAATATCATTTGCCGTTTTATAGAAAGATATTCTTTCATATTCAACTTTCGGCAAGGTTTTGTAAATAATTATTTTAGCTTCATTATTTTTGTTATTCTTTGTTTTTAAATAATCATTTTGAGTTTCAAAATCCGTTTTTGTTTGACTTTCAAAATTCTTTTTTGTTGGTTGAAAATCACCAATGGAAATGACATGCCAAAGATCTAGATCAATTGATTTCACATAATTTTCAAATTTATTTTTCCATTCAAGAAAAGTATAGTTTTCAAATAGTGGTAGTGTTTGCATAAATTCCCCTTCTAAATATTTTTCGGATTCCATAGATCGTTTCAAGTTTTAAAATACAGTATATTTTAAAGATCTTGATTGACGTAGCTCCTAATACCAATTGTGGAAAACTAGAAGGGGGGTTGAATAGTTTTACGTCTTTTTAATTTATTATAAAACCTTTGTTTACTTTTAAAAACTTAGATTCAAGTTTGTTATGAAAAATAAAACTTAAGTCTTATTATTAGTTATATATGTATTCTTTTTAAATTGATTGTAAAAGTTTTGGTTTCTTGAATGGATTTTCAAATTGATCTTTATGTGAAGTCGACCTCTAACTAATACTAGCAATTATATAAGCCTATGTGTATGAACGTAATGACGATGCAAGTAGAGAAATAAATAAGGTATGGAAAGATCTAACCGAGACACGAGAGATTTATAGTGGTTCGGCTACAAGGACACCTTCCTTGCCCTACTCCACTCCCCGAGCACCGAGCTCGAGAGTTTTCTTCACAACTTCAATAAGCTCCCTTATGGCGGAGAAAACCTTACACGACTTTGGCTTACACCGGCTTAACGACACAAAGCTAAATGTCGAGTTCTAATGGTAGCTAGAACTAATCTCACAACTTCACAACACAACTTCTCCACGACTTATTCACAACGGCTTCACGACTTGAACTCAAGAACTTCACGACTAGGACTTCACGACTTCAACACGACCGCTTCACAACTTCTATGTTACGGCTTCACGACTTCAACACTAGGACTTCACGACTAGAGCTTCACAACTTCAACACGACCGCTTCACAACTTCTATGCTATGGTTTCACGACTTCAACACTAGGACTTCACGACTAGGACTTCACGACTTCAACACGACCGCTTCACAACTTCTATGCTACGGCTTCACGACTTCAACACTAGGACTTCACGACCTCTACCTTACGGCCTTGTGACTTCTATGCTACGGCTTCACGACTTCTACACAACGACTTCACGTCTTCAAAGCTACGGCTTCACAACTTCTACACAACGGGTTCACGACTTCTACTCCGCGGCTTCACAACTTCTACACTATGTCTTCACAACTTCTATACCACAACTACTTTTACAACTTCTTCACTACTTACATACAACACTAATCTACTATACACACCTTACACACAAATGAATGAATGATTTACAAACTTTGTTAAACTAACAACTTAAGTAACAAGATGATACTAAGTTGTAATACTTCTAATCTTGATTGATAGAAGTATTCTTCTTTTGCACTTGAATGAAGGAAGCTTGGATCACTTGGAAACCAAAGCTTAAGATTATATGATCAAAGGATTTTAGAAAGTATTTACAAGATTTAAATCAGAAAGTTTGGGGTGCAAAAGGTGAGTAAAAATCCAGGGGAAGGCTGGTATTTATAGGAGAAAAATCTGGACAGCTGGAGCCTACTGGAGCGTGGCCAGCCCCCTTAAATAGGGGGCGGTCCCCTTAATTTTAAGGGGGCCGCCTAGTAAAATTAAGGGGGCCGCCCTTGCTGAACGTTGGCCAGTTTTGTCCTTTTGTGGGGAAGGTTTTTCTGGAACATTTTAACTGATTTTGGTTAAAAATTTGAATTCATACTTTTATAAAAGATTAAACATTTTTATTTAATACCAAAAATGTTTTTCAAAAATATATAAAATGTTTTTGATGTTTTATAAAAAATCTAGTTATTAAGAAAATGTTCCTTTGATCATATAATGCATTAAGCATTAGTTCATTCATACCTTAAGTGATTTGAGTTGTAGAAATAGATATTTACAACTAAATACTTGTTTACGTCATAATTTTTCGATTAATGATTTTACATTTTGTGATTATCAAAACGTAGAGATATCGAAAAATATTAATAACGTGTTTAGGCATTATTTATATCAACACACAAGATGATAAAGAAGATGGTGCAAAATCTTCTAATGATGATAAAGAGGTTAATGAAGAAAAGCAGACTGATGATCAAGAAAATAATGATGTATCAGATGGTGTTAACACTAGCAGTACTAACACAGTTAATACTGCTAAGCCAAGTTTTAATGCTGCCAATGAAGAAATTAACATTAGCAGTACTAATTTTGTTAATACTGCTAAGTCTTCAATTAATGTTGCTGACAAGGAAGGCATTTCTTTTGTTGATGATGACTATCCAGATGATCCAGACATGCCTGAATTGGAAGAAATCTTTCCTGATACTGATGATGATGTACTTGGTGCAGAGGCTGACTTAACCAATATGGAAGATGTGATACCTGTCAGTCCTATTCCAACTACAAGAGTTTACAAGAATCATCCTAAGGCACAAATCATTGGAGAGCCAAAATCTGCTATTCAAACAAGAAAAATGATAAAAGATTTGAAGGAACAAGGTTTCTTTGTTATATCCCTTCATCAAAGAAACAGTCACAAATACTTTCAAAACTGTTTGTTTGCATGTTTTCTATCACAAATAGAACTCAAGAATGCTTATAAAGCATTACAAGATCCAAGCTGGGTTGAAGCTATGCAAGAAAAGCTTATACAATTCAAGCTACCAGAAGTTTGGACTCTGGTAGATTTGCCTAATGGGAAGAGAGCAATTGGTACTAAATGGGTTTTAAGATGCAAAAATGAAGAAAGAGGCATTGCGATTAGAAACAAGGCCAGGTTAGTAGCTCAGGGATACACACAAGAAGAAGGTATTGATTATGATGAAGTATTTGCTCCAGTTGCAAGAATTGAAGCCATAAGATTATTCTTGGCTTATGCTTCATACAAAGACTTTGTAGTGTATCAAATGGATGTTAAAAATGCTTTTCTGTATGGAACTATTAAAGAAGAAGTTTATGTCTCACAACCACCTGGCTTTGAAGATCCTAATTTTTCTGACAAGGTTTACAAGGTGGAGAGGGCACTGTATGGTCTACATCAAGCTCCCAGAGCTTGGTATGACACATTGTCAACGTACTTGTTGAACAATGGTTTTAGTAGAGGGAAGATTGATAAAAATTTGTTTATCAAAAGGGACAAAGATGATATCTTGTTAGTTCAAGTTTATGTTGATGATATCATCTTTGGATCAACAAACAAGGCTTTATGTGTAGAATTTGAAAAACTTATGCATGAAAGATTTCAGATGAGTTCAATGGGTGAACTTACATTCTTCTTAGGGCTACAAGTTAAGCAAAAGGAGGATGGCATATTTATCAGTCAAGATAAGTATGTGGCTGAAATTTTGAAGAAGTTTGGATTTACTGATGTGAAGCCTGCAAAGACAACTATGGAAACATCCAAGCCCTTGCTCAAAGATGAAGATGTTGATGTTCATTTATACAGATCAATGATTGGCTCATTGATGTATCTTACAGCTTCAAGACCTGACATAATGTTTGTAGTGTGTGCCTGTGCAAGATATCAAGTCACACCAAAAGTATCACATCTTAATGTTGTGAAGAGAATTTTTAGATACTTGAAAGGTCAACCCAAATTAGGCATTTGGTATCCAAAAGATTCACCTTTTGACTTGGTAGCATACACTGATAGTGACTATGCTAGAGCTAGCTTGGATAGAAAATCAACAACAGGAGGTTGTCAGTTTTTGGGGAGCAGGTTGATTTCATGGCAGTGCAAGAAATAAACTGTGGTTGCAAATTCCACAACTGAAGCTGAGTATGTAGCTGCTTCAAGTTGATGTGGACAAGTGCTCTGGATTCAGAATCAGTTGCTGGATTATGGGTACAATTTTATGCATACTAAAATATATATTGATAATAGCAGTACTATGTGCATTATTAAAAATCCTGTTTATCACTCAAAAACAAAACATATTGAGATAAGACATCATTTTTTAATGGATTGTTATGAAAAGAAGTTGATTCAAATTGTTAAAATTCATACTGATAATAATGTTGCAGATTTGCTCACAAAAGCTTTTGATGTGGGTAGATTTCAATTTTTGGTTGTCAGTATTGGCATGATTAATCTTTGAAAATTCTTATCTTTTTGTGTTTTTGTAAAGTTTTGAACGGATTAGTACTGCTATTAGGTCAATAAATTATTTTTGCTGCTAAGTATACTTAGTGTTGCTGGTGTACTTACAACTGCTGTGTTAATGCTGCTAATTATGCTTAAAACTCTCAAGTTTAAATTTAGAATTGCTAGTTAATGCTGCTAGTTTTTCTGAACAACTGCTGAGTATAATTAGATGGTGTAAACTGTTATTGCTTGTGTTTTTCTTGGTTTTAGACTAACATTTGCAAGTTAAGAGCAATATGTTTGGTATTCATGGAGTTTGAGAAGCAAAGTGGTAGTTTGTTTGTTGTGGTGCTTCTGATTAGTGATAGAATAGATTTGAGAATCTCTTGATAAAGGTTTACCCCTGAGTTAGGAAATTCTTTAAAGTCTTTTCTTGAAATCAATTTATTTTGCAGATGAATTGATGGCATAGTTAGTCAGATTGTAACTACACTAACTCACTCTTTACCATTTTATACTTTCATTAGTATAATGAGTTAGTCTAAGGACATCTGGTATTGAGAACAAGGCGCAAAAGTGAATCTAATGCATTTGAATTAGAGGTAACACCTGCCACGAGCTGAAAACCCTGTCAAGAAAGCTCTTTTAATGAGTTTATCTGATCACAGGTAGTATTTATACTGATATTAATGGTTCTCACACAACCAGAGGTTAAATGCAACCGAAAAAGATTAAGTGTCTTCCTTTACACTTAATCCCTTCAAAATAATTGAGTGCAGTATTGTTTTTTTAAAATATTGGGAAAGTACTGCTGGGCAAATTTTGTTTTTGTTAAAAGTTAGTGCTGCTGAGCATAAACTTAGTGCTGCTAGGTTTCTCCTGCTAGGGTTGGAACTACAGGGTATGTTTGCGTAAACTTTTTACTTAAAGGGTATACTTCCCCAATTGTGTCATACAATCAGTTTCACGCGCACACAATTCACTCTCATCTAAGGCATAATTAAGTTTTAATTTTCAAATCACAAAATCCCCAAATCAAATCATCATGTCGCACCTAACTTTTACCGAACCACACTATAATGTAGTCTTTTTTGAAAAGTCCAATGAGTCTGTAGATTTTACTGAGATCATTGATTTCCTTAATGCAAGCTATATTAAGTTTGCATTAACAGTAAAACCTACTATATACACTTCCAACATTATACAGTTTTGGACGTCTGCTAAGGTCAAAATTAATAATGGGGAAATACAAATCCATGCCCTTGTAGATGGGCAGAAGATCCTCATTACAGAGGCATCTATTAGAAGAGATCTTCTTCTAAAAGATGCTAATAGAGTTGAGAATCTTCCAAATGCTACAATTTTTGAAAAGCTTTCACTGATGGGATATGAAAGAAAATCTAATTCTTTAAAATTTTACAAAGGTAACTTCTCTAATCAGTGGAAATTCTTAATACATATATTGTTAGTATGTCTACGTCCAAAGACCACTGGGTGGAACAAATTTAGTACTAATTTAGCTTCTGCTATAATTTGTTTGGCAGAAAATACTCAAAGATTTAATTTTTCTGTGGAAAACTAGAAGGGGGGTTTGAATAGTTTTACGTCTTTTAAATTTTATTGTGAAAACTTTTGTTTATTTTTTAAAAACTTCGATTCGATCTTATGTGACTTCAACTCTTAAACAATATGAACAAATATAGACAAATGTAAATAAGTAATGCAAGTAAAGTAAATGAAATGAAATATAGGGATGGAAAGATCAAACCACAACACAAGGATTTATAGTGGTTCGGCTACAAGGACACCTTCCTTGCCCTACTCCACTCCCCGAGTCACCTACTCGAGAGTTCTCTTCACTATGTCAATAAACTCCCTTATGGCGGAGAAAACCTTACACAACTTTAGCTTATACCGGCTTAACGACACAAAGCTAGATGTCGGGTTCTAATCGTAGCTAGAACCAATCTCACAACTTCTACACGACTTCTTCACGACTTATTCACAACTTCTTCACGATGGCTTCACGACTTCTTCACTACGGCTTCACACCTTCTACACGACGGCTTCACAACTTCTAGACTACGACTTCACAACTTCTACACTACTTTTTACAACACAACTACTTACTTACACTTAGATCTACTTATCACAACTATACAACACTTTATCAAACACTTTACACAACTACAAAATATATGAATTGAGCTACAATACTTCTTCTCTAGATGTTGAAGAAGTATTCTTCTTTTGCACTTGGATGATGAAAGCTTGGATCACTTGGAAACCAATGCTTAAGAGAATATGATCAAAGGATTTTAGAAAGGATTTACAAGGATTAGAGAAGATTTAGAACAGAAGGTTTGGGGTGCAAAAGGTGAGGAAAAAGTCCAGGGAAAGTCCAGTATTTATAGGCAAAATCTGACAGCCTAGAGGAGCGGGGTTGTCCCCTTAAATAGGTGGCCGGCCCCCTTATAATTAAGGGGACCACCTAGTATAATTAAGGGGGCCGCCCTTCCTGAACGTTGCTCAGATTTGTCTTTTTGTGGGGAAAGTTTTTCTGGAACATTTTTGCCTTTTTTGGCTGAAAATTTGAATTCATAAATTTATAATGGATTAAACATTTTTATTTAATACCAAAAATGTTTTTCTAAAAGATATAAAATGTTTGTGACATTTTATAAAAAATCTAGTGATTAAGAAAATGTTCCTTTGATCATATAATGCATTAAGCATTTGTTTATTCATACCTTAAGTGATTGAGTTGTTAAAATAGATATTAACAACTAAATACTGTTTTACGTCATAATTTTCCGTTTAATGATTTTACATTTTGTGATTATCAAAACGTAGAGATATCGAAAAATATTAATAACATGTTTAGGCATTATTTATATCAACAATCTCCCATTTTTTGATGATTAAAAAATCTAAACTCATTAAATTGAAAAATTAATTTTTAGACAAGTATTTAGTGAGTTTATATCTACTTCTCCCCCTTTTTGTAGAATCAAAAATATTATGCCGACAAGTTTTAGATATGAAATTTGTCGGGACGAGAACTCCCCCTTGATGTGTGCTCCCCCTTGTTTGAGAGCATAATGGAAACGAGATATGGAATACTTGCAAGAAAAATATTAGAAGCACAAGTATATATAATAACAATAAGCAAGCATATAGAAGAAGGACATCCATTAATCAAAAGTGTTGTGTATAAATACACAACCAAATAGAGTACATCATAAAAGAAACATACAACATTTAACAAAGAGTGCAACTAATGATACTACATAATCATCCCAAGAGTACATGATCCGGCATAGAGCTTGCAACCAAAAAGGATGGATAAAATTATTGTTGGTGAAACATTTCATCTAGTTTGGAGAGAATGGAGGAGGTGGTGGTGAAATAGGTGAGGGTGGTGGAGGTGGGTTGGTTAACATGTGCTCAATGCATGAGAACATGTATTGCATCTCATCCCGAAGACCAAAGATGATGGTTCGGTTATGAATGCAACAAAGGCAAGTATCTCCATGAGCTTCAAGGAGACTCCAAGGTATGGGATTAACAAAGAGAGGTGGTGGAATTGGTGAGGATGAAAAGTGAACATCAAGAGGTGTGATTGGTGAGAGGGAGATGGCAAGCTCGGTGGATGGAGGTTCTTGAGTGAGATGTGGTGGTGATGTTGTTTGTGGTGAGGAGAGGTGTTTGTTGATGTAGTCATTGATGGATGAGGTTGAAGGTATGGAAGAAGAGGAGGTACCATGGGTGGAAGGTGTTTTGGATGGTGCATTAGGTGCACTTGGAGATGAGCATTTAGGTGGTGGTGATGGAGTGGTGTTGTCTTCTTTAGTAAGATCAATGAAAAGTTGTTTGGGTGGTATGATGACCAATTTTTGTTTCTTAGAGGTCTTGGAGATGGAGGATTTTGGTGATAGCATGGTGTTGTAGGTTGATGTTTGAAGGAGATGATGATTGATGAAATGAGGGTTTATCATTTGGAGGGAATTTATAATATGAAAGCATGGTTGGTTTGGGTAAGGTTTTGAGGTTTAGTAGTAATATTCCAAACTCAGTTGGGTTATTAAGAGAAAGGATAGCTGAGACTAGAGAAAAGGGGTCACAAGATGCAAAAGAAAACAGTGAAATTCACTGTCCAGATGGCCGGTCCCCTTAATTGTAGGCCGGCCCCCTTAAAATTAAGGGGACCGCCTAGAAAAATTAAGGTGGCCGCCCATCTAGTGTTTTCCCAGGCGACCAAAATTGAAAATTTCCAGAAAAGGGTCAATTTTTGGGGTGTATTTACAGCAAGCTCCATTTGAATCATGGACATCAGGAATGATTAAATAGTGGCATAAACATATTAAATAATCATGTATACATTTAAACTAATATAAGCATATTATAGAGCAAGCATGTCAATAATCATTAAATAGCAAGTATGTCAATGTAAGCATAGTATCAAAGTTCTAATCAAGAGAATGGTTAAAATACTAACATACTATAAGGTACAAGAAACAAATAATTGTCAAAAAAAAATTGTCTAATAACAATATTGTTCAAATAAGCCAACATCCACATCTCTATCTCTTCTTTCCGAAAATCTTCTTGAAAGATTTTCCTATTGACTTGAAACCACCTCTAACCTCTTCATGCATCTGTTGAGTTGTGTTGAGTAATGCGGTTTGTCGTTCAAATAGGATTTGATCGGTTTGTTCGGAAGGAAGAGGAACTTGATAATCGGAATAATTAAGTTCCGGGAGATTGTCCATGAACGTCGTGGGAGATGGAGTACTAACACGTGAGGTGCCTTCCTCCTCCTCATCATCATCTCTCCGATGAGATGTGGAACTACGAGGTGCGAAGAGATTAGGGCGACGAGATTTGCCCTTGTCACTTCGAGATCGACGAAGTTGGCTACGAGTGAGATGACGTAAGACGAGACGAACGAATTGATAGATATCAATCTCAAGATGTGGGTAATGTTCCATGACAAAACGATAAAGTCTAGTGTGGAACATACCATAAGGAAGATTGGCATGTGGAGTATTTTTGGCGGAGATGATACGATGGACAAAGAAATAAGCCAAATTGTATTGTTCTTCCGCAACAACACAATACAACATGTGAGCGATGCTAGCCGTAAGGTGGTCACGGTGTCCGCCGGTACCAAACGCATTCTCGCGAATGAGTTCTTCCCAATGCTTCATGTCGGGGCTTATTTCTTTGAGAAGGACTTGGTTTGCATGAACATCGACATTTTTCGACTTATTTTCTTCGGCTAGTCGTACCACGTTCTAGCTCGAGTAGTCGACGAATGTCGTCAGAAGTTGGAATCTCAGAATAGTATGGACCATCCTGAGGCCGATTTTTCTCAAGAGATGAGAGATCCCATTCATTTGAGAAAACGGCTTGACCGTTGAAGGGAATTTGGAGGATTTTACCAAACTGAGCAAGAGTGAGAGTGATGAATTCGTTTTGGATCATGAAAGAGATGAGGATATAACCATAGTCATCGGTTTGCACCGTAACTTGGCTATAGAAGTCAAGAATGAAACGAGGAATGATGGATTCATTGATTTTGAAAAGACAATCGAGACGAACATTGGAGAACATTCGTTCAATATGGTCGGATTGATAGAATGATGGATCGACAACTCTCCCTTCATGAATGTTTCTATCTTCGATGGGACGATAGAAACATGCGATGGTGGGAGATATGCCAGGAGTAGTGGAAACTTTTGGAATATATTCATTGGTTTTGAAAACATCACCAACCATGACTTTAGGCATTTTCACCTAAACATGATAACAACAAGAAATTAAGATTAAGAAAAATATGCATATGTCGTATATACTACTCATGTGGAATGCAAACATACTTCGACTCTAAAAGTTTAATCCTAAGAAGTAGTTTGCAAAGTTCCTTAGTTTTAATTTTTAACTCGCTTAAAGTGTATTTTATGATGTTAAGGAGTAGTTGTAATGATATTTTGATAAAGAACCGAACGTATCCAAACGCTCCTTTATACATCATAAGCCTCTTTGAAATGTGGCTAGACAAACATTAGATTGTATGTCTAGCTATTTCTTACGAGTATTTATGCTAAGTAACTTATTAAAAAGATGAAAACGTAGATTTTGACTCAAACATGTCTTTTAATTTATTATGCCAAACGTTCCCTTTTTCTAGAAAAATAAAGACTAATATCTCAATATACATATGAATTATGTATCTTGATGACTCAAAATGACTAGTTACATGTTTATAAACATGTCCATTAGTTGTGAAATTAATTTTGACTTAATCTTGACGATTTTATGACTTTAATCCAAACACCCTCTTATGTTTATAAAATAATTTTTCATGATTCGAAAAATATATTTTTAGGATTAAAAGTTGTGATATTATAATGTGGTTAGTTATAATAAGTGTTTATGGCATAATTCAAAAATGTATAACAAATTTTGAATGAGAGTGTTTGGTTTTTCAAAATTTTGGCATGAGGGTTTTAGATTACTTAGATTCTAGGTTAATTAAGTACTCTAATCCTATGGGAAGCATTTGGCAATGATTATCCTAGACTTAATTTCAACATAAGTTCGAATTTAAAAAAATTTAACTAAAATATCTAATTGTGATTAGACTCGAAATTTGATGAAATTAGATGAAATGTGTTTTGGAAAACTTACAATATATGTTGCTAATCGAGATATAAGTGTTTGCCCCTTGCGAATTTAGCCCGAATTGGTGATTTGGTAAGTGGTTTTGATGGTTTTTGGGTGGTTTAGTTCGTTCACAGCAGGTAGCAAAGGAAGGGTGTGTGAGAAATGGAGTGTTTGGCAAAAGTTTTAAGAGGAAAATCGTTTTTGGTAGCAGCAGATGGCCGGTCCCCTTAAACATTAAGGGGGCCGCCTACCAAAAATGGAGTTTTTCGAATTTTGTTTCTGACGGCAAAATATTTATATGTATATAGATAGATTTATAATATATCAAAAATACGTTGGTTTGTATATGCACGAGGAAGGAATACTTGACACATTTTATTAACATTTCGTTAAAAAATATCTTGAGAATTTTGGATAAAATAATCAAGACGTCAAGTCGACAATGATTTTGAGGAATGAGAGGGAATGTGTATATTTATATATATGTATATTACATGGGAAATTTGGATGTTGAATGGTGTCGAGAGATGATGAGGTAGAGACGGAGATGAGTGCTGACGGCGTCGGGAGTTTGTTTCATCCATAGTTTTCTTTGCGCGAAGGTTTAAATTCTACTTCTATGTTTATCCACTTAACTCACTTCTCTTCATCACCATGAGTTTTATGATAGTGGACATAGAAGATTTTCGTGTTGAATGTTAAAGTCCAAAAGAGCAAAGGGGAAGAAAAGGTTCGAGGACGAACAATTTCTTTTAGTTCTAGATAGTCAACAAATGACGTATCCAGGTTATGTGAGGATATATATTTATATGTATATAGACTACTTATTATGTATAATAATATAGGTATATATATTTATATTAGATATATGTATAAAGGGATTACATACTAACCTACACATAGGTATTATCTAAACTAGGCATTTTAAACTAACGGGCACTACTAGAAAAAGGGCTATCCTTGACGGGCATTTGGCGTCATAAAGGGGTCAGATGACGCGCAAATTTCCGTCAAGGATGGACCAGTCATAAAGCTTCATGACTCGCATATGTGTGTCATCCCTCTATGACTCGCACTTATGACCCACGTTTTATGACTCTCCTTTTTGCGTGTCATAACCTAATTTTTTTTTTTAAAAAAAATAATTTTTTTCAGTTCCTAATTTTCTATTAAATGACAATTAAAAACCTGATAATACAAAATTAAAAACACAAATATCAAAATAACGCATTTCATATATATATATATACCAAAGTAAAGTACCAAAACAGATACATAAAATCTAAACTCATAATCCATCATGAAACAATTGTTTTCACAAGTGTGCCTCACAAAAAGCCAAGATAAACCACTAGAAACAAATACCATAAACCTTCTTCAACGATTTGCCTTGGCAACTCGTTCAATCTCGTCCTTCTTCTTAATAGCATAACTGCAACACAAACAAGATAAAATTATTAAATAAGATAGTAACTGCAACACAACTGAAGATCGAGTAGAACCTGATTTTGAAAGAGCATCTGCCATAACATGTTCTAATGTTTCCTTTGCAGCAGTTTCTGTCATGTATATGTAGAAAATTATACATCACATATTCACATTGCACAAGAGTTCGACTATTTAAGTACACACATAGATTATTTGTATGTGCTAACTTAGGTGGATTTTTATTAACAAGTGATCACCGAATCCAAGTAGCCTAGAAAGGTATAATGAAATCAGATAACCAGGATTAACGGATGCATCAAAGGAGGGACCAATGCTTCTTATAATTGCCTAAAAGTTCCACATACTAATCATAGATTATGTTATTTTGATACCACTGTCATAATTCAGTGACAAAACGTTGTTTTTTACCCCATTTTCTACATCAAGATAGCAATGATTAGTTCTGAATTACAACTTTCGGAGCTTATTGGTCCTTCATAATTCAAATTATACTGTGTTTGAAACTTCAAGCATAACAGAAAACAGCAGCCACAGATAAGGAAACCACATAGAAAAGAGCGGAACTATTACCTCCCACGCTATTATGATTGGAACATCCAGCAATTGAAGTAGTCGAAAATAGGCATACATATACACAAAATTGAAGTAGTCCCACCGTCCAATCCCAATATCAAATCTTGACCTTCACCCTCCGCCTGTATTCCAAGCTCAAAATCCCATATTCCACTATTTCTCTCCCTTTTCATCACTTGCAGCGGTAGCAGTGATATAGTCCTCCACGGATAGATCAGGAACCTGTTAAACAAAACCAAAACCTGATATAGTCCTCCACGCATAGCATAGAAGAAAAAGCAAACGACCATGTAACATATTCATATCTCAAAATACAATATCTGCAAAGAGTATAGAAAGAGAACCTATTTGCTTGCTCATTTCAATAAGTTGCTCACCTGAATCTTTATAATTACGAATGGCTATTTGATTCTCTGCCATAACAAATGCCAGAATACTATACATATCGGATATTTTGAAACAAAGGACTGAGCAAAATGTTTCACCAAGAACATTTAACAATTATATTCATTCAGGCCTTTTATCAAACAGTTTGTGTGCGGTCTTTACATCAACCAAAATTCAGCAATTTTTAATATATTTATCCAACTAATTCAGTCAAACACAATCTTCAATCAGTAAACAAACCAAATTGATTAAATCCTAATGAACTTTCAGCTCAAATCAACAATCACTTTCAACAAAAACTCATCCGAATTGATTAACCAGCAAATCGAATCATTTCATCGCTAAATCAACAATTAAGCAGTGGTGCTTGTGTAATTTAAGCATAGAAGCATGAAGAGCAAAACCAAATGTCACAACGTGTCAAACAAACATCACCTTAATAGATTAATACCACACGAGAATAGTTCCAAAAACATTTTTAATCCAATTTATTCCACGAAACATTTATAAATTATTTTGTATTCGAGTTAATAAAAGAAAATATGATAAAATAGGTTTATGTGTATGTCATACCCACAGATCAAGAGGAACGAGAGAGATGAGGAAGAGGTGGATGGTGGTGGTGTCACGGCGGTGGTACAGCGACTGCTACGGCGGCTTCACAAACACAACAAAACAAAACCCTAATCGAACTTCACTCTAAACTCGATCTAAATACACGAACCCTTGGTCTCTTGATCTCCTTGTAATGATGATGATGACGGCGCGGCGAGGTGGTAGCGGCGCATGTTGAATACGGCAGCAGGAGGTGGCCATGGTGGTATTATCAAGAGAGAGGTAAGAGGGATGAGTGAGGGGTGTTGGTGGTTATGGTGTGGTTAGATTGAGTCACCGGAAAAAGGAGCGGCGCTGGAGATGTGGGTGGCGGCTGCTGAGATAAGAGGGGGAGGGCTAGGGTTTGGTTAAAGAAGATGTGTGTGTGAGGTGGTGAGTGTTATATTGAAAGTTTAGGGGTGGGCGGATAAGGTTTTGAGAGTTTGAGAGCGGGAAGTGTTTTGGCCAAAAAAAAAACAATAGATTTTGATGAAGCAGATGGTAAAAAAAATCATAGATGACCCCTATTTATGACAAAGCAAAACGAGCGTCATCTAGCAGGCTAAATTTTAACTGATTAAGACCCATATGTTATGACGCTTCTGAAAACGAGTCATCCCCAATAGAAAATTTACTCGTTATGACTCTTATTTTATGACTTTGCTCTTTGCGCGTCATCTTGTAGCGTGGGTCATAAAAAGTCAGTCAAGGATAGCCCTTTTTCTAGTAGTGGGGGGCATGCAATTTTTTAATTCATCAAACTAGGCATATAACATGTAGTGAGCATCAAGGAGAGGCGTACCTTTTAGTCTTCAATAAATGGTCTTCAAGTGCTTCAAAGTGTTTATATTGACTTATAAAAGTCAATCACAGAATAGATACCGATTTCCCGATGAGTTGACAATTTAGCCACTTGGTCCCCATTGTCTAATTGGTCCAAAGTTGTTTGAACCAAACATGGTTTGCAATTGACTAGGATGCATATAAGGTGGAAGTATTCCCCAAAGATTGAAGCTTGGTGGATTTGAATAATTCCACGTTGGATAACTATTATTATTATGGAGGTTTTGTCGATTTTGATTTCTTCTAGGTTGAGGAGTTTTAGGCCGAGGGTGAGGATTATTTGGTCTTCTTAGGGGAGGTGTTTTTTATCTTAATTTCGGTTTAGTTGATTCTTCTTTGGTTTTTAAAGATGGTTTGTAAAAAGTTTTTATTTCATCATTACTAGCAATGGGTATTTTTCTATCTTTTATAAGTATGTATTTAGGTGTTGACTCTAAGGATTTTTGCTTACTAGATACACTTTCAAACTTTAAATTTTTAGTTTCACTAGTTGAGGCCTCAGCTAAATTAAATCCTAAGCCGGTTTTATCTCCTGATATTCTTTGAACACTTATTATTTTCCTAAGTGAATTACTACTATTTTCGAATTTGTCAAGTTTGCAAATTTCTTCCTTAAGTTTTTCGTTTTCATTTTTAGTTTCTTGACATGTTTTACATTCTGCAAAAATTTCTTTGCCTTTTTCTAAGTTATGTAGTTTATTTTTTAATTCAAGTATTTCATTTTCTAATTTGTTATTTATATGTTTTAGTGATTTATTTTTAGTTATTACTTTTTGACCTAGTTTTCATAACCTATTATATTCACTATCTAAGTCTTTTTCGTCTAATGATAAATATTCATCACTAAAGTATTCAGTTTCGGAATGTACCTCACTTGATGTCTTAGCCATAAGACATTTCTCCTCCTTTGTGGTTTCTTTCTCATCTTCGTCACTATCACTCCATGCTCCTCCAATGAACGCCTTTTGATTTTGCTCCTTTGACATCATTGGACATCTTCCGATGAGATGATTTGGATCACCGCATTTAAAGCACTTCCTCTCGCTCTTGCTAGTTTTGTCATCTTTATTTCTTTGGAATGCCTTTCTTTCATCATGTGGTTGTCTAACGAATCTTCCTCGTCTTTTGAAGAATTTCTTGAAGTCTCTCACGGCCATGGCATATTCTTCGTCATCGCTTTCAGAGGTTGAGCTATCCTCGTCACTAGATTCTTTCCTAGCTTTCAATGCAATTGACTTGCTTTGCTCTCTTCTTCCTTTGACCATCTCGGAGTCTTTCTTTATTATTGCTTCGTAGACTTTCAAGTTGCCGATCAACTCGTCAAGTTGAAGAGTTGACAAGTTCTTTGATTCTTCAATCACCGTAACTTTAGCCCGCCATTTTGGATGAAGCGCCCTAAGAAATTTCCTAACAAAATTCTTACTAGAAAAACTCTCATCAAGTGCTTTTAAACTTGTGATGATTGTGTTAAACCTAGCAAAAGCATTATCAATTGATTCCTCTTCCGGAATCGTAAATTGTTCATATTGTTGAACAAGAAGATCTATTTTATTATCTTTGACTTGACTATTACCTTGGAGAGTTATTAGTAAAGAGTTTCAAATTTCTTTTGCGGTTTCACACATAAAGATTCTTTCGTATTCTTTACGTGGTAGCGCATTATAAATAACCATTTTCGCTTCATTATTTTTAGCAAGTTTTCTTTTTAAATCATCATTTTGTTTTTCAAAAGGTACTATCTCATCCTTTTTAGTTTCTGGATTATTTTGAATAGGAAAAAAATCACTGTTAGTAATAATGATGAACTCAAATAAGTACATTTTATTACTATCATTTATCCTATTAATTTGACTTGTTTTACTATATTATGTATGAGGATTGATACTTAATCGTTTACTTTTGTAATTCTCAGGTAAAAACAAGCATTTGGTGAAACTTAGCGATTTTGGACTGATTATGGAGCAAAACATGCAAGAAGTTAAGAGTCTACTGAAATGAAGAAGATCAAGACAAATCTGCTCCAGATGCGCCGCATCTCACTCATTACATACGGCGCATCTTTATCAAGATATCACCAGATACGATCCAAGATACAAGAGGACATGCGCCGCATCTAATCATGGAGTTACGCCGCATCTTCTGGCGGTGTACGAATATTCCTGAATATTATAATCTTGGACCCCACGCGAAGTTAAGTCAATGCGCTGCATCTACTTAATAGATGCGCCGCATCTTCCCTCAGACAGAAACTATAAATACCCCAAGACCAGACGAATTTCGAGGGCAATAAATTAGATTCGAAGACCGAAGCAGCAGAACCCTAGGACGAATTCAGTCAAGGAGGCAGCACAAGACACACCAAACGAAGATACAAGAGCTGTAAGAAGGTGCTGCATGTGTTTAATTCATTAAGTAGTTTTGTTTTATTGTGTTAGCAAACTTTAATTCATCAGGATTGGTGACTTGTGTAATGTGACAACGAAAGATTGCACTCCCTTTAATACTTGCTTTGCCATCAATTAAAGTTTATATGTTGATGTCTTTGGTTACTACTTATTAGTGCATTGATAACCTCTGTGTTTATTAGTGGCTTGCGGGCATTTGACTGCGGAAAATAATGTGGCTCCCACGGTTATTACTAAATTGATCACTTAGGAATAACTTTTAGACATAAGTAATCATTAAGGGTTTACTCGCCGATAAGAATAGGACCAACGAGAAAGGGTTAACTACATACACTTCATATAAAGCTATCAATAAAACAAGTGACAATCTACTTAATCATAAGGACAGCCCTCTTATTGTCTCGAGTATTTATCTGTGTACGTGTGTGCTACTTGCTGATTCGTGCCTATTGGTTTATTTTATTATTTAATTGTAAACAAATCGTGCCAGTCTCTCAGGCTGAAACCCCCTTGCGTTAGGATATTAAAATACTGATTAGAATAACGAGATAATACGTTCCACTCTTAGTGATCGACGCTCTACTTACCATTATATTCATACTGACCGGGTACACTGCTCGTTAAGTGTGTGTGTTATTGATAAGTCGGCTAAATATAAATTTAAAACTTGAGTAGGCATTAAAACTGCTAAACCGCAACGACACATCACGCGCATCAAGTTTTTGGCGCCGTTGCCGGGGAATGAATTGTTATTATTTGTTAATTTGATTAGTATTTTAATTAGGTTTTTCTTTTTATTAGATTAATTGCATCATTGTATTATTTTGCATATTTGTTGTTTTGTGTGTTATTTGTTTGCCTTTATTTTTGTTTTTGTGTTTATTTTTGTTTGTGTGTTTTAATTTTTGTTTTTATTTTTCGTATTTTTTTCTGTTCTGCTATCGTTGTACTGTGCTAAATCAAACGATACGGCGCATCTGATCTCTCAAATACGGCGTATTGCGTTTAATTTTTTTAAATACAACGCGTTTAATTAATTCGATACGACGCATCTTTTCCCCAAGATACGGCGTATCTGTTTTTAATAAGAAATTTTTTTTAAGCGATAAAGTAATACGACGCATCTGCTTTAGCAGATTCGGCGTATCTGTTTTTGATAAAAAAAATTTCTAAACGTTAACGCCATACGACGCATCTGCTTTAGCAGATACGGCGTATCTATTATTTTAATTAAAAACAGTTTTCGAATTATTAAACAGATATGGCGCATCGATCTCTGTCGATACGGCGTATCCTCTGAATCAAAAATCTCGTATTTTTAAACGTAACGAAAATACGGCGCATTAACTTTCGTTAATACGACGCATTTAATTTTAAATAAATATCGATTTTTGATTAATTAATTCAATACGGCGCATTCATAAATTCTAAGCGGCGTATCTATTTTCTGGATAAAGTCTGATTAAAATTTTAACGATTATTAGATACGGCGTATCCAACTCTTTGGATACGGCGCATCGTCTGCAGATATCACTTAGGGTGTGTTAGGAATATAAATATTCAGTTGAAGACTCGGTCACCCCGAGTACTTAGTAGCACATCATAGCTCGTAGGATCATTAGTAATATTATTAGTAGTTTAGTTATTATTAATATTGTGGAGTGGGTCGGGGCTTTCCCCACTGTCAGCTCACTCCACAGCCCGCTAGGGGCATATTATGTAGTAAGTATAAATACCCCTTCCCTTGCAAGGGAAGGGTTGGACCTTTTCAATCTAATATTACACTAGTTACTTTCTCTCACTAAAGGCTCCCATTTCTCTCTCTAAAAACTCCTTCATTCGATCCAAACAAGCCTCAAGATAGTGATTCATGCATTGTGAATACCCTACAATTGGTATCAAGAGCCATGGTTAGGTCCATGAGAGTTGGTATTCACGAATTTGTGTAGTTTGTGAGGTGTTTTTACTTTTGGGTCGATTTGGAGTGTTTCAAGATCTTTGTTCGGTTTGATTAGTGGCATACGCTTCATATTATGTTTTTGTTTAGTGATTAGAGGTTGTTTTATATTGAATTTGTGTAGTTCTTTAGGTTTTTCTTGGTTAGATTTGCTTAGATTTGTAGTTTTCTTTAAGTTTTGGTTCGGTTTGTTTAAGTAGCATAAATCTCATCTTTCTACTTTGTTTAGTGATTAGAAGTTGTTTTACTTTGTACTTTCTAGATTAAGATTAGTATTAGAGTGGTATTTAGTGTTTGGATTCACAGATTTAAGGCTCGTGTGGTGTTTGTGGGTGATTCGAGTGCTTTTCTTTCAAGAGTTCTTGGATGCGGTTTGTGTTGTTTGGACGATTCTTGAATGCGGTTTGTGTAGTATCGAGTACTCGGTTTGTCTTTATACTAGTTTAGGCAAAAGGACAAACGGCATTGATAGTGACAGGTTTGGAAGTTTGAGCCAACGCGGTTTGTCTCTACGGTGCGTACGCGGTTTGTGTCTACGGTGTGAACTCGGTTTGTCTCTTTGACGCACACGCGGTTTGTGTCTACGCGGTTTGTATATCCGGTGTGAACTCGGTTTGTCTATTTGGCGAATACGCGGTTTGTATCTTTGGTGTGAACTCGGTTTGTCTCTTGGCACATACGCGGTTTGTATATCCGGTGTGAACTCGGTTTGTCTATTTGACGAATACGCGGTTTGTATCTTTGGTGTGAACTCGGTTTGTCTCTTGGCACATACGCGGTTTGTATATCCGGTGTGAACTCGGTTTGTCTATTTGGCGCATACGCGGTTTGTGTCATACGCGGTTTGTATCTTTGGTGTGAACTCGGTTTGTATCTCCATTGTGAACTCGGTTTGTCTCTTGGCACATACGCGGTTTGTATCTCCATTGTGAACTCGGTTTGTCTCTTGGCGCATACGCGGTTTGTGTCTATGCTATCTGTCTAGGCGGTTTGTATCCAAAGTTGACTTTTTACGTCAAAACTTCAAACGGCCATAACTTTTGAACCGTAACTCCGTTTTCAGCGAAACACCTGTCAAAACGACCGTGAGACCGAGGAGAAGGACACGTTGAATTAATTTATTCATTCAACCCAAGTTTCGAGGCCTGAAAACGCTCCAGAATGAAGTTATTGAGGTTTTAAGTTTCCAGACCAAAATTCCACCGTAACAACTCGCATCAACCAAACCAAATCACCACTTAACAATAGTGCAACAATCCAACAGTCATCATAACACATATCAAGCATCATTCCACGGTTTATTCTTGATTTTGTAAAACCCCGCGAAAGAATCTATTTCTCGGTTTAAATCATAGAATTGTAAAATCCCGTGCACGTTAATATCATGTCAAATACTTCAGATTCTGCTATATCAGAGATACTCAGTTTGTACAACATGATAGACAAACAAAAGATTCCCAAAGATGTTCGACAGATAAACGTGTTTGACTATGTTGGTGCCAATAGAGACTTTGTGTGCCCGAATTCTCAAGAGAAAGAGCTTCATCAGCCACAGACAAACGTTGTTGAGTCAGATACTGTTAGGAACATCGTGCAACATGAGAAGCACAACGAAGCGTCGGCTGAACCTAATGGGGTATCTTCTGTCATTAATAATGATAATGTGTTGCATGAACAAAAGATTCCCGACAAAGTACAACAGACAAACGTTGTTAAGTCAGATATTGCTAATATGGGAAATAACAATGTTTTCCCATATGAACAATATGTGAATCACAACGAAGCGTCTGTTGTACCTAGTTGTGCATCTTCTGTTCAAAATGATGATTATGTGCTGCATAAGTACAAATTGCCTGTCCCTGATAATAACTTGATCACTAGACTAAACATCTATAAAGAACAAGTTGCTATGTATGAACAGCGTGCTAAGTTTGAGCTTAATGATCGTGAGCAGAAATTAGAAGGTCAAATGAGTACACTTATTAAAGAGTCTAGAGTGCGAGAAGAAACATTAAAAATAGAGTTAAGTTCTTTGAAAAGTCAGCTAGAACAGTCTGTCAAACAGAAACAGGAAGCACAAAAGTGTGTAACAACACTTAAGCAAGAATTCAAACAAAAAGAAACAACTCTTTTAAATGATTTCTCTAAACTCAAGACGTTAAAAAATAAGCTTGAAGATAAGTTGTACACACAAAATCAAACCATACAAACTGCTCAAATGATTCATAAGCACAGAAAGTTGAGTGATAAGCATAGTAAAATCATGATAGGTGAACCAAAGTCAACCATCCTTAGGGGTATGCAAGTACTTCAACCAGCCCTATATGATGGTAATGTGATGATTAAGCATATTCATGACCAACCTGAGCATATCTACACTGATGAAGAGGATGAGTTAAGTGATAAAACGAGGGAAAAAATGAATGAGAAAATGAGGGATCCCGAGTGCATAGCCAGACGAATAATAATCAAACCCCATGATTATTATGAGGAAAATCGTTTGACTGTGTTTGCTCCTCAAAAGAAGTTAACACCTGAACAGATATTTTGGAAACAAGATAGTGAAAAACTTAAGGAAGATAAACTTAAGGCCAACACCCCCCTCATTAGAAAAGTTGCGTCCATAACGGTGTATCCTCCCAATACACCTAGGAATCTGGTGCCCTTGTCTCTTCCCACTGAATGCAAAACCTTTATTAGCTTATATGTGCTTTGGCAACTATTTGCTGATTTTGATAAAACATGTAAGAAGAGAAACACACCAACCGGCATTACTGAGGGGGAAAGGTGTTTTGAACATGCAAAAAGGTGTTACTTAACTGAGGTCATGCCATTCTTTAAACTACTTAAAGAACATTTTGAAGGGTTGCAAACTGCCCTTAAAGTCGAAATAAAAGAAATGGAAGTAGTATTTAAAGACATGGAAAAAGAGGTGAATGAATATGCAATAGAGCTTAAGAGTCGAGAGATTGAAAGAAAAAACATACTCATTACTAACGACAACTTGATTGCTAGATGTATTGCACAAGATGTATTTTACACTGTTACTGATTCTGCATTGTCTGCTTGTCAATTTAATGAGTATGCTATTGCGTTGAATGTCACCCAGAATCGTGTTGTTGAGCTTGAGGGGGAGAATTTGAAATTGCTTGAAAAAATTCAAAATGATGACCATGATAACATGGTTAAACGTTTTTCAAAACTAGAAGTTGATTATCTGAATTTGCAACTCAAACATCAACACTTAGAAGAAAAATGCAAAATATCAAATGTCAAGACATCCTCGGATGCTCCTGAGTTTGATACATATTTTGAATTAAGCAAACGTGATGAAAAAATTCAAGCTCACACAAACACGATTCGACTGTTGAGGGCCCAAGTTGCCCAATTGAAATCCAACAAGTGTGAAGTGTATGGCACCAATAAACCTTCGT
The DNA here is from genome assembly GCA_021014915.2 of Artemisia tridentata subsp. tridentata. NCBI lineage: Eukaryota > Viridiplantae > Streptophyta > Magnoliopsida > Asterales > Asteraceae > Artemisia > Artemisia tridentata. The sequence continues at coordinate 15,915,082 of CP139509.1, forward strand.
CTTCAGATTCTCAGAATTTTCAATATCAAAACACCATAAATAAGTTACATTATGAAAATGAGTGTTATCGAGAAGAAAATTCAAAGGTCAAACAACATTTCAAAGAGTTATATGATTCTATTAAAGTTACAAGAAGCAATCACAATGATCAAATAACCTCTTTGACAAATGAAATTGAGAATCTTAAGGCTCGGGTGAAAGGTAAAATGCCATGCACCACTTGTAATTGTGTTGCATCAAAGGTCTCTGCTTGTAAAATGTATGATGTTGATGTGGGGTCTATTCCATTTCCCATGAGAAACAACAGACCTGTCCATCAAATGTATCTCTGTCACCTTAGGGATGGACTTGATACTCTTCGTGAGGTTGTGGAAGAGGACAGAATAGGAAAACCACTCGATAAGGCAGTTGGTTATGCCTGCGTCCTCACAAAAAGGATCCAGGAACAGTTAGAATATGCCATTGGCACGGGCCCTAAGTCTCACAACCAAAGAGATAGAATAGTTGCATCATCATCCACTATTAAGAACAAGCATGTAACCGTTGAGGTATCCTTGGAAACTTCAGATCCCAACACATCAAAACATGTTCAGCAACTAGAAGTGAAAAAGACTAAGATTCCCATCAGTCCTTCTACAGGAGTTAATAGTGACACTAAAGCTAGCGAGTCAAAACCTAGGAGAAACATAAAGAATTCTAGGATTTCACCAGCTAAAAGTGTTCCTAAAAGGAAAGTAGAAGACCACATGAGAAACAACAAGTTAGATTTGAACAAAAGGAATCATAATTCGAATCCAAATTCACTTTGCAAAACATGTAATGAATGCATAATTTCGTGTAATCATGATAAATGTGTTAAGAAATTTCTGAAGTTGTCCAACAAACCCCCAGTTAGGAAAGTTTGGAGAGCTAGACAAATTAAGCAATCTTGGAAACCCACAGGAAAAATGTTTACCAATGTGGGCTTTCAGTGGAAGCCCACGGGCCGAACATTCACACTAGGGGAATATTGCCCTTTAACAAGGATTACAATTCCTAGAGTAATGCCTGTTAAGGAATGGAAGCCTACTGGTAGAGTTATCCCTTTAGATACACAATGTCCCTTAACCAGGTCCATTGCATCTACTAGTGTTGCCCCTATTGTTAAAACCAAGGCACCTATGGTTTCAGCAGCCCCAAAGATTGTTTGCACTAACCAACTGGAACCCAACCTAAATTGGGGATCCGGCTCTCCAAATTCTCTTCTTTCGTCTGTTTTCAAATGCAGGTCGTACGAATCGTCCTTTGACATTTGGACACAGGCTGCTCACAACATATGAGGGGAATCATGGACGTCTGTTCAAATCAGTTCAGGCCTCGTTCTTCAATCAACTATGACGTTTGAACAATGCAGTTCAAGCCTCGGGTCTCAATGTCATCATTATGGCGTCTGCTGACATTTCTTCAGGCCCCGTTCATCTAAGAAAAGAAAGGCGTACGCTTGAGTGCGCTTTATCTTCGGAAGAAGAGGAATCTTCTTATTCATGACCATTCTCATCTAGCTTCGTGGTCTTCAAATGCTCATTCAGTCATCAAGGGGATAAACGTATATTGAAGTATATTCTTATTCACCCGGTCTATCAAAAATGGCAGTTGGTCGTCACATGCAATTTTTGAGGGGGAGAAGGGTGAATAAACTGCATGGTGATTGAGATTTGAGTAATGGTCAGACGAATACTCTTGTTTCTGACTACTCTCATCAAAAGGCTTCATACTTGCTCCATGCTCATTCAGATATCAAGTGGATCTACTTCCATTCGATTGGACGTTTAGTCACTCAATCAAAGATGGCATCCTCGTATGCTATCTTTGAGGGGGAGAAGTGTGAACAGTGGATCAACCTCATATGCACTTGTTCAATCAAAGATGGCATCCTCGTATGCAATCTTTGAGGGGGAGAAGTGTGAACAAGTGATTCGATGTACACTGGGTTGTTGGTTCACTCACTTGTTGGGCATCAAATGGTGACTACGGAGTTGAACAGGTATCACACATTTGGGGTTGAAGTTGACTTTCTCAAAGGTGTGATCTTACTCTATCTTGAAGTCGGGGTTGGTTGGATGCTTGACCTTCAATGATAACTTGCTAGTGCTTAAGATTTAAGTTGAAGACTTAGGTTATCTAGTTACCAGCAGTCGGGGTAACTATCACTTAAAGGAGTTACTCAGTGTCACACGCCGATGACGTTGTGGATAATCGTAAGAGGTGTTAATGTCTCATACCTTGGTTGGGTATTGAGTACTTAGAGATTTGCTTGGAGCACTAATTCTCTACACCGTTCTTCCAACATTAGTGCAAGCGTAAGTCACAAGAATGGGGAATTCTATCTTCAGGCTCAAGTTTGGTATATCGGGTTTGCTCCTTCAGTTATCTCATCATAAGGCCTACTTGAGGGTTGATAAAGATAGTCAGAGACGGTTTCGGCAGCGGTTAATTCTCACTTGATCTACTTGAGCCTAAGTTGTTCTTCTCACAAGATTTCAAGAATATGTTCGTAAAATGTGTTGCTGATTCTGAGGTATCAAAACCAGCAAGGGGGAAGGAGACATACATCTGAATGCACAATGAGTACACATGATGGGCTTTATACTTCTTCTCAATTGAAGATTATTCCGGGAAGACAAATGTCATAACCGCAGAGAAAATCAGTGTTCTAACTCATTCTTTCTGGTGTGTCATTCCAACTAAGTGTGGGAAGAGAATGCCAGTTTCTGATGATAAAAGAGGTACACAATTGTATGATGGTTCTTATGGTTAGTCGGTATCCTACTGAAGGAAATGTGTACATCCGGTACTCAGTAGCTATTATGGTACTGTCTTGGTGTTATCATGTCGACTACATACGGGATAAATTGCTTACACTCGGGACTTATCTGAATTTGGTGTAACAATTCTCATCTGCAATGTCCTGAAAGGAGATAAGGGGATTTTCGGGTCTTAATTGATCTTGATGATGCATTGTCGACTTTATTAATGGGATTGAGTGTGTACTTCGGGTTTTTGGGCTTCATATATCGAGACTGGCTGCATCTCTTCAACTACTTGGGGGAAAGTGGTCTCTGGATATTTTTGGTAGGCATTTCTTCAGTATTCAGCGGGAAGAAATGTGAGAAGAATTATTCAAATGTGAGATGATTCGTTGCTGATCTATTTGAGGATCCCCGGACGGAGAATCACGATGATTATTCTTAAAAGGGAGCAGCAATACTTAATGTGGTTTGCTACGGTTTTCGCTGTACGCTTACCTTATGTAAGCTTGAAAGAGAGCTTTGAATCTGCTCAGTATGAAGATTATCGGTTTGGGGGGAAGCTATCAAAGCTGTACATTGGGAAGGCTCAAGTTCCGTCGATTGTTCAGGAGCCTCGAAAGCTTTGATGGTGAAAGTTTAAGAGATGATTGACCACAGATTTCTACAACATACTGAACGTATCCTCATTTCGGTATTCATTTCATCATCGTCTTAAACTGAATAATATAGTTTGTACATATCTTAAAACATACTGTAAATAGAAAATTATAGAACCAGAAAATTGTATATAGAAAAATATTAAAACCAAGAAAAACCATAAAAAATCAGAAAAATAGAAAATACCAAAAATAGTTTCACCTAGGCATGTCTTCTGTTTATCGATAACATTTACGGACTTAGAAATGTCATTCAATAATGGCACGGGTCTTTAAATGAAGCTTGAGCAGAAGTTAAAAGGGATTGTTAAAACATGTCTAAATGGCTTGCAGTTACTTCATACTGCAACCCGCGTTGTACAATGGGGAAAGCATGTCGCCAAAAAGACAGCTGTTCCTCCAACCGGGTGATGTTCACCTGGGCATGGATTACTTTATATCCATGTTTCCCCGATTTGATGTACGGTTCAGTGCATCATTTCGGGTATAAGAAGAGAAGTCTTCTTTGCACCATGAACTCTTTCAGTTCTATGATTCTTCAAGAGAGTTTTGGTGTTTCATAAGGTGGTAACTGGACTTAAATTTCACAAATACTTATCACTCAATTGAATGACTACAACTCTTTAAATAGAAAACGGGTCATTAATTGAGGGGGAGTTTATTTGTTCAAATTTTGACACCTTTTTAAACATTGTGCAACATCAGCAGTGACATTCTCTCTTGGTTTGAGGGGGAGCATTGTATGCTTCGTAATTAGAATATATTAAACTTGACCACATTTTCTCCCAAATTTTCTAAACATATTTAAATCAATTGGGATCACAAATCTCAAATGGTTTGAAATTTTTGATCGGGGGAGAAATGTGATTTAAATATGAAATTCTGATAAAAATGTGATCTTTTGGAACTCAAGTGTAGGCTCTCCCATATGTGCTAAACCTTTTCGTATATCGATGCACATATTGAGGGGGAGCGAATGATTTATGATGGCAACTGTAGAAGAATACCAAAGACCGACCAATCTTATTTTAATGCATTGGAGTTATAAGGATGGTGAGGTTAGGTATTTGTTCCCATGATCCAGCCAGAACCGGAGGGATCTTCCCAGGGACAATCCTCTAATTAGAATAGAAGTCCTTAGGAATGATTAAAAAGGAGAAAAGTGAATAAGGGAAGAGTGCCGACTGAGATGGAGCTAGCACTGGAACAAACCCAACAAGGTGCTAGTTATGAAGTCTCGGTAAGCACTGAAGGGGTTGAAGAATGAAAAAGAAATGTAAAGATAAAGGGTGAAAAGAAAGAAGCCCTCCTTACATCTTAGGCAGAAACCGGGTCAATACATATGCTGTCAGAATCACTTAGTTGATTGCTGACATTGAAGACAAAGTATCATGGACCCAGTGATACGCTGCACAACCCTCCCTAGCCACTCAAGGTCCCTCAAAGGACTCTTGTTTCACTTGTCACGGAGATCAATACATTGCTATCGTCTCTCTCACTCCGAGTTAGATGATATTGAAAAGGTGGCAGTCCTCTCCAGCCTCCGATCACTAAATCAAAATGCACTATTGAGTCTAGAGCCAAGAGATCATCAATTAATCTCATTAGGACACATTTCCAATATGCTTGCTGTTTCATACACCGTGAAAAGCAAGAAAATATATATGAAGAGTCCTACGCATTATCCTTGTGGTATTGCCAGAACATCCGAGTGATACTTAAAGTAATCACAATGAAGATGGAAATCCTTCTAGAGCCAACATCAAACGAGCTCTTGGTGGGTGACATGTGAGATCCTTCATGGATCAAACCTGTGACAACTGGAATGAAACAATGGGGCGATTCACATTTGAATCAAACTTGTTCCAGGAAATGGATTGACGGATGCTTTTGGAAAACCCTTCAATGTGCTCATCAAATGAATTTCGAGCGCATTGATTGTGAAAATTTTCAAACAAAAGTATTTATGACAGAAATGTGATTTAATGTGTAAAACCCTCGTCGTGTTACATAAAAAAATTGTTTATCTAGTAACACGCGAGTGATTTTTCTAATCAATTTCTCATCAATCAGTGGGTATTCAATTCACTGATTCACTCAACCGTGTTGTCTGCTTTGAGACGTTCCGGTATGAGAACATGCTTGTAAGATGAGTCCAATGTTAGTTCATTGAATGAGTCTTTACAACAAGCTGGAAATTCCTGTCAAGGAGAATTCTCTTTAAAGGGAATTCTACCTGATCACAGGTCGGTCCTCACGGATCCGAAGGTTAATCCAACCACACCGAACGAATGACAAAGCCATATTCGTTCTCCAACTTTATTGCTAACTGTTTTATTTCAGGTACATATAAAGATGGTGATGGTGGTTCCTGATTCTAGTATGTGACATGTCAATTCACACTCCATGCTAACACTTCTAACTCATTATTAAAGACATCATGATAGCTAAAAGACCTTCAACACAGCTTCCGCAACTCTGATGATAGCTATCATAATCCAGAAAAGTGTGAGCATGCGGGCCCAACGGTCACAACAAATCACATGGAGGCATTACTACAATGGATGAGCTCAGAGATTTTCGGTGGCTGATGATCTCAAAGAAGGCTCCAAGATCACAACTTCTCATGATGACGAAGCCACAAGATGACTTGAAGACGCATGTTGGATGATAACTTCAAAGAATACTCAAAGTTCATCCAAAACAAAGAACAGTCATCACAAGTTCACTGCTAAAGGCACAAAGATTCTAGACGTTGAAGAATCAAGGTCTACGAGCTATGAAGTCAAGATTCAAGGATGAAGTGCTAGAATTCAGAACATTACTTCCGGGGTGACCTCCCTTAGGGGGAGATTGTTAGGAATATAAATATTCAGTTGAAGACTCGGTCACCCCGAGTACTTAGTAGCACATCATAGCTCGTAGGATCATTAGTAATATTATTAGTAGTTTAGTTAGTATTAATATTGTGGAGTGGGTCGGGTCTTTACCCACTGTCAGCTTGCTCCACAGCCCGCTAGGGGCATATTATGTAGTAAGTATAAATACCCCTTCCCTTGCAAGGGAAGGGTTGGACCTTTTCAATCTAATATCACACTAGTTACTTTCTCTCACTAAAGGCTCCCATTTCTCTCTCTAAAAACTCCTTCATTCGATCCAAACAAGCCTCAAGATAGTGATTCATGCATTGTGAATACCCTACAATCAGCAACGTTTATTTTTCTAATTTCCGAACGGAAAATATTCTGACTTACCCTTATACTAGGAAGCTTTTACTTTGAAATCTTCTTGTTCTTAATTTTCAGGAACAATGTTCGATATTTTCCCATACTGGTCCTCGGAAGACCTTTCTTGTCTACTGCCCATGCTAAGATTGATGTGTTTAAGAGAAAAATCTCATTAAGGGTAGGGAATAATAAACTAGTCTATAAGTGCCAAGATCCGGTTAAAAGCATAATTAGAGGTGTTTATGTGCTAGGATTAAGAGAGCGTATGGACCTCGATCTTGAAGCTAGACTTATGGGAGAAACATTGATTCAAAACAACTCAACTAATCCTAATCATGAGAACTTTGAGGAATTCATTGACCTTAATGTACCTACCGAACTTAGACGCAATGTTGTTAATGATTCTGATGATGAGTGGTATGATTGTGTAGTAATTAATAAACGTAGGAGAATAGTTGAGAAAACGAATTTGAATAATGATGTGTTTATTGAACTACCACCCCACCTTGCTTATTTGTGCCTATATGATAATAAGAATTTCCCGTCTATCATTTTGTCATCTCTGCCCGAAAGGGACAGGACTTTGTTTATGCAGATATTAAAGAAGAAGGAGTGGAAATTAAGGACGAGCAAGGAGTGTTCAATATTACTGAATTGGCGATGAAGGAGCGCGATGTTTCCGACTCCTTCAATGATCGATATTAAAGAGCTGGACGTGAGTCTAACTTGAAGACTCTGGAATAAAGACAAGTGCTGGCCGGGAGACAACCCGGAGAATTTCTATTATTCTGTTTTCTGTGTCGAGTCAGTCAGGCCCGCATGAGGATACGGCGCATCTCAATCCTGAGATGCGACGCATCTCCTGCAATGGTCATATCTTATTTTATTTTTCTGCATTTTTATTTTCGACTTTAAAACTTTTTATCAGTTTATTTTAATGCGGCGCATCCCTGGTTAAGGATGCGGCGCATCTTTATTCTGATCCGTATTAATTCCAGGCTCGATGCGGCGTATCTTCTTCCATAAGATACGGCGCATCGACTGACCTGATGATTTTCAGTTTTAATTTTTAAGTTTTATTTTTCCTAACTACTAATGTATTATGCAAGTTTGAACCTTTCTTATCTTAGGTGTGTTTTAAAGTGTTGGTGGTATTATAGTTTCCTGGATTTCCTGTGGATACATCAAGTATGAAGCTTTAACGTTCTCATCCACAAGAAAGATGATTTTTGCTCTTATCAAATGGAGGATCATACCGAGCAAATCTCAGGGGAGTTTTCCTGTTCTAATTCTTTTATTTTCCAGTTTTTAACCTTTTATACAAACAACGAGGACGTTGTTTAACTTAAGTGGGGGGATTGGAGAATTAGAACACTTAACAATTACTTGTCCTAAACTTTTTCAAAAAATATGCTTAAAATGTGCTTAATATATCAAAATTTAAAATTTTTAGCATGTTTTTGTTTAAGATCTAAGTTGCATAGCTGCACACATGACGTTATTTTCAAAAATTGTGATTTTTCAAAATTCACAAATCTATGAGTGTGCCGGTGACTTGTAAACTTTAGAACTTGGCTTGTATACTATTCGAGACCACCATAATAAGTATTATATTTATATAATTGGAATGACTTGTCTAAATTGATAAAATTCTAGGATTACACCCAAATAGCCTATTATATGTTATGTGTTATTAACTAACTACACTGGTTAGTTAACCCCCGTATAAACCCTTTTGTTACTCTCATTTTTAGAGTAAGATACCCCTAGAAAAACACTCAGAGCCATTCCTTTCGTTTCTTACACCTATGTTTAAAATGTTTCGTTACACCCTTACACCTTAGCCTACCCTGTAGATTAGAATCCGTGGTTGGTTAATTGCTATAGGCAAAGTGTGTTTCCTTACATTACCTGTGTTCGCGTGCGTAATTCATTATCTATGGTTAGGTCGGGAAATTGCACAATGCAATTGGAGTGAAAGTAAATATTGTATATCTTTGAGTTTATTTTTCGTGTGTTTACTACTTTCACTATTACCGTTATTTCTGAAGTATGAAAAGTATGGAAAAATTATCCAGAATTATCATTATAGTGATGTGGTGAAATTTTACACATCTATGTCTATGTTTGAAAAAAAAAAAAAAAAAAAAAAAAAAAAAAAAAAAAAGTTGGAAGTTTGTTTTAACCAACTTATGTAAAGTTTTGTATTAAGTGGTCGATATCACCACTATTTGTTATATATTATATCTATGGATTGAATGGGAATTGGCAGTTATGGGAACGCCAATTAAGGTTTATTCTTTGATTAAGATCTTGTTGAGTATAATTCGTGTCTACCTAAAGCGTGTGTTTCAAGTGTTAAAGCGTGAGTTATTCGATGATATGAGTCTTATTCATGGGATGGTTGGGATAGTGATTAACCACACTTAGGATTTTAATTTATTTGTTTTGTTTATTTTTCATTTTACACCAATTTATATCCCAAATGTTATCCATGCCCTTTATTATTCTTTATCCAACCAAACCTTTGATTTATTGAGATTAGGGATTTGAGCAATCTTAAGTATCGTAGTCGTGGATTCGGCTATGTATTTATGATTTTGTCGCCCTTTTTGATATATTATTATTGGTGAAGTTTGGACCTATCTTTAGCCTATTCGAGTTAAGGATTTGAGCAATTGCAGGTATCGTGTTCGTGGATTCGATCATGTATTTGTGATTTTGTCGCCTTTTCTGGAATTTGAGATCGATAGTGATCAAGAATAATTAACCCTTAAGCCTACAAACCCTTTTTACCGCTTTAGACTTGTTATTCCTTAGCTTTAGTGGAGGAGATGTGTATACTTGCCAAGCTTATGATAGAATATTCGTCACGACTGGACAGTTAAACGATTAGATTTGCTTTTATCAACTTATTTTATTTTACTTCTAATTCGTTAAGTGTTTAGTTGTGTGATTATGAAATAAACGAATACATGCTTAAATATAAAAATAAATCCTAACATCTTTTAGGATACATTTTCATAAGAGAAATTCTAAGGTTTACTTGGGGACAAGTAAAGTTCAAGTGGGGGGATATTTGATGAACTCAAATAAGTACATTTTATTACTATCATTTATCCTATTAATTTGACTTGTTTTACTATATTATGTATGAGGATTGATACTTAATCGTTTACTTTTGTAATTCTCAGGTAAAAACAAGCATTTGGTGAAACTTAGCGATTTTGGACTGATTATGGAGCAAAACATGCAAGAAGTTAAGAGTCTACTGAAATGAAGAAGATCAAGACTAATCTGCTCCAGATGCGCCGCATCTCACTCATTACATACGGCGCATCTCTATCAAGATATCACCAGATACGATCCAAGATACAAGAGGACATGCGCCGCATCTAATCATGGAGTTACGCCGCATCTTCTGGCGGTGTACGAATATTCCTGAATATTATAATCTTGGACCCCACGCGAAGTTAAGTCAATGCGCCGCATCTACTTAATAGATGCGCCGCATCTTCCCTCAGACAGAAACTATAAATACCCCAAGACCAGACGAATTTCGAGGGCAATAAATTAGATTCGAAGACCGAAGCAGCAGAACCCTAGGACGAATTCAGTCAAGGAGGCAGCACAAGACACACCAAACGAAGATACAAGAGCTGTAAGAAGGTGCTGCATGTGTTTAATTCATTAAGTAGTTTTGTTTTATTGTGTTAGCAAACTTTAATTCATCAGGATTGGTGGCTTGTATAATGTGACAACGAAAGATTGCACTCCCTTTAATACTTGCTTTCCCATCAATTAAAGTTTATATGTTGATGTCTTTGGTTACTACTTATTAGTGCATTGATAACCTCTGTGTTTATTAGTGGCTTGCGGGCATTTGACTGCGGAAAATAATGTGGCTCCCACGGTTATTACTAAATTGATCACTTAGGAATAACTTTTAGACATAAGTAATCATTAAGGGTTTACTCGCCGATAAGAATAGGACCAACGAGAAAGGGTTAACTACATACACTTCATATAAAGCTATCAATAAAACAAGTGACAATCTACTTAATCATAAGGACAGCCCTCTTATTGTCTCGAGTATTTATTTGTGTACGTGTGTGCTACTTGCTGATTCGTGCCTATTGGTTTATTTTATTATTTAATTGCAAACAAATCGTGCCAGTCTCTCAGGCTGAAACCCCCTTGCGTTAGGATATTAAAATACTGATTAGAATAACGAGATAATACGTTCCGCTCTTAGTGATCGACACTCTACTTACCATTATATTCATACTGACCGGGTACACTGCTCGTTAAGTGTGTGTGTTATTGATAAGTCGGCTAAATATAAATTTAAAACTTGAGTAGGCATTAAAACTGCTAAACCGCAACGACACATCACGCGCATCAAATAACATGCCAAAGATCTAGATCTTTTGATTTCACATAAGTTTCGAATCAATTTTTCCAATAAAGAAATCCATCACTTTCAAATAGTGGTGATCTTTGCATAGATTGCCCTTCTGAATATTTTTTAGATTCCATAGATCGTTTCAAGTTTTAAAATACAGTTTATTTTAAAAATCTTGTTTGACGTGGCTCTTGATACCAATTGTGGAAAACTAGAAGGGGGGGGGGTTGAATAGTTTTACGTCTTTTAAATCTTATTGTGAAAACTTTTGTTTATTTTTTAAAAACTTCGATTCGATCTTATGTGACTTCAACTCTTAAACAATATGAACAAATATAGACAAATGTAAATAAGTAATGCAAGTAAAGTAAATGAAATGAAATATAGGGATGGAAAGATCAAACCACAACACAAGGATTTATAGTGGTTCGGCTACAAGGACACCTTCCTTTCCCTACTCCACTCCCCGAGTCACCTACTCGAGAGTTCTCTTCACTATGTCAATAAACTCCCTTATGGCGGAGAAAACCTTACACAACTTTAGCTTACACCGGCTTAACGACACAAAACTAGATGTCGGGTTCTAATCGTAGCTAGAACCAATCTCACAACTTCTACACGACTTCTTCACGACTTATTCACAACTTCTTCACGGCGGCTTCACGACTTCTTCACTACGGCTTCACACCTTCTAAACGACGGCTTTACAACTTCTAGACTACGTGATGAGTGTGTAAATACTCATCATTTTTGTCCCATCTGAACTGCAAAAACATTTAAAAACACTCAGAAATGCTTTAAAATGTTATAAATATCATTAAAATGTGTTTTTATGTGATTCAGATACAAAAAGATTGAAAACAAGTGAAAAACATGCAAAGTTCACAAAATTGTCATTTTCAGTCCCTGATGTTTCACAAATTGGCAGAATTAGTACCTGAAGGTTTAAAATGAAAGAAAAGTCAAATTTAGTCCTTGGGATATCAAACATGTTCACTTTTAGTCCCTGGATGAAAGTTTTCTAAAAATGGCAACTTTTACCCCTCAAGTTTCAAAATTGGCAAATTTAGTCCTCGGGTATTTAAAAAGCATAATTTATCAAATAATACCCTTGTACTATTCACATGTTACAATTTAGCCCCTTTTGATAACTTAATGGAAATTACACTTTCAACCCTTCAAGAATTCAGAAATTACAAAATTGGCCATTGGGCTTAAAATAAACACAAACCAAACGGATCACTTATTATCACTTCATAAACCCAAAACAATAAACCAAACCCAAACACAAACACCAGCCCACACAACAATTCCCAACCTAATACCCAGCCCACAAGCCCAATCCACTAAAAAACCCAACCGACCCATTTTAGTTAAACAGAAGGTTTGACTTCGGTCAAACCTTCTTCTTCAATACCATCATCCCTGTTGGGTCCATAAATACCCAATTATCTAAAACAAGATGTTGACATAAATAATGCCTAAAAACATTATCAATATTTATTCATATCTCTATGTTTTGATGATCACAAAATGTAAACTCATTAAAACATAAACTTATCAAATAAACAAGTATTTAGTTGTAAATATTCATTTCTACAACTTAATCACTTAAGGTATGAATAAACAAGTGCTTAATGCATTATATGATCAAAGGAACATTTTCTTAATAACTAGATTTTTTATAAAACATCAAAAACATTTTATATATTTTTGAAAAACATTTTTGGTATTAAATAAAAATGTTTAATCTTTTATAAAAATATGAATTCAAATTTTTAACCAAAATCAGTTAAAATGTTCCAGAAAAACCTTCCACACAAAAGGATAAAATTGGCCAACGTTCAGTAGGGGCGGCCCCCTTAATTTTACTAGGCGGCCCCCTTAATAATTAAGGGGACCGCCCCCTATTTAAGGGGACCGCCCCTGCTCCAGTAGGCTCTAACTGTCCAGATTTTTCCCTATAAATACAAGCCTTCTCCTGGATTTTTTCTCAACCCTTTTGCACTAAAACTTTCTGTTGTAGATCTCATTTCATATCTTAAATAAACCTTTGATCATGTAATCTTAAGCATTGGTTTCCAAGTGATCCAAGCTTCCACCATCCAAGTGCAAAAGAAGAATACTTCTATCAATCAAGATTAGAAGTATTACAACTTAGTATCATTTTGTTACTTAAGTTGTGTGTTTAACAAAGTTTGTAAATTATTCATTCATTTGTATGTAAGGTGTGTGTTGTAGATTAGTGTTGTGTGTAAGTAGTGAAGATGTTGTATAAGTAGTTGTGGTATAGAAGTTGTGAGGTCAAAATGTAAAAGTCGTGAAGCCGTGGTGTAGAAGTTGTGAAGCCGTAGCATAGAAGACATGAAGTCCTTGTGTTGAAGTCATGAAGCCATAGCATAGAAGCTGTGAAGCGGTCGTGTTAAAGTTGTGATGTCCTAGTTGTGAAGTCCTAGTGTTGAAGTCGTGAAGCCGTAGCATAGAAGTTGTGTAGCGGTCGTGTTGAAGCCGTGAAGTCCTAGTGGTGAAGTCCTAGTGTTGAAGTCGTGAAGCCGTAGCATAGAGGTTGTGTAGCAGTCATGTTGAAGTTGTGAAGTCTTAAGTCATGAAGACATAGTGTTGAAGTCGTGAAGCCGCATCATAGAGGTTGTGTAGCGGTCATGTTGAAGTCGTGAAGAAGTCGTGAAGAAGTCGTGAAGCCGTTGTGAAGAAGTCGTGAAGAAGTCGTGATTAAGTCGTGTAGAAGTTGTGTTGTGAAGTTGTGAGATTGGTTCTAGCTACGATTAGAACTCGACATTTAGCTTTGTATCGTTAAACCTATGTAAGCCAAAGTTGTGTACGCTTTTCTCCGCCATAAGGGAGCTTATTGAAGTTCTGAAGAAAACTCTCGAGCAAGGTGTGCTCGGGGAGTGGAGTAGGGCAAGAAAGGTGTCCTTGTAGCCGAACCACTATAAATCTCTCGTGTCTCGGTTAGATCTTTCCATACCTAATTTATTTCTTTACTTGCATCGTCATTACTTTCATACACATAGGCTTATATAATTGCTAGTATTAATTAGAGGTCAACTTCACATAAAGATCAAATTGAAAATCCATTCAAGAAACCAAAACTTTTACAATCAATTTAAAAGAATACATATATAACTAATAATAAGATTTATGTTTTATTTTTCATAACAAACTAGAATCTAAAGTTTTTAAAAGTATAAAACAAAGGTTTCATAATAAAATTAAAAAGACGTAAAACTATTCAACCCCCCCTTCTAGTTTTCCACAATTGGTATCAAGAGCCACGTCAATCAAGATCTTTAAAATATACTGTATTTTAAAACTTGAATCGATCTATGGAATTCGAAAAATATCTAGAAGGGGAATCTTTGCTAAAACCACCACTATTTGAAAACTATACTTTTCTTGAATGGAAAAATAAATTTGAAACTTATATGAAATCAATTGATCTAGATCTTTGGCATGTCATTTCGATTGGTGATTTTGAAAATCAAACAAAAACGGATTTTGAAAGTCAAATTGATTATTTGAAAACAAAGAATGAAATAAATAATAAAGCTAAAATAATTATTTATAAAAACATTGCCGAAAGTTGAATATGAAAGAATATTCTTCTGTAAAACGGCAAATGATATTTGGAAAATTTTCTAAAACTTTCATCAAGAAAAATGTCAAGCCAAAGATGAGGATTTTAATCTTGTACATGAATTAGTTATCTTAGAAATTTAATAGATAAACTTTTAGATAAAATAGATACATGTGCTACTAGTTCAAATGTTGTTAATGTAGGTGTTAGCGACGAAGACTACATGAATCAACTCCAAAGTGAACTCAATCCAAAATCATGAAGTGACACAGACGAAGGAGAAGATCATGATCCGGACAAGACATGTTCGGGTCAAGCCACTTCGGTTTAAATATGATCATCATCTGAGACATTACGAAGAAAAGCTAGGACGTGAGGTAAGTTCTCTATTTAAAATTTCATAAGTAATTACTTCATGCATATAATCTTATTAATGCCTTAGGATATGCTTAGTCTGATAGGTTGCTTTGCCTTTACACTTTAGTTATATTCGTTATGTGGCTTAATAAACTAGAAACCCTTTAGTTAGCCCCCCTAAGTGTTAGTGAACCAAGCAATCTTCATATTTGGTACTCTTCGATAAGTAAATTTAGGAACTTAATTTCTTCTAAAAAGAGAATGACTACTGGAGAATCTATTGACTAGAAACTCAATTTGACCTAACGGTTGAATTGCTTCTATGTGAGAAGTTGGGTGGGTGTAACCCGTAAAAACGGTCGTGTTTAGCCTGAATTGAGCACCACTAGTAATAGTCTCATACTCATTCTCCAACTTGAATACATTATTCTTCCTAAATATACCTAACGATAGTTTACTGTTATGAACTTTGCTTTTCACTAGAGCTTTTCATTCCTAGATTTATGTCATCTTGCGTATATAAAATTTCTAGATGTTTACTTGCTCCTATGTGATTTGACTGCATGCCTTCGTAATTATTTGTTTAGTTGTTAAATGCATTGTCATTATAATAGCTTTTGTTTTTCTCTAACTACTATGACATGATGTATTTTTGTATTTTGTCATAATACATGCTTAAATGCCATAGGATATGTAGAAAGAGGTAGCATGTGACAATAGACTTGAGCATGAGATCTTTTATAAACCACTATTTTTAAACCTATAATTAATGGGACTTGTTTTTAAATTTGTAAAAACTTCACATTTTGGAAAAATGATTTTTCAAAAGATTATGACACATTCCTATTAAACATGTTTCACCATCCTACCTTTCTTCCAAACTTGTGTCTATAATTTCGTGTTTATCAAAAACCAAAGATTGGAAAAATATGTTTTCTTTCCTCATAAAAACATTTTGAAAACAAAGCCAAAACTATTTCATTAATATATTTTTCACATCCACATAAAACCTACTTTCAAGCATTGTTGAATAACGCCAAAAACATTTCTTTAAATCATGCTTGGTGATCTCATATATGTCATATATACTTGTGTATATGACACTTATAAGTGAACTAAATCAAAAATGAAAAATCATGGTTTACTTATTTAAGATCTCACTTGGTACAAGTCTAAAAGTCCATGCTATCACAACTCCACATTCCCTTGTACATAGATAATCAATAGGATTAATTAACTAGCCTTTTAATCTTCCTAAGTATAATACTATGAATTACATGGTGCTATGTATTATCTTCTTGTCTAATATACGTATATACATGTTATATGCTTAATGAGTAGTTTGCATGTTAGATAAAGTTGCTTAAATAAATATGCTTAGCATATATGAGTTATTAAATCCTAAATTGCCTTGAAAGAAGTTGGACTTGCTTGAAACTAAACCCAAAAACACAACCTTTTCTACAAATTTATGCCAAAAACCCATTTCCAGTAATCTGGAAGTTAGCAGATGGGCGGCCCCCTTAAATACCCAGGCGGCCCCCTTAAAATTAAGGGGACCGGCCCCTATTTAAGGGGACCGGCCATCTGGAGTGACGGATTATTGATTTCTTTTTCAATTTTCAACCCATTTTATCCTATACCTCCCAAAATTCACAAACACATTTTGTCACAAACCACCCTCCAAAATTTACCTTCCACAATCACATCATCACTACACCATAAATACCCATTTGGAGGAGGAAGCTTGACATTTACCATAACCCAACAAATGATGTTGTTCAAACTCAACCAACACCTAAACCTCATCCTAATGAACCCTTTCATACACATAACCTATCATCCATATGTCCACCTTCATTCACTCATAATTACCCAAATCCACAAATGCCTCCACCACCAAAAGTGTCACCACCACTTCCACCAAATAACAACCACTCTCCATTATCATCACCTTCCACTCAACACTTGAAGTTCATTGAAGAACTCAAGGAAGCCCATGAGCTTAATGCTCTCCTTGCTTTGCACCTTGCTCAAAGCAACTTAAACCCATCACCATCCATATCACCATCATTACCATCATCACCACATCACTTGAGTCAAATTGAGAAACATGTCAACAATTGTCCTTGTTGCATTTTTCTCCAAAGTCAAACCATCATTACCATCATCACCATCCATCTCACCATATCACCATCATCATCACCACATCACTCGAGTCAAATTGAGAAACATGTCAACAATTGTCCTTGTTGCATCTTTCTCCAAAGTCAAACCATCATTACCATCATCACCATCCATCTCACCATCATTACCATCATCACCACATCACTTGAGTCAAATTGAGAAACATGTCAACAATAGTCCTTGTTGCATCTTTCTCCAAAACCAAACCATCACCTTAAATGAGCGTCTCACTTGGATTGAGTATCTTCTCACTAGATCTAATCCAACACCACCACTTGAACAACATCAAAACCCTCATTCAACATGGTCAAGTCCAAGTTCTCCACCTCCAATTCCTCTATCAACACTCTTTCCAATATCCATACACCCAAACTTACAACCCCATTAATCCAACATTTTTTTTTTGCCCCCTCTTTACCATCATCCATCCAAAATAATCCAAGTTTTCATGTCTCAAGCAAGTCCAATGGATCTCTTAGGCAATTTAAAATTTTCTACTTATTGCATGCTATAAGCAAAATATGTGTTGTATCAATAATTATGCTTTTAACATAATTATTTTCAACTAATGAATGCTTTATTTCTTGTCTTTAATATATGATTGTTATGCTTATTGCTTGTATACTTGATATCATGATATATATACATGCTTGATGATTAATAACATGCTTATTCCGTAATATGTTTTAAATGTATGCATGCGTAATTAACATGTTTATGTCACTATTTAATCATTCTTGATGTACATGATTCAAATGGAGCTTGCTGCAAAAACACCCTAAAAATGACCCTTTTCTGGAAATTTTTCAAATTTGGTCGCCTGGGAAAACACCAGATGGGCGGCCCCCTTAATTCCCTAGGCGGTCCCCTTAATTTTAAGGGGGCCGGCCTACAATTAAGGGGACCGGCCATCTGGGCACTAAAATTTACTGTTTTCTTTTGCATCTTGCGACCCCTTTTATCTAGCCCAAACCTTACCTAAATCAACCATCACCTCCATCAAACACCCATTTTCATTCACCATGCTATCACCAAAATCATCTCTAAGACACCAAAACTCCATCACCACCACCTCAATGTTAATCCCCAAGTGCACCAAATGCACCATCAAAAACACCCTTTCATCCATCAATAACCACATCAACTCACACCTTTCATCACCACCATCAAGAGCATCAACTCCACCTCCTACTCAAGAACCTCCATTCACCCAACTTGTCATTTCCATATCACCAATAACACCTCTTGATGCTCATTTCTCATCATCACCAATACCACCACATCCACAACCAAACCACCATCTTTGGTCTTAGAGATGAGATACACTACATGTTTTCATCCCTTGAACACATGCTTAACAACCAACCTCCACCACAACCTCCATCATTTTCACCCACTACACTACCACCACCTTCATTCTCACCAAATTAAGCATATGCAATGCTTAATCAAAAATAATTTTTCAAACCATTTTGTGTGCAAGCCCCATGGAAGATCATGTACTCCTAGAATGATTATGTAGATTGCATTACTTACTAGCTAATGTAGGATTGAATATAATCTTGGATGGTTGTGTATTGATACACAACATTTTTAATGAATGCCCTTATATGCATGCTTATTTTTGCTATATATATGCTTGTGCTTCTAATATTTTTCTTGCAAGTATTCCATATATCGATTCCTTGGTGCCCTCAAACGAGGGGGAGCACACATCAAGGGGGAGTTCGCGTTCCGACAAATTTTGTCTCTAAAACTTGTCGGCTCAACCTTTTTGATACTACAAAAAGGGGGAGAAGTGAATATAAACTCACTAAATACTTGTCCAAAAATAACTTTTTGGATTTAATGAGTTTAGGTTTTGTAATCATCAAAAAGGGGGAGATTGTTGACATAAATAATGCGTAAAAACATTATCAATATTTATTCATATCTCTATGTTTTGATGATCACAAAATGTAAACTCATTAAAACATAAACTTATCAAATAAACAAGTATTTAGTTGTAAATATTCATTTCTACAACTTAATCACTTAAGGTATGAATAAACAAGTGCTTAATGCATTATATGATCAAAGGAACATTTTCTTAATAACTAGATTTTTTATAAAACATCAAAAACATTTTATATATTTTTGAAAAACATTTTTGGTATTAAATAAAAATGTTTAATCTTTTATAAAAATATGAATTCAAATTTTTAACCAAAATCAGTTAAAATGTTCCAGAAAAACCTTCCCCACAAAAGGACAAAATTGGCCAACGTTCAGTAGGGGCGGCCCCCTTAATTTTACTAGGCGGCCCCCTTAATAATTAAGGGGACCGCCCCCTATTTAAGGGGACCGCCCCGGCTCTAGTAGGCTCTAGCTGTCCAGATTTTTCCCTATAAATACAAGCCTTCTCCTGGATTTTTTCTCAACCCTTTTGCACTAAAACTTTCTGTTGTAGATCTCATTTCATATCTTAAATAAACCTTTGATCATGTAATCTTAAGCATTGGTTTTCAAGTGATCCAAGCTTCCACCATCCAAGTGCAAAAGAAGAATACTTCTATCAATCAAGATTAGAAGTATTACAACTTAGTATCATTTTGTTACTTAAGTTGTGTGTTTAACAAAGTTTGTAAATTATTCATTCATTTGTATGTAAGGTGTGTGTTGTAGATTAGTGTTGTGTATAAGTAGTGAAGATGTTGTATAAGTAGTTGTGGTATAGAAGTTGTGAGGTCAAAATGTAAAAGTCGTGAAGCCGTGGTGTAGAAGTTGTGAAGCCGTAGCTTAGAAGACATGAAGTCCTTGTGTTGAAGTCATGAAGCCGTAGCATAGAAGCTGTGAAGCGGTCGTGTTAAAGTTGTGATGTCCTAGTTGTGAAGTCCTAGTGTTGAAGTCGTGAAGCCGTAGCATAGAAGTTGTGTAGCGGTCGTGTTGAAGCCGTGAAGTCCTAGTGGTGAAGTCCTAGTGTTGAAGTCGTGAAGCCGTAGCATAGAGGTTGTGTAGCGGTCATGTTGAAGTCGTGAAGTCTTAAGTCATGAAGACATAGTGTTGAAGTCGTGAAGCCGCATCATAGAGGTTGTGTAGCGGTCATGTTGAAGTCGTGAAGAAGTCGTGAAGAAGTCGTGAATCCGTTGTGAAGAAGTCGTGATTAAGTCGTGTAGAAGTTGTGTTGTGAAGTTGTGAGATTGGTTCTAGCTACGATTAGAACTCGACATTTAGCTTTGTGTCGTTAAACCTGTGTAAGCCAAAGTTGTGTACGCTTTTCTCCGCCATAAGGGAGCTTATTGAAGTTGTGAAGAAAACTCTCGAGCAAGGTGTGCTCGGGAGTGGAGTAGGGCAAGGAAGGTGTCCTTGTAGCCGAACCACTATAAATCTCTCGTGTCTCGGTTAGATCTTTCCATACCTAATTTATTTCTTTACTTGCATCGTCATTACTTTCATACACATAGGCTTATATAATTGCTAGTATTAATTAGAGGTCAACTTCACATAAAGATCAAATTGAAAATCCATTCAAGAAACCAAAACTTTTACAATCAATTTAAAAGAATACATATATAACTAATAATAAGATTTATGTTTTATTTTTCATAACAAACTAGAATCTAAAGTTTTTAAAAGTATAAAACAAAGGTTTCATAATAAAATTAAAAAGACGTAAAACTATCCAACCCCCCCCCCCCCTTCTAGTTTTCCACACAAGATTTGAACACAAATTAAGCCAAGTGTTTACCAACCGAGAACAATTCAAGTCACTGAGTTAACAGTAACTCGGTGAGTCATCTTCAGGATGCTTAAGGCGAATTCAAGGCGAAGGATTCACTCCTCAGGAAGGCGGTACTTCCTGAGTGAGACTTAAGCCGAAGAAGAAGATGTTGGGTTCAGTGAGTACTGACAAGAGCTCACTGAACCCCTCAGTCTCCTGAACAACTTAAAGACTGAAGACTAAAGACTGAAAACTTAGAATTAATCTAAGACCTAAAGTAAAGGCGGGATCGAGCGAGAAAGTTTGAAGAGGATAAGAACAAGTCTTATCACGCCGAAAGCGAACTTTCCTTAAAACGGCTTAAAGTCAGAGAGTGGTTGGGTAGACACTCTAAAGGACCTTTTAGCTTATTCCCGATGTAGATTATTGGTAATGACAAAACACAGTTGTACTTTTGTCAGACCAGCGTAGGTCAACTTGTACTTTAGTCATAGGCTTTCTTTTATACTTGTGTATAAATAGATAGATGAGGAGAAAAGTGAATCAAGGTTGTGCACTAAAAGCTTAGACTTTCACAGCCCACTTTTCTCCTCCAAAGAACAACCTACTCACTGAGATAGCTCAGTAGGGTCTTTTAGTTGTCACTCAAGATAAGCTTGAGTTTAGAAGAGGAGAACACCATACCTTGTCTATTCAATCCCAAAGTGTTTATTCCGCAAAAAACTTTGGGTAATAGATTCTTTGATTAATTTCTAATAAGAATTTAAACGTTGAAAAACCTTTTTTGTTTTATATTTACGTTCTAACTTATTTGGTAAAATTAATCATACATTGTCTCAGTCTTAGTACACAATTAGGATAACTTTCTAGTTGTTTCTATAAGTGTAACGGGAACAACAATCCCGCCAATACCAAAACCACCATTTTCCACCGCCTCTCTGACAAACCCACCACCCTCCTCCTATCCCACTCACCTAACAAGCCAATATGCATTCAATGCTTCTTCCTCAGTACAAGTTATCAGAGATAGTGGATTTTTCCACTATCTCAATTTTGGCGCCAAAATCCATTTCAACTGCTGAAATTGATTCAAAAGCATCCTAAGGTCAAGAATGGATCAGAAGAAGATAAGATGCTTATCCCACCTCAGTGTAGTATATATAGGTCACAATGTAAGCCTTAATGGCTAAGTAGTTAATGTAGCATAATCGTATTCCTTATTTAGTCTTTATAATTTTGTAATTTCAAAGTTCAGTTGTTAATTCAAGTGTTGTTTAAGTTAATTGTTGCAAGTTAAATCAATTGTGTACTCAGTTTCATGTTTAATAGAATTTCAAGTTGTTATTAATTCGAATAAGCTCTAAGACCTGTTAAGATATCATCATAAACTTCAAACACCCTTGTTATAAGCTTATACAAGCTTATCATAGCTTGTTGTAAGTTTATATTAGTTATAATCTGTTCTAAATTCAAGAAATGGAGAAAGTCAATGAAAGTCAAAGCTAGCTCACAATAAGCTGTTCAGAAGAGAAAAGCTATTTAGGAAGGCTTTTTCTGGGTTTTCTAGCTTGTGTGAACAAGCTAGGAGTGTTCTTGGTCCTTGTTTCATTGTTCCATAAGCATCACAGTTGTAAGCCAAATTCCAAGTTTTACTCAATTTTCCAAGTTACTGTACAATAGCTTATTTTTAGCTTATTATTGTTATTTATTGCTTATTATTAGTTTCTAGTTGTATTCCATCACTTACATCAGTTAAAAATAGTCATTGTCTTTACTTTACTTAAAATCACTTAAAAAGCCAAAAATAGCCTTTTATAGTATAACTTAATTTATTGCTTATTTCTGTTCTAAAAGTTGCTTAATATAGTTAAATTAAGTTAGTTAATCAGTAATAATCAGAGTTATAAGTTAAAATGGTCTGTTTCATTTGAAAAACCAAAAACAGACCCTTCAAAGGGGTGTTTGGCATAAGCTTATCCATAGTAGTTTTTACTGTGCATTTGCCATTTTGCTAATTTCAAATCAGCATATCTTGGTTATAATAAGCTATCTGTAAGATATTTTAAGCAATTTAGATAGATACTATGGTTTTGCATGGTCTGTGGTAATCCTAGGCTTTTAACTGTCCAAATAAGCTCCAATAAGCCACAAGCTTATTTGGCCCTCAACTTTGGCATTTCTGTGGTCTTCTGAGTCCAATTAGAGTAGTTAGTTGAGTTGGATTGGTCTGCACACTTGTGCACAACTTCTGCATGCTCAGTATATACTGAGCAGTCTAGCCACTTTTAAGCTACTATTCTCAGCTTGTTATTAGCTTATTCCATTAAGCTGAGGCCTTGAATTTTGGTTTGCTTATAGGTCATAGTACTGGCTTTAAGATTCTGTGCTTGGATTCCACTTCATAGCTTATTTAATAGCTTAAAATAAGCCTGCAAATTCCCCATTTTCACTGATTCTGACCCTGCATAGCTTATTCAGTTTTTCACCACCTGATCTAGTGCTAAATTGGAGTTCAATTGGCCAGTTAGATTTGGGGCTTTTTGGTTTTTAGTATACCCAGTAGTGCTAGCAAGGTTTTGCCCCCATATTATTCCACTTATCTGCTTATTTGAATTGCTTATTGTGCTCTGCAAGTTGGTGGTTTTACCACTGTTTCTGCATAATTTTTGATTCTGCTCAAGTGCTTAATTGTCTTATTCTGTGGGTTAAGCTATTTGATTTAAGTTGTTTTGTGCTTATATAAGTTGTTTAAACTAGTCCTGAGCCTTTGGTAAATTTTTGAGCTTATTAGCTTATTTTTGGGCTTATTCCCAATCTGCTTTTCAGCCCAACTACTTATTAGGGTTTAGATAACTTGTAATTTTATTTTTCCTAGACTTAGAATATTAATTTAGACTTAACCTGAATTTTTCATATTTTTCCTAAGTCATTTACTATTTTTAAACCTTTTAATTAGTTTTAATAGTTTTTAATTCATAATAAAAAATATAAAAATCAGAAAAATATAAATCTTTTTTCTAAAATTTTCTTTTATTATTTAGGATTTAAGAAAAATAATTTTACACTTGTAGGATTAGTTTTCTAATATTTCAGTTTTTGTCCCATTTTAGATTTTCCGTTACGCGTTTTTAGTTTATTTAATTCGCGTGTAATTTTCTTTTGTATATTTGTTTTTCATACATCAATTAGAATTAATTAAAAATCAAAAATTTCATATCTAATCATCAGTCACTCTAATCCAAAACTTAAACAAATTCGTCCATTCCAGCCTCGTTGGGAAACGATCCGGGTAATCACTTACCTGGTTTCACACTACACACAAACGTGAGTTTTTGTAAGTATCCTTTTTCACAAAGGGGTGATTTGTATTTATTCACGTGTATCCGTCATTGCATAATATTTATATATACGTTTTAGCACGGATCAAATTTTGGCGCCGCTGCCGGGGAGGTTGTGTTGCGACAATATTGTTTAAAGTTTAGACGATTAGTGATTTGAGACCCTTCCTTGTGAAGTTCCTATTTCCCATAAACCATAAAAAATACAAAAATATTTTTCCTTTCTTTTATATATATAATATCATATAAAAAATAAAAACCCAAAAACATTTCCGTTTTATTGTAAAATAAAAGATTAAAAGCAAAATTAATATAATATTCCTCAACTTGGGTATTATCATAATAAGTTTCCAAACCAAAGATTAAAACTTGCCTTTGTGTCGCTTGCGAATTCGGCTCACCTTTGATTGATAAACAAACTATAACGGAGGTTTAAGGATAGTTTGACATTAAATTGTCGAACTGAAAGAAGCGGGTTTTTAAGGAGCATTAATTGCCCACCTTTGCTTCTCCGCCACTCTGTGCGTTTTTCAGTCAGAGAGCTACCGTACGCTGGTTGATTTAAGGTTTAAGTTCCTTGTGTTTTGCTTCAATCTTGTTTTAATTGAAATATCTTATTTAGTGCATGCGCACTCGTTCTTCCACGTCGACAAGTCCTTTACGTGAACTCGTAGATATTCCAAGAAGACGTAATCGTAGACGTGCTGCCCGAATAGTCGAACCCGAGATTCGTGTTGTTCCCATTAATAATATGGCAGACGAACGAACAATGGCGGAGATGCTCCAAGCACCCACCGAGGGTTACGGAGATGCCATCATTTTACCACCCATCGATTCTGATCATTTTGAACTAAAAACGCATTTGATTCAGCTCGTTTCTACAAACCAATTCCACGGGTTTGAACGAGAAGATCCGTATGCACACATCCGTTGGTTCAACAAGTTGACCTCTACAATCAATTACAAGGATGTGCCACAAAAAGTTATCAAATTGATGCTATTTCCGTTTTCACTCGAAGGGGCAGCCCGGATTTGGCTGGATAAAGAACCCCCTCGCTCCATTGAAACTTGGGAAGATCTCGTAAAGAAATTTGTCAATTATTTCTTCCCTCCATCAAAGACGACTAATCTGAAAAATGAAATTTCTGGATTTCGTCAAGGTTTCGATGAAAACTTCAGAGAGGCATGGGACAGATTTAAAGATCTCCTAAGAAAATGCCCGCATCACGATTTCACGGAGTTACAACAGATCAATACGTTTTATAATGGGTTGAATGGAAACGATCAAGATTCACTTAACGCAGCCGCCGGTGGCAATATCTTGAATCGTAAACCTAAAGAGGTAATTGAAATTTGTGAAAATAAATCAAAAGTTCCTATTTCTCGAAAAAAAGTGAATGTTCCTGTCACTCCTACTTCTTCATCCGGTAACTCATCAGAGTTAGCCTTTCTAACGGACGCAATGCGTTGTATGATGAAGGAAATGAAAGAAATGAAGAGTGAAATTCATAAACCGGAACAAATCAAAGCCATAAACAAAGTGTGTGAAACTTGTGGTGGCCCGCATGCGTATTATGATTGTCAAGCAACCGATGCTTCTCTTTACCCAGCTCCCGTAGCTGCAGTAAACCAAAATCAATACCGACCGCATGCTGAAACTCAGTACCGAGCACCAAATGCTATGGTACCACCTGGTTTTCCACCCGTGCCAAATCAAAATAATCAAAATCGCTTTGTTCAAAATCAAGGACAAAATTTCAATCAAAACCGAGGTCAGAATCAGGGGAATTTTAACCAAAAGCCATGGAATGTCCAAAACCAAAATCAGACGTCCTCGGATGAGTTGCTTAAGCAATTCATAAAATCCCAAGAGGAGACAAATAGGACCCAATATGAGACAAACCGGTTATTGGTTACCCAAATAAATGAGATAAAAAAGTCTTTAAATGATCTACCTTCTTCCTCGGGAGGTCTCCCTGGTAACACTGTTGTCAACCCAAGGGGTGAACTCAAAGCTGTCACTACACGTAGTGGTAAAGCTCATGATGGACTCAAGGTGACAAAGGACCCGGTACTTCCCTCTAACAATGGAAGTGCTAAATACGTCCAACCTATGGTTGTCCAAAACTCTACACCCACAATTGCTCCTAAACCGTCAAGAATAGATCCTACTCTTTTACGATTTACGGTTAAAAGTTTGTCAAGAAAACTTAGTGAGCAAAGGACAGCTAGAACTTATTCCAATATCCTCAATGCTGCTCCTATCAGTGCAATTGATGACAGTGATGATGATGAAAGTACCAATTTCATCAAAGCTATCACCACTCGTAGTGGTGCTGCTTATGAGGGACCCTCTGGTCCTATTCCTCCTCCGTTATATGAAATGGAAAAAGAGACGAAGGATACAACAGACAAAGTGCAAATTCCAAGCCCACAAAGTACAGCACAATTCCATCCTCCGGTTGTCCCGAAAAAGAAGTCCAAACCAGGAGTTGTCTTTGAATCTGTTGAGACTCCTGAAGTTGCTGCCCCTAAATCCAAACCTTATATTCCTTACCCATCGCACTTAAATAAGCAAAAGCTCCATGAAAAGGCTAGTCAACAAATGGAAAAATTCTTTCAAATCTTTAAAGAATTACATTTTGACATAAGTTTTGCGGATGCTATCATTCTGATGCCCAAGTTTGCATCAACAATCAAACACTTGTTAAGCAACAAAGAAAAACTGATTGAAATGGCGAAAACTCCATTAAATGAGAACTGCTCAGCGGTTATCTTGAAAAAGCTTCCCGAGAAGCTTGGAGATCCTGTAAAGTTTCTAATACCTTGTGTATTTCCGGGAATGGTTGAATGCTATGCCTTGGCCGATCTTGGTGCAAGCATCAACCTTATGCCTCATTCAGTGTGGAAGAAAGTTTCTCTTCCGGCTCTTACTCCTACCTGCATGACTCTTGAGCTTGCAGATCGAACTATATCACTTCCTCTCGGCATTGCCGAGGATGTGTTTGTGAAAGTAGGGAAGTTCCATTTTCCAGCTGACTTTGTGGTTGTTGAATTCGACGCAGATCAAAAGGTTCCTCTCATTCTTGGAAGAGGATTCCTAAAAACGGGCCATGCTCTTATTGATGTATTTAAGCATGAGATCACATTGCGTGTAGGTAATGAAGCTGTTACCTTTAACCATGATCAAACGTCGAGGTACTCCTCAAATTATGATTCTGAATCGGTTAACCGAATCGATGTCATTGATATTACTTCAAAAGAGTACTCTCAAGAAAGTCTTGGTTATTTTCATAATTTTGTGAGTGGGGATCCCACCACATCTTCTCAACTTATCATAGCCGACTCTTCCCCTTCTCTCACTTCGTTTGAGGGAAGTGATCCCTTTTGGGATGAGGTCGAGGCTTTTCTTGCTCTAGATAGTTCACTTCCGCATGAGGTTGATGATAACTATCTTGATCCTGAGGGGGACATTCTTTTTCTAGAAAGTTTGTTAAACAAAGATTCATCTTCCCCTCTTCCACCAAAAAAACTTCATGATGAGGCGAAAAGTGTACCGCTTTTAAGGGGTCATTTAAGCCCTAAATCGTATTTATTTGATCAAATATTGCCCTAAATCGTTCCTTTTGTCATTTTAGGTACTTTTGAGGAGAAATCTGGAAAAGGAGGCATTTTGGACGTTTTTGGAGCATAAAAGTGAAGAAAACGACAAAGTCTCAAAAATCGGCTAAAAGTTACTCTTGACGGTGTCACAATTTACTCTAGACGGCGTCATGCTTTGGCAAGAAAAGTTGGACGTGAAATTTACTCATGATAAGCCAGTGAAAATAGCATGTGAATTCTGACGGCGTCACGCTTTAACTTGATCGAGGGCGTCACGGCTTAAATCATAAGGGGACGGCGTCACGTTCATTGTTAGACGGCGTCAAGCCTTGATGAGCCAGAATGGATTTTTGAAGAGCTAAAGAGGGACGGCGTCAAGAAGGTCATCCGGGAACCCTAAAAGCGGCGAGGTGACGGCGTCACACTCCATAAGGTGACGCCGTCAGATCCAAAAATCTATATATAGTTTTCTAATCTTTTGTCATTAAGGAGAGCTTAGTGTGTGGAATTTTGGGATAAAACCCTAAGACGATTTTAGCTACTTTTTCAGGGCTTTTTGCCTTGAGATCTTCCATGTTTCATTGAAAGATAAGTTATCAATTAATCATTCAATATGTCTATGTGTTGTTTGATTCTATCTTATTCTTGTCTTTTGTTTAACATGTTAGGCTAAATTTATCTTGTGTTTGCTTAGATCTAATGAAACCTAGCTATTGATTATTGGTTGTTAGTGTGTTGTTAGTTGTATTGGATGATTGTTTATCTATGTTAGGCTTAAGAAAACTGGCTAACTTCCTATTCGGTAACTTGCTTGAACGTCTTAAGAAACATGAACCAAACGCGTACTAAAGGTTTTTATGGTTGTATTTAATGCACAAGCGAATTCTAGTGATCCCATGTTAGGAGCTTCCTAGCCGGCTCGACATAGGAGTGAAGTAGGAGCTTGTAGAGTTGGGGAAGTAAGTACGCCACCCCACGAATGGTATTAAGGAATACACCCGTCATCCACGCGACTAATACACACTAATTAACCGGTAAAAGATAGTTAGGGAGTAAGGAAATCTAAGTAAACACATTTCTCTACACATAAGTTTCTCACCACATTTCATTTTTGTTATTTTATTTTATTTGCATTCGTAGTAATTTGGGTTAGTTGACTAGCAACTAATTCCGCCCACTCCTTCAAAACCCGAGATTTTACTTGCTTTCATAAAAACTATAAAAACATAAAAAGAATCTTCCTCAACCCTTAGACCTAATTAGAGTAGCCTTTCACACCTAACGAACACTATTCCCTGTGGAGAACGATCAATCCCCCGTACTTACCACTACACTATACTACATCGGTCAGGTACACTGCCTGGTGGGGTTGTAAGCCTCTTGAGATCCCTCGAGAGGTAAAACCTGTTGTAAGGTTACAAAACCACGCAATCAAGTTTTTGGC
Source organism: Artemisia tridentata subsp. tridentata (assembly GCA_021014915.2). Classification (NCBI taxonomy): domain Eukaryota; kingdom Viridiplantae; phylum Streptophyta; class Magnoliopsida; order Asterales; family Asteraceae; genus Artemisia; species Artemisia tridentata. Next base: position 15,944,383 of record CP139509.1, read on the forward strand.
GCCGCTGCCGGGGAATAGTTATTGTTTAGGTTGAATTTTTATTTCTAATAGGTCTACTCACTAGATTCCTTTCTAGTGAGATTTTTATTTTATTTCTCTAGATTTTCTTTAGTCTATCTATTTTCTTCGTGTCTTTGTTCGTAACCATACCATCCGACATCATGGAAGATGGTAATATCCTTAACCCCCACAACCCACCACCACAACAACCACAACCACCTCCTAGAGCCCGTACTTTAGGAGAGTATTCCCGTCCTAGCCACCATGGCTATCGAAACACCATTGAGCTCACTCAAGGAGCCAATATCACACCCTTGCGATCCGACACCATCCGGTTGGTGCAAAGTGGATGCGCATTCCATGGACTTCGTTCTGAAGATCCTAATCAACATCTCAAGGACTTTCTTAAAATCGTTGATTCTATAGACCTTGATGTTGCCACTTGAGAGACGACCCGATTGCGTCTCTTCCAATTCTCTTTGCGGGACCAAGCTAGTCAGTGGCTAGAACGTCAACCCGCAGGATCCATTACCTCTTGGGATGATCTCACCACTCGTTTCCTTGCTCAGTTTTTCCCACCGGGAAGAACTACCAAGCTAAGGAATGATATCTTGATGTTCCAACAACGTCAAGGCGAAACTCTCTACGAGGCATGGACTCGATTCAAGGACTTACTCCAAAAAGTCCCCCACCATGGCATAGAACTTTGGCTCCAAGTCCAAATCTTCTATGACCATATCAATCTCTCCACGAGGCAAACCATTGACCAAGCGGCCGGTGGCAAGCTACGTGATCTAAGTGCGGAACAATCATGGGCTCTCCTAGAGGATCTTGCTCTTTATGACAATGAAAGTTGGAGTGATCCCCGTGATTTGAATAAAACGGTCAAGGCAATATCTTTGCCTTCGAACAATTCAAGCACTTCCGACCGTAGGATCATAGAACTTGAAGACCAAGTCAAGTTTCTCATGAAATCTTACGAGGCTCCTAAACTTTCAAACCAAGTGAACAAAATCACTTCTTCATGTGAATTATGTAGTGGTCCCCACGACACTCATGATTGCATGGAACTCCCCGAACAAGCTTTTGTGGACTACGCATCCTCGCGTACCGACGGAGCGGGAGACAAGTGGTACACTTTCAAACCCGAGCCAAACCATTATGGTGATTCATACAACCTCTCATGGAAAAATCACCCGAACCTTAGGTGGAAACAAAACCAAAACTCACAACAAACCAATTCTTCCAACCCACCTAATCATTTTCAATCAAGCGGTTCCAACTCGAACCGTACTTTCAACAACAATCCTTCCGGCAATGGTAGTACCAATAACTTTGAAGGATTGATGTCTCAATTTATGGCATCTCAAGAAGCTCGTTTAGCCAAGTTTGAAGCCGATTTCAAACAAAAACAAAGCGAGATGACCGATAAGATTGACACCTTGTTGAAAGCCCTCAATGACCGAGAAATGGGAGCACTCCCTAGCAACACGGTCAAGAACCCGAAACTAAATGTCAACGCTATTTCATCGGTTTCGTCCCCTAGTTCTTGTCCACAATATTATTCGGTCAATTCCATGAGCACGTGTTTCAAACAAACCCAAGTCGTTCCAAATGACCAAGAAGTTATGACATCCAAATTGGTCAACAACATAGTTGAAACACCTCCCACTCAAAACCTTGACGAAGAATTCAAGGAGCTCCACCTTGAAAGCTCGGTTGTTGATGAGTTGGATGAAAAGAAGCTCAAGTTAGGCGAAAGAGGGACCGCCTTTGTTCAAAACAAGCTACCTAAGAAATTAGATGATCCGGGGTTATTTGTTCTACCTTGCAAGATCGGTAATTCGGAGGCTTATGACACATTAGCCGATCTTGGTTCAAGCCTTAACCTACTTCCGTTACCTCTCTACACCTCTCTAAAACTAGGAAAACTTGAAGAAACCGAGGTGATAATAGGCTTAGCGGATGGAAGTGTTGCTTACCCGGTTGGAGTAGTTAAGGACGTGTTAGTGCACATTGGAAAACTAACCATTTTAGCCGATTTCCACGTCCTTGATATGGTTAGCGACCCTACATGCCCCTTGTTGATAGGTAGAGGATTTTTGGCGACCGCTAGTGCTATGATTGATTGTAAGGAATCCAAGATAGCGGTAGGAGAAGGAGATACTTGGTCAGTCTATGATGTTAAGAAACATGCCTATGATACTAGTGAGGAACCAACACCACATTGGCTAGAATCAAATAGGAGACCATCTAGATATGGACCTTGGATTGATAGAGACTTCATAGGACCCCAACGCCCATTTTACCTAGAAGAGGACTTTGTTAACCGAACGCATTCGGTGGAGCAACTCTTGGCTAGGGACACCGAATTGGATCCATTTGAAGACCCTCTAGTTTTTAGAAAGATGATTGATTTCCTAGGAGTTCTGCCAATTAACCTAGGAATGAATAAGTGGATTTGTGAGGAAGATGATCATAAGTGGAATTGGGATAAACCACCCAAAGATGGAGATGGGTCATGGCATATTAAGATGACGTTGTATGACCCGGATGGAGAGAAGTTTGAAAAGATATATCGTACTAAGCGAACCAATAGGAAACTTCAATCCAAGCTTAACCCTAAAGACGTCCTCGATGACGAGCTTACTTACATAGGGTAGCGTGACTTTGAGTCTAGCTACAAGACTCGTTAATAAAGAAAAGCGCTTCTTGGGAGGCAACCCAAGCTTTATTTGTTTTATTTGCTTTGTGTGTTTATTTATTTGTTTGTTTGTTTTTATTTGTTTCCGTATGTGTGTTTAATTTTTATTATTATTGGTTCATGTTAAAAACTAATTTGTGAAAATGCTTTATGTTGTTTTTAACTTCGTCTTAACTACATATAAAGGTATTTTGCAAAAGATAAGTGTAAGGGAAATCTAAATCGGTTTATTAGAACACAAATTAACATGAATCGTAATAATAATAAATTAGCATACATATTAGTGTTTGTTTGAGTCAAATGCTTGTATCGAGTCATAATGATGTTTTGCAGGATTTCCAGGAAGTAAGGTAAAGGTTTTTCCAGAAATTTTCTGGAAACTAAAAATGAAAATTTTTGTCAGGTCATTTCTGACGGCGTCAGGGGTTATAACCTGACGGCGTCAGATTTAATTTCCAGAAATTTTTGAAAGTTTTGTTTTCATAAAAAGTTTTTATTAAATCTCCAACTTATAATCTCCAGGAATCTGCAAAATTATCATTCCACAAGCATTATATCCTTATATATAGATTTTTCCCGCCAATGTTATGCAGGTTTTCGTGTTTGTTTTCTCAGGTTTAACAGGTTATTTTGGACAAGGAGATGTTTTTGGAATCAAGCTTATGGCGATGCATTAGTCATGGAGCTTCAACATTACTTTGGAGGAAGATTTAACCGTGTAATTTCATTATCCACCGAGCGAATCAGGGGAGTATTTGATTTCATTCTTTTACTTTTTGCTTTTACATCTTATTATTTGAACATTGGGGACAATGTTCATCTTAAGTGTAAGGGGAGGGTAAAAGTACGATTTTAGAGAATACAATTACGCTTGATTTTTGTTTGTTTAATAATAGATGTGTAATAAAACTGAGAGAAATACTTGTTAAGGTAATTTTAGTGCCAAATTTAAAATTTTTTACAACATATAGGAGTGAAACTTTGATCTTAATGAGCGTCTCACGGATAGGAGTTATATGACTAGCACAAAAACCGTACCACTAAAAAATTTTCCACCCCCAAATATGTGAGGTTCGCCCCTAGAATTGGTAGGAAAAGCATTTATGCTATGATGTGTGTACCGGTAGCACTTAGATTCTAGAACTTGCGTTAGGACCATTCCAAGGCCACAAGTGAGACTACATTCGTGTAGTTAGATTTACTACATGATAAGAGGCATTAGGATTAACCCATTGTTTTACACCTGTGTTTTTGTTATAATTACTTTGGCTACATTAGCCAAGTAATTCTCCCACACCCTTTGCGTTGTACTCATTTTTAGTACACGATACCCCTAGTACACCCCTCAGAGCCTATCTTTTCGTTTCGACCTTTAAGCATTTTACTTAAAGGAAGAATTTGTTTACACCCCACTAAAATGTACACCCAAATCGCCTTAGCCTACCTTGTATGCACTCATTTTTAGTGCATTATTGTTACAACATTTGTTTGAACCCAAGTTAATTATCTAATTGATTACATGGTTGCTAAGTCGAGTCATATCCTTGTACATATTGTTTTGGGACGATTGGGACTCATGGGTAAAGTACTAGTGTAATGGAGTAATGGGGAAGAACATCATTTATTACCCCCATATGTGCTAAATATTTTAAAAGTACTCCAAGTTTTTCAATTATCTTAATTCGAGTCATTAGAATAGTAATTTGTAAAGTTATGTAAAAGTTCAAGTGTAAGGGGAATGCATCGCCCCTTTGATGTATTATTTTGGATGGTAGGGCAAGAGTGTATGAAAAAAAAAAAAAAAAAAAAAAAAAAAAATCAAGAAAAACACAAAAAAATGAGAAAAGGAAAAGTAGAAAAAACATACGGACTACCATCCCGTTTCATTTTATGTTTATTTTATGTTTTTGTTATTTTGTTTTTAGCTTAAGATTGAGTCGAGTCTTGGCTTAGCAACATTGTATAGTACATGTAATTAATCAAGATTTTTAACTCGCCACCAGTAAAATATCCTTTATCCAACAAAACCGTGTTTTCCTTTTCCCTACACCTAAAGTTATAACCCATTTAAAAGCCCTCTTTGATAGTTTATCTTAGGTGCTTACGCCTAGTGGAGGAGGTTTTCGATCCTTTCCCAAGCCTATGGTAATCTATTTGCTATGACAGGTAGTGAGAGATATTATCCGTTTTCATTTATGAGATTTATTTTGATGACACTTGAGAGATGTGAGTATCTAAACACTACTTGTGAGGTGCTAGTATGTAATCTCCGTGCTTATTATGATTGAAGTGGAACGATTATTTGTTGTAATTACTTTTATGTTAGCATTAAATGACCCCTAACTTGTATTTTGATTAGAATAAAAGCGCATTTGCTTGAGGACAAGCAAATCTCAAGTGTAAGGGTATTTGATGAGGCGAAAAGTGTACCGCTTTTAAGGGGTCATTTAAGCCCTAAATCGTATTTATTTGATCAAATATTGCCCTAAATCGTTCCTTTTGTCATTTTAGGTACTTTTGAGGAGAAATCTGGAAAAGGAGGCATTTTGGACGTTTTTGGAGCATAAAAGTGAAGAAAACGACAAAGTCTCAAAAATCGGCTAAAAGTTACTCTTGACGGCGTCACAATTTACTCTAGACGGCGTCATGCTTTGGCAAGAAAAGTTGGACGTGAAATTTACTCATGATAAGCCAGTGAAAATAGCATGTGAATTCTGACGGCGTCACGCTTTAACTTGATCGAGGGCGTCACGGCTTAAATCATAAGGGGACGGCGTCACGTTCATTGTTAGACGGCGTCAAGCCTTGATGAGCCAGAATGGATTTTTGAAGAGCTAAAGAGGGACGGCGTCAAGAAGGTCATCCGGGAACCCTAAAAGCGGCGAGGTGACGGCGTCACACTCCATAAGGTGACGCCGTCAGATCCAAAAATCTATATATAGTTTTCTAATCTTTTGTCATTAAGGAGAGCTTAGTGTGTGGAATTTTGGGATAAAACCCTAAGACGATTTTAGCTACTTTTTCAGGGCTTTTTGCCTTGAGATCTTCCATGTTTCATTGAAAGATAAGTTATCAATTAATCATTCAATATGTCTATGTGTTGTTTGATTCTATCTTATTCTTGTCTTTTGTTTAACATGTTAGGCTAAATTTATCTTGTGTTTGCTTAGATCTAATGAAACCTAGCTATTGATTATTGGTTGTTAGTGTGTTGTTAGTTGTATTGGATGATTGTTTATCTATGTTAGGCTTAAGAAAACTGGCTAACTTCCTATTCGGTAACTTGCTTGAACGTCTTAAGAAACATGAACCAAACGCGTACTAAAGGTTTTTATGGTTGTATTTAATGCACAAGCGAATTCTAGTGATCCCATGTTAGGAGCTTCCTAGCCGGCTCGACATAGGAGTGAAGTAGGAGCTTGTAGAGTTGGGGAAGTAAGTACGCCACCCCACGAATGGTATTAAGGAATACACCCGTCATCCACGCGACTAATACACACTAATTAACCGGTAAAAGATAGTTAGGGAGTAAGGAAATCTAAGTAAACACATTTCTCTACACATAAGTTTCTCACCACATTTCATTTTTGTTATTTTATTTTATTTGCATTCGTAGTAATTTGGGTTAGTTGACTAGCAACTAATTCCGCCCACTCCTTCAAAACCCGAGATTTTACTTGCTTTCATAAAAACTATAAAAACATAAAAAGAATCTTCCTCAACCCTTAGACCTAATTAGAGTAGCCTTTCACACCTAACGAACACTATTCCCTGTGGAGAACGATCAATCCCCCGTACTTACCACTACACTATACTACATCGGTCAGGTACACTGCCTGGTGGGGTTGTAAGCCTCTTGAGATCCCTCGAGAGGTAAAACCTGTTGTAAGGTTACAAAACCACGCAATCACTTCATAATGAGGAAATCAAGTCAGTTGAGAAAACTGATAAATTTCCTGAGATCAAGTTTAATGACTTGCCTCCTCCACTTGAATATGCAATTCTTGAGGAGGGAGTTCTTATCTTAATTGCTATTCAGATCTCTCTTCTTCCCTTCACCTACCCGGTGATTTCCCCTATCCTTCACTCATTCGGGAGTGAGGATATTACCTTTGACCCCGGCATTTTCCATCTAACATTGGTTTAAAGCCGGATATTTCTCATCGGTGTGGACCTTTCATATACTTCAATGTTTATCTAGACATCTTGAATGAAAGTCCGATTGAGATGGTCTCTTCCACTTACTTCCCCATGAACTAATGAATTCGGGGTCGAGTCAAGCTAGCGACTCGGTTAATAAAAATAGTAGTAAAACATGGGTTTTCACCCATGTCTCACCCAAGTGTGGGGGAGATGCCCCACATGTTGTATATATGTACAAGTTAATTCAAAAAAAAAAAAAAAAAAAAAAAAAAAAAAGAAAAAAAAAAGGCTATTAGTATTTCCTTTTTACGTTCTAAGTGTCGGCATAATAGCCGGTACTTTGAATATTGAGGGCAATATTCAGTTCTAAGTGTGGGGGGAATTCTAGCGAATTTGATCATATGTACCATCTAGTACCCCCATTTTGGCCAAAATTTTAAAATTTTTTCTCACTTAGAACGCAATAAATGGTTATCAGTCCGCCATGTCTAACCCACATAAGGATTGGCTAATCCGAGAGCAAACGGCTCTTGGTAAAGATGTCTCAAATCCGTTTATGGCTTACAATTTGCCAAAAATTGTATGGTATTCAACTCCCCATATCTTTATAAGTGAAGAGTTGGCTAGTCCAGAAGCAAACGGCTTTTGGTAAAGACAAATCAAATCCGTTGACAGCTGATGATTTGCTCAAAATCATTTGGTTATCATTGTACCAAAGTATCACATACTAAAACATTGGCTACTCCAGAAGTAATGGCTTTTGGTAAAGAGACATAAAATCCATTAAATTTTCATAAAAGATTGCTAGGGACTAGCAATAGTTTAGTGTGGGGGATTGATGAGTGTCTAAATACTCATCATTTTTGTCCCATCTGAACTGCAAAAACATTTAAAAACACTCAGAAATGCTTCAAAATACAGAAAATATCATTAAAATGTGTTTTTATGTGATTCAGATACAAAAAGATTGAAAACAAGTGAAAAACATGCAAAGTTCACAAAATTGTCATTTTCAGTCCCTGAAGTTTCACAAATTGGCAGAATTAGTCCCTGAAGGTTTAAAATGAAAGAAAAGTCAACTTTAGTCCTTGGGATATCAAACATGTTCACTTTTAGTCCCTGGATGAAAGTTTTCTAAAAATGGCAACTTTTACCCCTCAAGTTTCAAAATTGGCAAATTTAGTCCTCGGGTATTTAAAAAGTGTAATTTATCAAATAATACCCTTGTACTATTCACATGTTACAATTTAGCCCCTTTTGATAACTTAATGGAAATTACACTTTCAACCCTTCAAGAATTCAGAAATTACAAAATTGGTCCTTGGGCTTAAAATAAACACAAACCAAACGGATCACTTATTATCACTTCATAAACCCAAAACAATAAACCAAACCCAAACAAAAACACCAGCCCACACAACAATTCCCAATCCTAATACCCAGCCCACAAGCCCAATCCACTAAAAAACCCAACCGACCCTTTTTAGTTAAACAGAAGGTTTGACTTCGGTCAAACCTTCTTCTTCAATACCAACATCCCTGTTGGGTCCATAAATACCCAATTATCTAAAACAGGATTTGAACACAAATTAAGCCAAGTGTTTACCAACCGAGAACAATTCAAGTAACTGAGTTAACAGTAACTCGGTGAGTCATCTTCAGGATGCTTAAGGCGAATTCAAGGCGAAGGATTCACTCCTCAGGAAGGCGGTACTTCCTGAGTGAGACTTAAGCCGAAGAAGAAGATGATGGGTTCAGTGAGTACTGACAAGAGCTCACTGAACCCCTCAGTCTCCTGAACAACTTAAAGACTGAAGACTAAAGACTGAAGACTTAGAATTAATCTAAGACCTAAAGTAAAGGCGGGATCGAGCGGGAAAGTTTGAAGAGGATAAGAAAAAGTCTTATCACGCCGAAAGCGAACTTTCCTTAAAACGGCTTAAAGTCAGAGAGTGGTTGGGCAGACACTCTAAAGGACCTTTTAGCTTATTCCCGATGTAGATTATTGGTAATGACAAAACACAGTTGTACTTTTGTCAGACCAGCGTAGGTCAACTTGTACTTTAGTCATAGGCTTTCTTTTATACTTGTGTATAAATAGATAGATGAGGAGAAAAGTGAATCAAGGTTGTGTACTAAAAGCTTAGACTTTCACATCCCACTTTTCTCCTCCAAAGAACAACCTACTCACTGAGATAGCTCAGTAGGGTCTTTTTACCTCAAAACCCTTTTTACCGCTTTAGACTTGTTATTCCTTGGCTTTAGTGGGGGAGATGTGTATACTTGCCAAGCTTATGATAGAATATTCATCACGACTGGACAGTTAAACGATTAGATTTGCTTTTATCAAATTATTTTATTTTACTTCTAATTCGTTAAGTGTTTAGTTGTGTGATTATGACAAAAATGAATACATGCTTAAATATAAAAATAAATCCTAATATCTTTTAGGATACATTTTCATAAGATTAATTCTAAGGTTTACTTGGGGACAAGTAAAGTTCAAGTGGGGGGATATTTGATGAACTCAAATAAGTACATTTTATTACCATCATTTATCCTATTAATTTGACTTGTTTTATTATATTATGTATGAGGATTGATACTTAATCGTTTACTTTTGTAATTCTCAGGTAAAAACAAGCATTTGGTGAAACTTGGCGATTTTGGACTAATTATGGAGCAAAACATGCAAGAAGTTAAGAGTCTACCGAAATGTACAAGATCAAGACATTCTGCTCCAGATGAGCCGCATCTTGCTTATTACATACGGCGCATCGCTATCAAGATTTCACCAGATACGATCCAAGATACAAGAGGACATGCGCCGCATCCAAAAAAGGAGTTACGCCGCATCTTCTGGCGGTGTACGAATATTCCTGAATATATTAATCTTGGACCCCACGCGAAGTTAAGTCAATGCGCCGCATCTACTTACTAGATGCGCCGCATCTTACCCTCAGACAGAAACTATAAATACCCCAAGACCAGACGAATTTCGAGAGCACATAATATATACGAGACCGAAGTACAGAAACCTAGGACGAATTCAGTCAAGATAGCAGCACAAGACACACCTTGAACAAAGATACAAGAGCTGTAAGAAGGTCCTGCATGTGTTTAATTCATTAAGTAGTTTTGTTTTATTGTATTAGTAAACTTTAATTCATCAGGATTGGTGGCTTGTGTAATGTGACAACGGAAAGATTGCACTCCCTTAAAACTGCTTTCCCATTAATTAAAGTTTATATGTTTATGTCTTTGGTGACTTTTATTAGTGCATTGATAACCTCTGTGTCTAGCTGAGCGTTGATCGGGTCGCCATGCCTCTGCCCTCGCCTATTTATTAGATCGCCTATGCATTCTATCGTCTGTAGAAAAGTAGGAAGAAAGATAAGTAGGATAGTCATAAGTAATCATTAAGGGTTTACTCGCCGATAAGATTAGAACCAACGAGAAAGGACTTAATCTCGGTGCGTTGCCTCGAACTATACACCTCATATAAAACTAGCAATAAAACAAGTGACAAACTACTTATCTATCAGGACAGGTCTTCTTATTGTCTCAAGTATTTATCTGTGTACGTGTGTGCTACTTGCTGATTCGTGCCTATTGGTTTAGTTTATTATTTAATTGCAACCAAAACGTGCCAGTCTCTCAGGCTGAACCCCCTTGCGTTAGATTAGGTTGTATAGCTAACTTAATATATTAAAATACTGATTAGAATAACTAGATAATACGTTCCACTCTTAGTGATCGACACTCTACTTACCATTATATTCATACTGACCGGGTACACTGCTCGTTAAGTGTGTGTGTTATTGATAAGTCGGCTAAATATAAATTTAAAACTTGAGTAGGCATTAATACTGCTAAACCGCAACGACACATCGCACCGCATCAAGTTTTTGGCGCCGCTGCCGGGGAGTGAATTGTTATTATCTGTTAATTTGATTAGTATTTTAATTAGGTTTTTAATTTTTTAATCTAATTGCTAACTGTGTTGTATATTAGATTAAATTGCATTCATTGTATTATTTTGCATATTTTCTGTTTTTGTGTGTTATTTGTTTGCTTTTATTTGTGTTTGTTTTCGTTTGTGTTTTTATTTGTTTTTATTTTTCGTATTTTTTGTGTTCTGCTATCATTGTACTGAGCTTAATCGAACGATACGGCGCATCTGATTTCTCAGATACGGCGTATTGCGTTTAATTTTTATAAAATACAACGCGTTTAATTCATTCGATACGACGCATCTTTTTCCCAAGATACGGCGTATCTGTTTTTGATAAAAAAAAATTTCTAAACGTTAACGCGATATGACGCATCTGCTTTAGCAAATACGGCGTATCTATTATTTAATTAAAAATAGTTTTCGAATTATTAAACAGATACGGCGTATCGATTTTTATCGATACGGCGCATCTTCTGAATCAAAATTCTTATATTTTGAATCGTAACGAAAATACGGCGCATTAACTTTTGTTAATACGACGCATTTAATTTTAATAAGTATATCGATTTTTGATAATTAAAACAGATACGGCGCATTCTTATTTCTAAGCGGCGTATCTATTTTCTGAATAAAGTCTGATTTAATTTTAACGATTATAAGATACGGCGAATCCAACTTTTTGGATACGGCGCATCGTCTGCAGATATCAGTAACTTTAATTTTTCGTATTCCGTTTTCGTTGTTAATTTTCTGGTATATTACTTTCTTGAGCATACCCTACTGATGTTTTTGTGTTGATTTCAGGAAGTGCATGACCAGGAGTTCTACAAGGAACTTGATTCAACCTTTCGAAGATCCTAAACGAGTCTTTCATTCGCTTAAAAGGCTTTTCAACACAAAAAGCTTTGATATTTCAAGTTCATTCGAGCTTGATTATTTTTCGGAAGAGAAAGAGGAAGAAGAAACAGAAACAATGGGCGAAAACACTACCATGGAGGAATACATGAACAAAACCCGTGCTGATTACACTTCAGGAGTTGCTAGACCAAAGTTTGATGATAAGTCAAAGTTTGAATTGAAGGGTCAGTTTCTCAAGGAGCTGAGAGAGAATGCTTTCAGTGGATCGGAACATGAGGATGCTAATGAGCATGTTGAAAAGGTCCTCGAGATTGCGGATTTGTTTACTTCAGAAGGAGTCACTGACGATCAAATCATGCTAAGAATCTTTCCACTCTCGCTAAAAGGAGCTGCTAACAAGTGGCTAAGGAATGAACCTGCTAGTTCAATCACTACATGGGAAGATTTGAAGAGCAAATTCCTGAAGAGATATTGTCCACCTGCTAAGACTGCTAAAAAGATGGAGGCTATCAACAATTTCAAGCAAGAGCCTGATGAAACTCTTTATCAAGCTTGGGAACGATTTAAAGATTTACTGGTAAAATGTCCTCAACACTATCTAACCCCTATGCAGGAGATAATATTGTTTTATCAAGGATTGGACGTGCCTACTAAACAAATCTTGGACGCTAAGGGAGCTGTGCCTCAAATGAGTGCAGCCAATGCTAGGAAAGCGATCCAAGAAGCTGTTGATCATTCTCAAAAATGGCACGATGGGACCTCTACTAGATCTAAGAGCAGCACTAATTTTGACGGGATAGCTGCTATTCAAGCTCAATTGGATAAAATTAGTAGGGAGATGAAGAAACGTGATGAAAAAGTGTATGCTGCCCAAGTTGGATGTGAAAAGTGCGAAGGACCTCACTACACTAAAGATTGCCCGAATAAGAATGAAAGTGAGTCGTTTGAAGAAGCATATTACACCCAATTTGGACAACCATTCCGACCTTCAGGAAGATTTAGGGAAGCCACCCCAGGATTCTATCAAAAGAACAACTTTAATCCCGCTTATCAAGAAAGGAGGCAGACTTTAGATGACACTCTAAAGCAAATTATGGCCGATGCTGCTAAAAGACATGAAGAGAATACTGCTATGATCAAACAAATCCGAGCTTCAACGGACACTACTACAAGAAATCAAGGAGCTTCGATCAAAGCATTGGAACAACAAATTGGTCAAATGAGCAAAGTTCTTCAAGAAAGGGGATATGGAAGTTTACCTAGCTCAACCGAAACCAACCCAAGAGATCATGTCAAGGCCATAAGCACCACTGAAGAAGTCACTCCTAACATTCCTTTTCCGAGAAGACCGATGAATGGTAATGATGGTGCAAGACCCGAATTTTTCTTTAATTCTTCAATCAGTTTAAGGAGACTACTAAAAGAGAAGACAAAGATTGAAGAGGAGATCAAGGCAGCAATGAAAGAAGAGAGCCCTGAAACCGACTTACATGCCTTGCCTCATAAAGAAAAAGACCCAGGAAGTTTTACTTTGCCTTGTTCAATTAATAATATATCTTTCAATAATGTGTTAGCTGACTTAGGAGCTAGTGTTAGTGTTATGCCTCTTAAGACATTCACTACCCTATGACTAGGAAAATTAGCACCAACTAAGTTACTTATTGAATTGGCTGATAAAACGGTAAAACGACCTGAAGGGATTGCTAATAATGTGCTAGTTAAGATTGAGAAGTTTATTTTCCCTGTAGACTTTGTTATATTAGATATGCCCGAGGATGTTAAGGTTCCTTTAATCCTTGGAAGACCTTTCTTGTCTACTGCCCATGCTAAGATTGATGTGTTTAAAAGAAAAATCTCATTAAGGGTAGGGAATAATAAACTAGTCTATAAGTGCCAAGATCCTGTTAAAAGCATAATTAGAGGTGTCTATGTGCTAGGATTAAGAGAGCGTATGGACCTCGATCTTGAAGCTAGGCTCATGGGAGAAACATTGATTCAAAACAACTCAACTAATCCTAATCATGAGAACTTTGAGGAATTTATTGACCTTAATGTACCTACCGAACTTAGACGCGATGTTGTTAATGATTCTGATGATGAGTGGTATGATTGCGTAGTAATTAACAAACGTAGGAGAATAGTTGAGAAAACGAATTTGAATAATGATGTGTTTATTGAACTACCACCCCACCTTGCTTATTTATGCCTATATGATAATAAGAATTTCCCGTCTATCATTTTGTCATCTCTGCCCGAAAGGGACAGAACTTTGTTTATACAGATATTAAAGAAGAACGGCGTGGAAATTAAGGACGAGCAAGGAGTGTTCAATATTACTGAATTGGCGATGAGGGAGCGCGATGTTTCCGACTCCTTCAATGATCGATATTAAAGAGCTGAACGTGAGTCTAACTTGAAGACTCTGGAATAAAGACAAGTGCTGACCGGGAGACAACCCGGAGAAATTTTTATTATTCTGTTTTTGTGTCGAGTCAATCAGGCCGCAGAGGATACGGCGCATCTCAATCCTGAGATGCGACGCATCTCCTGCACTGGTCATATCTTACTTTATTTTTTCTGCATTTTTTATTTCCGACTTTAAAACTTTTTATCAGTTTATTTTAATGCGGCGCATCCCTGGTTAAGGATGCGGCGCATCTTCTATTCTGATCCGTATTTATTCCAGGCTCGATACGGCGTATCTTCTTCCATAAGATACGGCGCATCGACTGACCTGATGATTTTCATTTTTATTTTTTAAAGTTTTATTTTAACTAACTACTAATGTATTATGCAAGTTTGAACCTTTCTTAACTTAGGTGTGTTTTAAAGCCTTGGTGGTATTATAGATTCCTGCATTTCCTGTGGATACATTGATTATGAAGCTTAAACGTTCTCATCCACAAGAAAGATGATTTTAGCTCTTATACAAATGGAGGATCATACCGAGCAAATCTCAGGCGAGTTTTTCTGTTCTAATTCTTTTATTTTCCAGTTTTTAACCTTTTATACAAACAACGAGGACGTTGTTTAACTTAAGTGGGGGGATTGGAGAATTAGAACACTTAACACTTACTTGTCCTAAACTTTTCAAAATATGCTTAAAATGTGCTTAATATATCAAAATTTAAAATTTTTAGCATGTTTTTGTTTAAAGTCTAAGTTGCATAGCTGCACACATGACGTTATTTTCAAAATTTGTGATTTTTCAAAATTCACAAATCTATGAGTGTGCCGGTGACTTGTAAACTTTAGAACTTGGCTTGTATACTATTCGAGACCACCATAATAAGTATTATTTATATAATTGGAATGACTTGTCTAAATTGGTAAAATTTCTAGGATTACACCCAAATAGCCTTTATATGTTAAGTGTTATTAGCTAACTACACTGGTTAGTTAACCCCCGTAAAAACCCTTTTGTTACTCTCACTTTTAGAGTAAGATACCCCTAGAAAAACCCTCAGAGCCATTCCTTTCGTTTCTTACACCTTTGTTAAAATGTTTCGTTACACCCTTACACCTTAGCCTACCCTGTAGATTAAAATCCGTGGTTGGTTAATTGCTTTAGGCAAAGTGTGTTTCCTTACATTACCTGTGTTCGCGTGCGTAATTCATTATCTATGGTTAGGTCGGAAAATTGCACAATGCAATTGGAGTGAAAGTAAATATTGTATATCTTTGAGTTTATTTTTCGTGTGTTTACTACTTTCACTATTACCGTTATTTCTGAAGTCATGAAAAGTATGGAAAAATTATCCAGAATTATCATTATAGTGATGTGGTGAAATTTTACACATCTATGTTTATGTTTAAAAAAAAAAAAAAAAAAATAGAAAAGAAAAAGAAAAAGGAAAAGTTGGATGTTTGTTTTAACCAACTTATGTAAAGTTTTGTATTAAGTGGTCGATATCACCACTAGTTGTTGTATATTATATCTATGGATTGAATGGGAGTTGGCAGTTATGGGAACGCCAACTAAGGTTTATTCTTTGATTAAGATCTTGTTGAGTATAATTCGTGTCTACCTAAAGCGTGTGTTTCAAGTGTTAAAGCGTGAGTTATTCTATGATATGAGTCTTATTCATGGGATGGTTGGGATAGTGATTAACCACACTTAGGATTTTAATTTATTTGTTTTGTTTATTTTTCATTTTACACCAATTTATATCCCAAATATTATCCATACCCTTTATTATTCTTTATCCAACCAAACCTTTGATTTATTGAGATTAGGGATTTGAGCAATCTTAAGTATCGTAGTCGTGGATTCGGCTATGTATTTATGATTTTGTCGCCCTTTTTGATATAATATTATTGGTAAAGTTTGGACCTATCTTTAGCCTATTCGAGTTAAGGATTTGAGCAATTGCAAGTATCGTGTTCGTGGATTCGATCATGTATTTGTGATTTTGTCGCCTTTTCTGGAATTTGAGATCGATAGAGATGAGAATAATTAACCCTTAAACCTCAAAACCCTTTTTACCGCTTTAGACTTGTTATTCCTTGGCTTTAGTGGGGGATGTGTATACTTGCCAAGCTTATGATAGAATATTCGTCACGACTGGACAGTTAAACGATTAGATTTGCTTTTATCAAATTATTTTATTTTACTTCTAATTCGTTAAGTGTTTAGTTGTGTGATTATGACAAAAATGAATACATGCTTAAATATAAAAATAAATCCTAATATCTTTTAGGATACATTTTCATAAGATTAATTCTAAGGTTTACTTGGGGACAAGTAAAGTTCAAGTGGGGGGATATTTGATGAACTCAAATAAGTACATTTTATTACCATCATTTATCCTATTAATTTGACTTGTTTTATTATATTATGTATGAGGATTGATACTTAATCGTTTACTTTTGTAATTCTCAGGTAAAAACAAGCATTTGGTGAAACTTGGCGATTTTGGACTAATTATGGAGCAAAACATGCAAGAAGTTAAGAGTCTACCGAAATGTTCAAGATCAAGACATTCTGCTCCAGATGCGCCGCATCTTTCTTATTACATACGGCGCATCGCTATCAAGATTTCACCAGATACGATCCAAGATACAAGAGGACATGCGCCGCATCCAAAAATGGAGTTACGCCGCATCTTCTAGCGGTGTACGAATATTCCTGAATATATTAATCTTGGACCCCACGCGAAGTTAAGTCAATGCGCCGCATCTACTTACTAGATGCGCCGCATCTTACCCTCAGACAGAAACTATAAATACCCCAAGACCAGACGAATTTCGAGAGCACATAATATATACGAGACCGAAGTACAGAAACCTAGGACGAATTCAGTCAAGATAGCAGCACAAGACACACCTTGAACAAAGATACAAGAGCTGTAAGAAGGTCCTGCATGTGTTTAATTCATTAAGTAGTTTTGTTTTATTGTATTAGTAAACTTTAATTCATCAGGATTGGTGGCTTGTGTAATGTGACAACGGAAAGATTGCACTCCCTTAAAACTGCTTTCCCATTAATTAAAGTTTATATGTTTATGTCTTTGGTGACTTTTATTAGTGCATTGATAACCTCTGTGTCTAGCTGAGCGTTGATCGGGTCGCCATGCCTCTGCCCTCGCCTATTTATTAGATCGCCTATGCATTCTATCGTCTGTAGAAAAGTAGGAAGAAAGATAAATAGGATAGTCATAAGTAATCATTAAGGGTTTACTCGCCGATAAGATTAGAACCAACGAGAAAGGACTTAATCTCGGTGCGTTGCATCGAACTATACACCTCATATAAAACTAGCAATAAAACAAGTGATAAACTACTTATCTATCAGGACAGGTCTTCTTATTGTCTCAAGTATTTATATGTGTACGTGTGTGCTACTTGCTGATTCGTGCCTATTGGTTTAGTTTATTATTTAATTGCAACCAAAACGTGCCAGTCTCTCAGGCTGAACCCCCTTGCGTTAGATTAGGTTGTATAACTAACTTAATATATTAAAATACTGATTAGAATAACTAGATAATACGTTCCACTCTTAGTGATCGACACTCTACTTACCATTATATTCATACTGACCGGGTACACTGCTCGTTAAGTGTGTGTGTTATTGATAAGTCGGCTAAATATAAATTTAAAACTTGAGTAGGCATTAATACTGCTAAACCGCAACGACACATCGCACCGCATCACAAGCCAATATGCATTCAATGCTTCTTCCTCAGTACAAGTTATCAGAGATAGTGGATTTTTCCACTATCTCAATTTTGGCGCCAAAATCCATTTCATCTGCTGAGATTGATTCGAAGGCATCCAAAGGTCAAGAATGGATCAGAAGAAGATAAGAAGCTTATCCCACCTCAGTGTAGTATATATAGGTCACAATGTAAGCCTTAATGGCTAAGTAGTTAATGTAGCATAATCGTATTCCTTATTTAGTCTTTATAATTTTGTAATTTCAACGTTCAGTTGTTAATTCAAGTGTTGTTTAAGTTAATTGTTGCAAGTTAAATCAATTGTGTACTCAGTTTCATGTTTAATAGAATTTCAAGTTGTTATTAATTCGAATAAGCTCTAAGACCTGTTAAGATATCATCATAAACTTCAAACACCCTTGTTATAAGCTTATACAAGCTTATCATAGCTTGTTGTAAGTTTATATTAGTTATAATCTGTTCTAAATTCAAGAAATGGAGAAAGTCAATGAAAGTCAAAGCTAGCTCACAATAAGCTGTTCAGAAGAGAAAAGCTATTTAGGAAGGCTTGTTCTGGGTTTTCTAGCTTGTGTGAACAAGCTAGGAGTGTTCTTGGTCCTTGTTTCATTGTTCCATAAGCATCACAGTTGTAAGCCAAATTCCAAGTTTTACTCAATTTTCCAAGTTACTGTACAATAGCTTATTTTTAGCTTATTATTGTTATTTATTGCTTATTATTAGTTTCTAGTTGTATTCCATCACTTACATCAGTTAAAAATAGTCATTGTCTTTACTTTACTTAAAATCACTTAAAAAGCCAAAAATAGCCTTTTATAGTATAGCTTAATTTATTGCTTATTTCTGTTCTAAAAGTTGCTTAATAGAGTTAAATTAAGTTAGTTAATCAGTAATAATCAGAGTTATAAGTTAAAATGGTCTATTTCATTTGAAAAACCAAAAACAGGCCCTTCAAAGGGGTGTTTGGCATAAGCTTATCCATAGTAGCTTTTACTGTGCATTTGCCATTTTGCTAATTTCAAATCAGCATATCTTGGTTATAATAAGCTATCTGTAAGATATTTTAAGCAATTTAGATAGATACTATGGTTTTGCATGGTCTGTGGTAATCCTAGGCTTTTAACTGTCCAAATAAGCTTCAATAAGCCACAAGCTTATTTGGCCCTCAACTTTGGCATTTCTGTGGTCTTCTGAGTCCAATTAGAGTAGTTAGTTGAGTTGGATTGGTTTGCACACTTGTGCACAACTTCTGCATGCTCAGTATATACTGAGCAGACTAGCCACTTTTAAGCTACTATTCTCAGCTTGTTATTAGCTTATTCCTTTAAGCTGAGGCCTTGAATTTTGGTTTGCTTATAGGTCATAGTACTGGCTTTAAGATTCTGTGCTTGGATTCTACTTCATAGCTTATTTAATAGCTTAAAATAAACCTGCAAATTCCCCATTTTCACTTATTCTGACCCTGCATAGCTTATTCAGTTTTTCACCACCTGATCTAGTGCTAAATTCGAGTTCAATTGGCCAGTTAGATTTGGGGCTTTTTGGTTTTTAGTATACCCAGTAGTGCTAGCAAGGTTTTGCCCCCATATTATTCCACTTATCTGCTTATTTGAATTGCTTATTGTGCTCTGCAAGTTGGTGGTTTTACCACTGTTTCTGCATAATTTTTGATTTTGCTCAAGTGCTTAATTAGCTTATTCTGTGGGTTAAGCTGTTTGATTTAAGTTGTTTTGTGCTTATAAAAGTTGTTTATACTAGTCCTGAGCCTTTGGTAAATTTTTGAGCTTATTAGCTTATTTTTGGGCTTATTCCCAATCTGCTTTTCAGCCCAACTGCTTATTAGGGTTTAGATAACTTGTAATTTTATTTTTCCTAGACTTAGAATATTAATTTAGACTTAACCTGAATTTTTCATATTTTTCCTAAGTCATTTACTCTTTTTAAACCTTTTAATTAGTTTTAATAGTTTTTAATTCATAATAAAAAATATAAAAATCAGAAAAATATAAATCTTTTTTCTAAAATTTTCTTTTATTATTTAGGATTTAAGAAAAATAATTTTACACTTGTAGGATTAGTTTTCTAATATTTCAGTTTTTGTCCCATTTTAGATTTCCCGTTACGCGTTTTTAGTTTATTTAATTCGCGTTTAATTTTCTTTTGTATATTTGTTTTTCATACATCAATTAGAATTAATTAAAAATCAAAAATCTCATATCTAATCATCAGTCACTCTAATCCAAAACTTAAACAAATTCATCCATTCCAGCCTCGTTGGGAAACGATCCGGGTAATCACTTAGCTGGTTTCACACTACACACAAACGTGAGTTTTTGTAAGTATCCTTTTTCACAAATGAGTGATTTGTATTTATTCACGTGTATCCGTCATTGCATAATATTTATATATACGTTTTAGCACGGATCACTACGACTTCACAACTTCTACACTACTTCTTTACAACACAACTACTTACTTACACTTAGATCTACTTATCACAACTATACAACACTTTATCAAACATTTTACACAACTACAAAATATATGAATTGAGCTACAATACTTCTTCTCTAGATGTCGAAGAAGTATTCTTCTTTTGCACTTGGATGATGAAAGCTTGGATCACTTGAAAACCAATGCTTAAGAGAATATGATCAAAGGTTTTTAGAAAGGATTTACAAGGATTAGAGAAGATTTAGAACAGAAGGTTTGAGGTGCAAAAGGTGAGGAAAAAGTCCAGGGAAAGTCCAATATTTATAGGCAAAATCTGATAGCCTAGAGGAGCGGGGTGGTCCCCTTAAATAGGTGGCCGGCCCCCTTAAAATTAAGGGGACCGCCTAGTATAATTAAGGGGGCCGCCCTTCCTGAACGTTGCTCAGATTTGTCTTTTTGTGGGGAAGGTTTTTCTGGAACATTTTTGCCATTTTTGGTTCAAAATTTGAATTCATAAATTTATAATGGATTAAACCTTTTTATTTAATACCAAAAATGTTTTTCTAAAAGATATAAAATGTTTGTGACATTTTATAAAAAATCTAGTGATTAAGAAAATGTTCCTTTGATCATATAATGCATTAATCATTTGTTTATTCATACCTTAAGTGATTGAGTTGTTAAAATAGATATTAACAACTAAATACTTGTTTACGTCATAATTTTCCGTTTAATGATTTTACATTTTGTGATTATCAAAACGTAGAGATATCGAAAAATATTAATAACATGTTTAGGCATTATTTATATCAACATTTTCAAAATTAATTTTTGATAGTATGGTTAAGAATTTGGATAGTTCTTCAAGTAAATATTTTATCTATCCAAGGTTTTTGCAACTCTTTTTGGACAATCAATTTGTGAAAAACTAGAAGGGGGTTGAATAGTTTTACCGTTTAAAAATTAATTCACTTTGTTACTTTATGTTATTTTAACGGAAACAAGCACAAACAAATATTCACACAATATATAAATGAAAAGTAAAGAGAGGAAAGATCAAACCACACAACACGGATGTTTATAGTGGTTCGGCTACAAGGACTCTCTTCCTTGCCCTACTCCACTCCTCGAGCCTCTAACTCGAGAGTTATCCTTCACTAAGAAACAAACTCTCTTCTAGATGGAGAAAACCTTTACACGTCGCTTACTTCCTTTTCCGGTACTAAGCTAAACACCGGGTTCTATTTCAAGGTAGAACCAACCTAACGTCGCCTATACAATTACCGACACTAAGCTAGATGTCGAGTTCTTTACAAGGGTAAAACCACTCCCGTTTGGTTCTTTCACAAGGGTACAACCACTCCCTACACTCTTTGTGTTTTGAGGACTAAAACACTAACCACACTCACTGAGATAAATGATACAAGTAATGATGTGTGAACTACAACTATATCACACAGTAACTATGCTAAAGGTTTACACTTCTGTGTTGAACCTTGATGCTTAATCTCCTTTGCTACAAAATGAAAGATCAATGAAATGAATGAATGATAAATTTTAGATGATATGTAATTGAATGAGTATGAATGTTAGGCTCTATGAGTGATGATCTGTCCAAATGATCAGCTTGCTATTTATAGGCAAGCTGGTGAACAGCCGGCGGATCCGGCGGATCCCATAAAAGGGATTCGTCCATTATGTCGATTGGATCCGCCACCTTGATAGCAAAATGACAGCTAAGAGTTTTGGAAATCTTTCCAAATCTAGCTGTATCCTCCACACCTTTGTCATGTCATATCAAAATCTTCCAAAGTCAACTATCTTGCTTGAAGATCTAGTCAAGATATTATGTATGATGCATGCCATGATGTCATTGTATCATTTTAAAAATAAAGTTTCCTTTTAAGGAAATAAACTAGTAGATGTGTAAAATGTAATTCTAAGTAAACTTGTGAAATGTAAAATGTGTTTTAAAGAGACTTTAGCTAGCATTTATAATTTGCTAAAGGATATACTTTGTAATTGTCATTAACAAAACTAAGAAAAGATCGTAAAATATAAATAACGTTTTTAAGACGATATTTGTATTAACAATCTCCCCATTTTTGTTGATGACAAAACATAAAGTATATTTTTGAGCAAAGGAATAAATATAGCATGAGTTCTTTAAAATATAGATTAAGTTTGTTTTATTTGAGTTTAAAAACTCTTTTTATGCAAAAGTGTATGTACTGTGATGATTCACAGTTATGCAAACTTAATCCTTTCTCCCCCTTTTTGTCGAAACAAAAAGAAGAGTTGCGTAGCGGAATGCGATTTTGAGAACTTTAAGAGCTCCCCCTTGTTTGATACTCCCCCTAAATGGAGTAACAAGGTAATGATGCATGATCCTACAAAAAAAATGGTTAGAAAAAATGAAATGCTCCCCCTCGATGTATAGTCCCCATTACAAGAGTCCCAACGTATACATTAAAGGGGTATGAGATGCTGCAAAAGAAATGTTAGTTGTGAATAGCCTCAAATGGAGAAGCATAATGCATACGATATTTTCATTCAAATAAGAATGACAATCTAGTTGACTTTAAAAAGACAAAATGTAATGTCTGATCAAAATTTTGTACCTAAAGTACAAGTGATCAAACTAGAATATAGATTCCAAATAGCTAGATAATGATGTTAGTTACCTAACTAATGATAATATGCTTTATGTTGATCACTCATAAGTATAAAAACATCACATTCATTCATTAAAAATTATGTGACAAAAGTCACAAACATAATATGATGTTACATGAAAATAAAAAAAAAAATACATCCTAAAAAATAAAAAGTCCCACAACAACATCTAGAAGGTCCTATATAATGAGACTAAAATTCTCCTATTGAGGAGGATGAGAGATGGCGTTTAGACGCTCAAGAATGTGTTTCAAAATGAACCTCATTTCATTTTGGAGCTCGTGCACCAAAATGTTTGTCCGTTGAGCTATGTGAGCGGTTCTTTCACACATGTTGCAATCATGGCGAGCAAAACCGGGCGGAAGAGTAGACTCATCTGGTTGTGGTGGTGGTGGTTGTGATTGGTTGTTGTGTGGTGGTGATTATGCTTGTTCATTGGTTGGTGGTGGTGTTTGGAGGGAGTTCATGAGGATGTTTTGGAGGTCCATGGCTTCATTGAGGCGGTGATCTACCATACCCAAGAGAGTGTAGAGACGGTTGAGCTCTTCACTAATCTCCTCTTGGGTTTGAGTCAAATTGATCCACATTGCCTCATATATGGAAATGAGGGTTGATGTGGGTGAGAGAGGTGGTATTTGAGGTTGGGATGATGGTGCATCATGGTATAAAGGACCATGGATATCCGGGAAAATCGGATGAAAAAGCATAGGCTCTTGACCTTCAAAGGTCATGGGTGGAGGATTGTTTGATCTTGGTGGGAGATCCTCCAAGTCATCAAGGTATGGATGAGGTGATGTAGGTGGAGTCCTAAATAGCTCCATGGGTTGGAGTTTGGGTGAGTTTGGTTGTGATTGAGATTTGACAGTCTGTGATGGAGCGGGTGGTGGTGTGGTTGCTATTGGAGTTATGGATGGAGGTGGAGTTTGTATAACAACATTGGATGGTGTAGGTGTGGATAAAGTAAGGAAATTTTCACTTGCTATAGGAGATGAGATATTAAGAGGAGATGATTCCTCTGATGATGTGTTAGCAAGATTTATGAAGCAACAGGGCTTAACACTTATGCGGGCAGTGCGTTTTGGAGTTCTAGAGGTGGAGGAGTTGGTTGATTTGGTCATGGTGAGCTAAGAGAACTAAGATGTACAGGTTATATGTTGTGAAGAAGGTGAATGAGTGAGTTTTGTTCTAAGATATGATCCTAATATATAGGCAGATAGTTTATAGAAACTAGTGTTTGGATTTGATGTAAATCCAATAGAGAATGTTGGTTCCTAATGATTTGGAACAAAAATTTGTGCAAATCACATCACATAAGTCAATCCATAGAACCTATGTTGAGTAATATGAAGAAGATATGCAGTAAATGCAAAGAGATAGTGGAAAAGCTTCTGATGTGATGTTCCCACGGATTTGAAGGATCCCTAAAAAAAGGTTCCTTGCTTGTATAGGAAAGGCAACTCACTCCTTAAATTTAAAAATTCAAATTTTGGTGGGAAATGTTGTTCTTAAGTTTCTAAGAGTTTCTAAATAATTCTAAGATGTATAATGATCAGTGAACCTATTCTAAAGAATACTAGAAACTAAAATCTAAGAATCGGGATGAGTCGAAAAGTTTTAAGAAGTTTAATGTTATACCTGCGGATCCAATCGACAAGGCGTGCGGATCCAAATTTTGGGATCCGCCTGATCCGCAGGTTGAAGAATGGCGGAGCCAACGCTAACACATGGCGGATCCAAAATGAGGGATCCGCCAGATCCGTGGATCAAAACTACTAAAATTAAACAGAGAGATGTGCATATTTTTCGTTTTTCGACGAAAATCCGAAAAATCTCCTGGAGCATATCTATCATTAAAGTAAGATAGCACTACAAATATTTGATCACCTACAAATATTGAAATGTAACTTTTATTCATTGAAAATTTGTTTGTGACAAACGTCTCAAACTTGAAGTTACATTTAGAAGTCCCTAAAAATTGAAGAAATCCTAGAATAATTCTTTAAAGTACACTAGAGTAATTCTAACAGCTTCTATGAAGAGGAATTTGTTGGTGTTGATGGAGATATGATGGAAGCTAGCCACATAGTTTCTAAATCCTTAGTGTCACAAAAGTTAGAGTTGTGTTCTTCATTTTCGTGAGTGTTTGTTTGATTTACCCACATTGAATCATCAATGTGTTGAAGCGTGGTAAGTAGATCATGTGGTTGAAGGTTGGATGAATTTAGTGGTGATGATGATTTTCTTTCTTCAGATGGTAAAGGTGATGGTGAGGAAGCTATTGGAGTAGTTACAGGTGGTGGTGTGCTATATGTGGGTGATGATGTTGTACCTAGTGGAATTATGATTGGTGATGGTGATTTTGTAGATGAAGACATGTTGACTATAGGAGTTATGATAGAAGTTGTAGTGGCAGTGGTGGATATGATTGGTGAGCTTACGTTTGAAACTGGATTAACGAGCCAGTAAGGTCTAACACTAATTCTAGCGGTTTATCTGTATGGTCTAGACATATGAGATTTGTTTGATTTGTGCATAATGAGAGGTTTATAGATAAAGAAGATGAAGATTTAGTGTGTTATGATCATCTTAAGGTTCTAATATATACTTCCCATTTTTATAGAAGTTGGTGTTTGGATTAATGATGTGTAAATATCAAAGACTTGGAACAAGATAAAGTAGTTTGTCCTATTGACAAAGTCAATCCATAGAAATGAAGTTGACATGAAGATATGCAGAAAGATGACTCAAAAGGGAGAAATGTGATTGATTCACGGTTTTCGAGAAGGTAATGAAAGAGTCTGTGAGTTATGAGTAGGACAAAATATTCAAATTTTGATGAGAGGTGGATTTTCTTAATTCTCTAGGATGTCTAAATATAATCTAAGAAAGCTAAACTACAATCTAAGTATTGGAAAGAGTTGGATTTTGTGAAAAGGATTACCGTGTATTTCTGCGGATCCAATTGACAAAGCTTGCGGATCCAAAACTTTTGGATCCGTCTGATCCACAGGTTTAAGATGGGCGGAGCCAATGTTAACACTAGGCGGATCCAAACTGAGGGATCCGCCAGTTCCGCCGAACAAAAATCCTAAAAGGAACAGAGAGCAATGCAAATTTCGTGTTTTTCGATAACAACCCGAAAATTCTCCTGAAACATATCTATTGTCTATTATGTAAAGTAAAGCTACCAAATATGTAGATTCTAGCACATGTTATAAAATAGATCATCACACTTCTTCGCAAAGGAAGTTAAGCCAAACAGTGGCTTAAATTCGAAAAATTGATAACAATGAATGTTATCATTAGTTTAAGTTGAGTTAATACCACAAAAGAGTTAAGTGCTATCATAAGGTCTTAGTAAGCACATAAATTTAACAATACATAGTCTAATAACGTATTATACCAAACACTCTCACTTATCTTTCAATAATTTAAGTATTTTCTTCTGATCCTTGCGGAGTTTCATCATCCATCGTCCAAAATTCTTTAGAATTTCCTTTGCTTGTCGATGTTCCGCAGATTCATCATCAAGGGAAGGAAGTTGACTCAAGTAGTTAATTGGAGGAAGCTTAGAGTTAGGTAAACTATCTTCATCACTAGCTGATGATGATGATGAAGATGAGGATGAGGTGTGAGCCCGTTTCCCTTTTCCTACTGCCACTTTATAGTCACTAAGCGGAACGAAGGTGTGTTTGATTTTGACATAGTCTGGAACAAAGCCGAATGAGTCTAGAGGAATAGGAATGGAAGCTCTAAACAAGCGTGTAAGAAGCATTCCATATGGCATTGAGGTTTTTCCTAAGACACGTATATCGACCATTCTTTTGGCGATATAGTATGCTAGATTGAACTTTTGATGGGTAGACACACAATAGAGCATGTAACATAAGCTTGCATTCACATGATCTTTGTTTCCAATGGTACTAATGACATTGGCTCTAAGAATCTCTTCAAGTTTTTTAAATTCGGGTTTAAGTTCATTTAGTTCCATAGCGAATGGATCACGACTAACATCCTTTCCTCGGAGTTTCTTAGTTTGGTTGCTTCTAGGCTTGAAGAGATGATCACAGATTGTTTCTTTAGGAGTTAGAGGAGTATCATATGGGTGTTCACGACCTAGGTTTGAATCAAGAATGGTTAAAGGCCATTTGTCAGAGTAGAAACAAGTTCCTTCTCTAGGAATGCCTAATACTTCCCCGAAATGATCTAATGGGAAATTGTAGGGATTTTGATTTATTTTGAAATGGATGCTAAAAGATCCAAGGTCATCAGTGATGAGTTTCACGGAAGCATAAAACTCGAGAATGAACCTAGGGATGATTGGCTCATCTATGTCTAGGAGTGCATCAAATTGAATGACAGTCATTTGTTCACGGATGTTTGTTTCTTCTAAGAATGATGAATCTACAGTTATGCCTTTATGAACGTACCGACTTTCTAAAGCTTTAAAAATTTTGACTTGAGATTCTGAGAGTCCCTTTGTTTGATGATGTTTGGGTAGGTAGTTGGTAGTCTTTTTGTGATCATAGTTAGTAGCGGGAGGCATGGTTTTCCTAGACATATAATTAAAGTTAGAATCACATAATATACATATGTGTCTGAATGAGAATAATGTGGAGTATGATTATCTCGACTCTTTTGAAGCAAAGATTTTTGTAGTAAAATATGAGATAATCCAAACACTCCTGATCCGAAAATATATGTGGATTATAACGTTTTTGATTTTGTATGAACAATGATTGAAAGGAGTTTTTCATAGTTGTGAAAAAGTAATCTCAATGGAGTATTTGATGATTATTGTAGTGTCTAATTGAAAACATGATTTTTGAAGTGCCTCATGATTTTTGATAATCCCTAATTTAATTTAGTGGAACCTATATGAATTATAGACACAAATACGAGATTGAGATGGATTAGGGTACTTACAATGATTGATTAGGAATGAGTTAATTGTGGTGAATGAAATATTTGAGCTTTGGGATGATAAAGGTCGTCAACAAATTGGTTTTTGTGTGGTTAGTGTGTGTAGTAAACAATAAAAAGTGTCTGTTTATTGAGAATTAGTCTTAGTAAAGCACGGATCCGGCGGATCCCAAACAAGGGTTCCGCCCTTGTTATCGATTGGATCCGCAGGATCAGAATGTACGTTTGTTTATTTCCGTTTTTGTTTTGACTAGGATTTGAACAATTGTTTAAACTACTTTCTAGGTTTCAATAAACCATAGACAGAAGTAGGATTCTTTCTTGAGAGGATTATCAATGTTATCTTTTGAGAAACTTTCTCAAATCGAGATCTAAACATTGTTTTAATACGAAAATGATGATGGAGAGCTAAACTTTTGCTGGGATGAACAGTTGCAATGATGTTGCAACAGAGAAAAAAAAATTATGAAGGTCAATAATATAGACCACGAGAGTTTTCTCCACACTTTGCCTTAAAGTGGCAAGGACTGTTTGTTTCTTAGTAAATCATCATGTGATACAATGTCTCACATTAGTACACACATTATTTGAACTATTCCTATATCTCTAATTACCGGGAAGATCATATACTATGTTTTCTACACCTGTTCCTTTGGGATGTCTCTTAAGTTCCTAAATGGTTTCAAGTTGGACTCATTTTGAAAGTGTAGACGAAGATAATACTAGCTATGGAATAGAGTATTCTATATAATGCATCTCTATGTTTAGGGTCATCTTATGATTTTACTATCTTTATCCTTAGTGAGTCTGGTTCAGGAGAACGTGAGTGTTTATCAAATGGTTTCCAGTCTACAATTTATGCATATCTGTGATATATTCAAAATAGGTTGAAAATATCCTTTTTCCTAATTGTTAACTTAGATTAACTTATTTCAAGACATAATTTTGAGAAGTCATGACATATCTTGATAATTTGTTTTGCAGACGATGTCATCCTAATAGTACATGATCCTTCTTAGTAATGAGTGTTCTCTACTAAGTTAGTTGTGTACTTGATCATCCCAAACTTTTGATGCTAGCTTAAGTTTGTGATCACGGCAATACCAAGAGAACATGCCATATACTTATCCTATTTTACCTAAGTATTGATGCTATATTGTTGAGATATATTCTAAGTTAAAATAATACTTGTCTTTAGGAGTTTTAATCTAATTTTATGTCATAAAGATTTAAGAACCTTTTCCTACTCATCATGTTAATTTTCAAATACTATATTAATAATTTATGTTAAGAGAGCATGAAATCTGAATTATCTATGAGAGCAATTATCATGAGGAGTTATGAGGAACCGTACCTTTTTCCAATGATTGTTTCTAAGAATGCTATTGAACAGAATACAACTTCTGTTGAACACATTGTGGATCTAATCCTTTCTTTCAAGCATACCTAATGAAAGCTCAAGTATTTGGTCCCCAATATCTCATGGGTCCATTTTGGTTAATCAAAAATATTACCAAGGTTTACTAATATCTTGGAGGTAGTCAAATGGGATTTCTTTATACAATGAAGTGTCTACTGTTGTTTTAACTTCATTCTTATCTTTTCTTCTAATTTTTTAGGGATTAGTGGTTCCTCCCAAACTAGTCGTCTTTTATTTCTCTATCACACAAGTCAACCACTTGTGAATGGTCAACCGTAATAAATGATAAAAGGCAAACAGCCTGGGAGAAGAATGCAAGTTTACCAAGGAGTATAAAATTATATCCTCGGGTCATTATGTCCTGATGAGGTGTGACATTCCGAATACTACGACTGTGTGTGATGTAATTTATTGAATATATAAAAATATGGGAATCTGATTGACTAACACTGGAATGTGAATAGTAATAGCTCTGTCACAGCTATATCAGTTAAAAACGTACAATCAGAAACCTAAAATATGTAAAAGGATTTACAAACGTATATTTAGTTTAAATAAACGTAAACGTACAAAACAAAATAAAACAAACATTCCCAAAGAGGGAATTTGCATGCCTTAACGGCTTAAAAATAAAATAATTAACTATATTTACAAACTTATATAAAAGTTAAGAAAATCTAAAACCTAAAACGTGTACGTTTACGTAACAATCACGTAGACGTAACAAAATAAAAAGTGAATTCGGTCAAATATAAGTTCCACAAATGTGAAAATTATATTTTTGGAATCCTAAAAGGATAAGAGAATTATTAGAAATTTAAAAATATTTATTATACAATTTACATAATTATCTTTAATTAAAAATGAATTAAATGTATTTAAAAATGAATTAAATAATAAGAAAATCTAAAATTAACCTAAATAAATGAAATAATAAATTGGAAAAGTCTAATATATTATAAAATGAAATATAAAACTAAGTATGTATTTATTTTACAAGTATATGATTTATTATTAATTATTTACTATATAATATTAACCTAAAAATAAGAAAAATAGAAAATAAGCCTAAATAAATAAAATAAAAACTTAGAAAAGTCTAAATTAATATAAAAGAATTTCTGAAACTAAAATTATATTTATTATACAAGTATCCTATTTATTATTAATTATTAACTATTATAAAGTATTAAAAACTATAACTGATTTATTATAAATATTAAACAAGTAAAGAAAAATCTGAAACTTTTTACATAATTCTAAATAAAATAAAAGAACCTAGGAAAAATCTAAAAATGATATCTTATTTACAGAAATAAGCTAATAAGCTGATAGCTTCTTAAATAGAAGCTATCACTTATTGAAAAGTGGTTCTTTTTGGTGTTTTCAGTTTTCTGGATTATGCTACTACTAATATTAAACATATTTATGGAAATGGAACTATACAAACCAAAGAAATAAGCAATGTGGAGCTTATTAGCTTAAATAGTTAAGCCTTTGCTTAACTGTTGGAACTTGAAGTTTAAATAAGCTTCTAATAAGCCACACAATGCAAACAAAAGAAAGATAAAGGTTTGTACATGTAATGTGAACAGGTTTAAAGGAAAATAAACTTTACAAATTGAGAAATAAGCAAATTCGTGGCTTATGGCTTATTCAGTTAAGACAGTCAAGCCATAAGCCAGGAATAAGCTTGAAAAAGCTGTACAAAGGAAAAAGTAACATAAGAACAAGTATTATGGACAAAATTACACAAGCATGTATACTGGATTTGGCAAATAAGCTCACATGAGCTAAATAAGCACTTCCAATTACATGCAGTCCCAAACACCCCTGCAGCTATATGTTAGGTCAAATTAAGCTTAGAATATAAGCTTAAAAGACCAAATAAGCTATGGATTATGCAAGATAGTCTGGTTGGCTTTCCAAAAAGCCCAAGCTCACCTAGTGGGGTCCACTAGTGAGCTTGTGAAAAGCTTGTGAAAAGTCTTCCAAGTGACTGCATATGACTGGATAACCAGTATATACAGTCAAATGGGATAAACACAAAGCCTCTTGCAGCCCTTATAAATAAGCTGCAAGATGGTATTTAAGATTTGGAACTTAGAATATGGTGGATTAGCTCCACAAGGAACCAAAAACCACAAGCTTAGTCCAACTGATAAGCTTTATGCAAGCTTATGAAGTAGGGGTGAGTGTGCTGGGTTCCCAGCAAACTCAGTGGAATGGACAAGTTTTAAGCTACTTGCAGCCCTAGCAAATGGGCTGCAAGATGAGATTAGGGCTTAGGATCAATGAGTTTGGTAGTAATGCTTCACAAGAAGCTAAATTACACAGGCTCTTGATCACAATTGAGCTTTTTTATGAGCTTATGAATTAAGGTTCAACTTCACTGTGTACACAGTGAAGTGAAAAATTTATGCAAACAAGAAGCTCAAAACTACTTGTCAAATAAGCTCTAAAAGCCTCAACAAGCACTGAGCCCTTGAGTTGGGTTGCTTGGCTTTGTGAAAAACCAAAGCTCACCTTCTCAGGCTCAGTGAGGAGCTTTTAGAAAGCTTATGAAATTCACTCAACCACACAGTTTGCTACTGTGTGGTGAGAAGTTTGTATCAAAAAGGTGGTGAGATAAGCTATTTAAATAAGCTACAAAATGAAAAACAAGAATACACATAACATATAAGCAATAAGGGCAACACAAAGAAGCCAAGTGCACAAGATAGGGTCAACTCCATAAGCTTTTGCAAGCTTATGGATTTGACAGCAAATCCTTGGTGCAGGGCAAAAACAACCATAAATAAGCACATTAATAAGCTATTAAACATGCAAAGTAAAAATTAACAAAAATACTAACATAAACTTAAGCAACAAAATATTTAAATCCTAAAAGCACATAAACAGAAACTAAAAGATAAAGCTACAGGAAAATAATCATTTAATTAAAAAAACAGAAATAACAAAATTTTGACTATTACAAGAACACTAAAGGTTTGACTAAAGTGAATTTGTAATCTAATTTACTGACAAAATATGTTAAATTAAGATTAAAGAACATGAAACTAACAAAAATTAACAACATATAAACACATATGCAGAATTCTAGGTCTTATCAATCTCAAAATTCTCACAATGAGGCTGTCAAGTGTCAAGTTGACTTTCCCTTGTGCCAAACCCATTGATTAAGGTTCCACTGAATTACTTAGGTCATTCTAGGTCCATATCAAACAAGAACAACACCTAATACAACCTATAACACACTTTTACCCATAAAACCAAACAACCCTTTAATGAAACCAAATTGAGATTTTCAATACAAATGATTGTGTAAACCTAATTTATCAAATCCAGAAGTCCTAATTAGTCAGATTAGACCTTTTTTAGCATAAACCAATAGTCACAAAAGTCTACACCTATGATTCTCCAAATTATGCAAATTGACAGTCAATATGCAATATCAAGCAACAATTCAATTTCAAAACATAACTACCAAATATTATGCTAGATAAAGATTAACAAACAGCAAATAAACAGGAAAACATGAAAATTAAAGTAAATAAGGCATATAAATAGCAAAATGCAAAAATTGGCAAAAATTGGCTTACAAGTGATATCCAACAAAGACTAGTTAACAAGGACCATAAATCATCTCAATACCTCCCATGAGGCTACTAAAACCATAAAGACCCAGGTTAAACCATTCTCCTTGCTTTCTTCACCATGTAGACTAATTTTTGATTTTATTCCTATTTTCTATGATTTTTTTTTTATTTTTCTCTTTTTAATGACTAAAGCTGTTTTAAGGTTTCTAAAAGCTTAATGAGCTTTGTCAGGAGCTTATATGAGCTTATTGAGTCCAAAGAAACAACTATAATCAACATTTACACTAGATGAGGTTTGAATATGAAATTGCAATAATAGAAATTTAAAACTAGAATACTGAATTTGAAAACTTGAAATAACTTTTATTTCTACTGATTATGCTAGAATTACACTAAGAAAGCTTTAAAATTATACTAGAAATTATACTACTTAACTAATTTATGTCTACGTGACAATGGCTAATCCAAAGTAACTATTTCTTCATCCTTCTCTTCTTTTTTATAACTTTCTGAGTTCTCCCCACCTTCTTGGTCAAATCCCAGCATTAATCATGGCCATTGGATGTCTGTAATTGATCTCAGCCATTTAAATGTACTTTTGGCGCCAAAAGTCCTTGTGGTTGCTTGTGGCCGTTTTTATGCATTAAATGCATCTTGTTCACTTGTAGAGGTGGAGGGGACATGGTAGGAGAGTTGGTAGTGAGTTGGTGATGAGCTGGGGGGTGAGGTGGTAAAGGTGAGAAGGTTGAGTTTGGTCTGTGAGGTGGAGGGAAGAAGGAGACGAGGGGTGGTTTGTTTGACCAGGGTCAAACCTGGTTTTTATATTAAAGGGAGTGGGCTGAGCTTGTTGGGCTCGGGTTATAATAGGGTGGACTGGGTTTGGATTTAGGGAATTTGGATTTTTGGAGTAATAAATGGACCCGGATGGTTTGTATTTGTAATAAAGCCCAAGGACTAATGTTGTACTTTCTGAATTCTTGAGGGGCCTGATGTGACAAGTTTCCATACTTCATTAAAGGGATCACACCTGCAATATATCATTAGTACAAGGACCAAATATGTATTTTTCCATTTAAAAACCTCCAAGGACCATTTTTGTAATTTCACCAAAGTTGAGGGGGTGAAATTGTAATTTTCCACAAGTTATCAAATTGTTCCAAATTGTATTTTTATGAATAGTTCAAGGGTATTTTATGTTAAATTTCCATTTTATAACACCCAGGGACTAAGTTTGCCAATTTTGTAACTTGAGGGGTAAAAGTTGCCAATTTGTGAAAACTTTTATCCAGGGATCATTTGTGAACATTTTGGTTTCCCAAGGACTAAAGTTGACTTTTTGTTCATTTTAAACATTCAGGGACTAGTTTTGCCAAATTATGAAACTTCAGGGACTGAAAATGACATTTGTGTGAACTTTGCATGCTTTTCACTATTTTTCAATCTTTTTGTACCTGAATCGCATAAAAACACATTTTAATGAATTTGCAACATTTATAAGGTCATTTGTGTGTTTTTGGTCGTTTTTGTGGGTTTAACAATATAAAATATATGTGTATTTAGACACATATCAAATCCCCCACACTGAACTATTGCTAGTCCCTAGCAATCTTTTATGAAAAACTAATGGATTTCATCTCTTTACCAAAAGCCATTACTTCTGGAGTAGCCAATTGTTTCAGTTCAAGTAAGAACTTTGGTACAATGATAACCAAATGATTTTCAGCAAATCATAAGCTGTAAACGGATTTGATTTGTCTTTACCAAAAGCCGTTTGCTTCTGGACTAGCCAACTCTTCACTATAACAAAAGATATGGTGAGTTGAATACCATACAATTTTGAGCAAATTGTAAGCTATAAACGGATTTGAGATATCTTTACCTAGAGCCGTTTGCTCCAGGATTAGCCAATCCTTTATGTGTGTTAGACATGGTGGACTGATTACCATTTGTTGTGTTTAGTACAAAGCACTTCCACTCAAAAAATTTTTTTTTTTCAAATTTGGCCATTTTGGGGGAAAAAGGGACTAAATGGGTGCATATATGATCAAATTCGCCAGAATTTCCCCCCCACACTTAGAAATGAATATTGTCCTCAATATTCAAAGTCTCGACTATTATGCCGAATCCTTGAACGTAAAAAGATAACATTTTAGCCAAGTGTGGAAACACAACAATTATTTTCTTTTTTAATATATACAATTTTCTCAAACTTTTCTGGAATTTGAGATCGATAGAGATTAAGAATAATTAACCCTTAAGCCTAAAAACCCTTTTTACCGCTTTAGACTTGTTATTCCTTAGCTTTAGTGGGGGAGATGTGTATACTTGCCAAGCTTATGATAGAATATTCATCGCGACTGGACAGTTAAACGATTAGATTTGCTTTTATCGAAATATTTTATTCTACTTCTAATTCGTTAAGTGTTTGGTTGTGTGATTATGACAAAAATGAATACATGCATAAATATAAAAATAAATCCTAACATCTTTAGGATACATTTTCATAAGATTAATTCTAAGGTTTACTTGGGGACAAGTAAAGCTCAAGTGGGGGGATATTTGATGAACTCAAATAAGTACATTTTATTACTATCATTTATCCTATTAATTTGACTTGTTTTACTATATTATGTATGAGGATTGATGCTTAATCGTTTACTTTTGTAATTCTCAGTTGAAAACAAGCATTTGGTGAAACTTGGCGATTTTGGACTAATTATGGAGCAAAACATGCAAGAAGTTAAGAGTCTACTGAAATGTACAAGATCAAGACTAATCTGCTCCAGATGCGCCGCATCTCACTCATTACATGCGCCGCATCACTATCAATATTTCACCAGATACGATCCAAGATACAAGAGGACATGCGCCGCATCCAAAGATGAAGATACGCCACATCTTCTGGCGGTGTACGAATATTCCTGCATATTATAATCTTGGACCCCACGCGAAGTTAAGTACATGCGCCGCATCTACTTACTAGATGCGCCGCATCCTACCCTCAGACAGAAACTATAAATACCCCAAGACCAGACGAATAAAAAAAGAGAATATTAGTTCCGAAGTTTTAACAGAAGACCGAAGACCAGAAACCTAGGACGAATTCAGTCGAATAGCAAGCACAAGACACACTCAAATCAAAGATACAAGAGCTGTAAGAAGGTGCTGCATGTGTTTAATTCATTAAGTAGTTTTGTTTTATTGTGTTAGTAAACTTTAATTCATCAAGATTGGTGGCTTGTGTAATTTGACAACGGAAAGATTGCACTCCCTTAAAACTGCTTTCTTATTAATTAAAGTTTATATGTTGATGTCTTTGGTGACTTTTATTAGTGCATTGATAACCTCTGTGTCTAGCTGAGCGTTGATCGGGTCGCCATGCCTCTGCCCTCGCCTATTTATTAGATCGCCTATGCATTCTATGGTCTGTAGAAAAGTAGGAGAAAGATAAATAGGATAGTCATAAGTAATCATTAAGGGTTTACTCGCCGATAAGATTAGAACCAACGAGAAAGGACTTAATCTCGGTGCGTTGCATCGAACTATACACTTCATATAACACTAGCAATAAAACAAGTGACAAACTACTTATCATAAGGACAGCCCTCTTATTGTCTCAAGTATTTATCTGTGTACGTGTGTGCTATTCGCTGATTCGTGCCTATTGGTTTAGTTTATTATTTAATTGCAACCAAATCGTGCCAGTCTCTCAGGCTGAACCCCTTGCGTTAGATTAGGTTGTATAGCTAACTTAATATATTAAAATACTGATTAGAATAACTAGATAATACGTTCCACTCTTAGTGATCGACACTCTACTTACCATTATATTCATACTGACCGGGTACACTGCTCGTTAAGTGTGTGTGTTATTGATAAGTCGGCTAAATATAAATTGAAAACTTGAGTAGGCATTAAAACTGCTAAACCGCAACGACACATCGCACGCATCAGTTGGATTGATTGGTGTTTAAACTGAAGATGTCAACGTGTGTTTAAGTGATTTTTGAGTCTAAACATAAGTACTACTTGTCTACTTTCTGGAAATATAAGGTTCATAGCAATTAGAGGTCGGTAAGTAAGCTTTTTGATTTTTGGAACATAAGTTGTCAAAACTGTGAATCTGAGTCTGAAAATCAGTAGATGTTAGCTCTCCTTTTACAGGGGTGATATATAAGTTATGTGTAACTTCCTGGAATTTTTGTAGATTTTTCTGAAGGGTCGAAATAGGTTTAATAAATGCAAACTTTCAGGGTGTACCTGCAGTTCACTTTTTGGACATGTGTGAGTAAATGATTTTTGAAATGGTGTTTGAACTTGGAAATAAATTCTGGGAAAATTCATGTAAGCTTTAAGACATATAGGTACATGTGTAAATTATTGTAGTTTCTGGATTGGAGTCTTGGTATGATTTGAAATTCGTAAAGTGAAGGCTAAAGTATACTAAAATCAGAAATTTATTAAGGAGCTAAAGGTCTTGTAAATTCATATCAATTCATGTGTTTGAACTATAAAATGTACTTAAGTAATAATTATGATACATTTGGTCATATGTTAACCTAATTTGGATATTGAAACCTAAGTTGATTAATTGTGAATTGTGACCCGAGGTTGGAAACTTACTAAATCTGGAAACTTACTAATGATGAAAACTTGCTAATTATGGAAAGTTACTAATTATGGAAAGTTACTAAATATGGAAGGTTACTAAAAATGGAAAGTTTCTAAAAATAGAAAGAAACCCAAAATGTGTAATCTGATTAAAATGAGCTTGTAAGTAATACGTGAACCCTAATTCGTGTAGATTCGTTGAAGAAGGCGTGACGTTGTTTCCTTGTGATTACTTTTCCATTTGCTTTCATTTCACTCATAAGGTACAAATATTCCGTCCTTTTTCAGTAAGGGCATCCATTGATATGATTATCCGTTATTACCTTGATATTCATTTTGTTATTCGTTCTGATATTTGAATTGCTATCTCATTCTGATATTCGTTGGTTATCCGTTTGATATGATTCAGTTCAGTATTTGATATGATATGCTTCAGTTCAGTATTTGATATGATTGATTTGATATGATTATGATTATGCTCGCTCTTGTGCTGCCCAACTTCTGTATCTGTATTCCTAGCCATGGAGGTACCATGGCCATGTCATTGAGGCACCGGGGGCATGACACTATCTAGGGCGGTGTGATTAGTCCCCGACGTTCCCGTTTATGTATATGCTATATAGCACTTTGGCCATTATGATTATCTGAGTATGTATGCTTAGCCTAGAGCTAGTATATGTATTATATTGTTTTACAAGGGCATATGGATGCATCCTAAGGAATCTGTATCTGTATCTGGTGATTGGTTGGTGTGTGTTCCTACACCCCATCACATTCTGGTACATTGTGAGCTAGCTACTCCATGTACAACTTTGGAATTGACGTATATGATTTGCGATATGATTATTTGGCCTATTCATATATCATGCTTAAGCAGTTGGGCAATGCACACCGATCCTATATTGATTGATATTTGTTATGCATTATGATTCAGTATCTGATTCATATTCGTTTTGTATTCTGTTTCATCTGACATTTTCTCAGCAGGCTCTTTCCCTTTCTTTGATTTGACATAATGTGATTCGTATACATTTCGATTATTTTATTATCAGTTATTTGTTTATATCTGTTCACTGGGCTTTTTAAGCTGAGCCGCATTTCTTTTCCTGCGGCACGTTTTAGGTTGGAAGCTGTGATTGTTTGAAGAGTGCATAGGAGCTCTTAGTGGACCACCCTGATGATTCGACACCTATTTGCTTCTGGATTAGATTTGAATTCATCTTCAGTTAGACTTAGTTTGGATTTGTATTTGGCTTTGGAACTCATTATGATTAGAGTTAGCATTTCAATATTATTTTAGAATACCTTGTTATCACATTAATTATAAGACTTCTGCTGGCGTTGTATGTTCTGATTGGCACCATAATGTGACATTTTGACCCTTGTCGGGTTGGGGTGTTACACTGTGTGCCTCATACCTAGCGCGTTTGATTCACCACGGTCGAGGGAGGTGAGTGAGAATGGCACGCTGGAGAGAAACGTGCAACTAAGAAATGGACCACAAAATCCATAGTTTAAATAAGATTGGGACTAGATCCATAAGATAGATGGGTAACACCTCCCATGGGATAGAGAAGAGATAGAAAGACCAGTTAGGGGTAAAATGTATATTGATGGAGTGTTGTAGTTATTGATGGAGGCGAAATAAATGGAGATGATGCCCTAAAGTAAAACTGTTTATAATAGAGGCCCAACTCTTATTAAACATATTTAGTTTCATAAAGCCCAATTGCTTAGTTTTAGTCCATAATTTATTGTGACAAATTATCAGATATAAAATCTTACATGTTTGAATTAAAAAAATAACACATTAAGGATTTGTATTTATTTATTTATTTATTTTA
Organism: Artemisia tridentata subsp. tridentata; assembly: GCA_021014915.2. Classification (NCBI taxonomy): domain Eukaryota; kingdom Viridiplantae; phylum Streptophyta; class Magnoliopsida; order Asterales; family Asteraceae; genus Artemisia; species Artemisia tridentata. Next base: position 15,983,722 of record CP139509.1, read on the forward strand.
ATTTTATTATTGAATCGTACATTGTAGCTTAATTTTAATGAATGAATTTTATGTTATTTGAAAATTTGAATAAAAAAAATAAAGTTGTAAGTGGTCAAATTAGTAAGTTGAGGTTAGTTGTTAGTGAGGGGTTAGTTGTGAAGGTTTGTTAAAGTGATGTGACAACCCGTGAGCCCCAAATCAGGAGGTGAAGTTACTCACTCCACCTTGTGCTCTAACATTCTTGTGGATTATGGCATAAATATCGCGGCGAACAAAAAAGATAGTGGTGCTAAGTAATCTAAAGCGGCTAAAAACGTCAGGCACGGCATATAGAAGGAAATCAAGAAACGTAAGGATACATCAACTGATTCCCTCTGGGACACCTTTATTAAAGGTATATGCACTCCTCAGTAACAGTCTTCGGATCAAGTTTTTAAAATCTTTGAAGATGCTCTCACAGAAACACGGTTCGTGTGAAAAGCAGGAGGCGTGGTTCTAAATAGGCGGATTATTTACCTGGCAGATATACTCTTTTAAACAATTTGGAGGAATTGGCTCTTTGAAATTTGGGGATCTATCTCGTGGTTCATGGGGTTTATTTTCTTTCTTGGGTTCTTGTTCTTTTCTTTTTTTTTTTGTTTTTTGCGTCTTTTTCTTCTTGTATAGGGTCTTTTGCTAGTTTCCAGCTAGTATTTTTATATTAATTTTTTCGGTCAAGAAAAATCTACACAATCAATTTTTATTTTATTTTTTTGAATAGGGTTAACTCTACATATAGGTAACGAACTTTCCACAATTTCTAATGTTAGGTAATCGACTCTCGAAAATACTAAGTTAGGTAACAAAACTTGTTATATCGTTCAATGATAGGTAATATGATGACGTGTCGGTTAACACCTAACGAGATATTAAGTTAGGTAACAAAACTTGTTGCACCGTTAGTCCTTTTCTCCGTTATCTCCTAACGAGATAGAAATGGTTTACACCGTTAGTCCTATTGGTTAACTCTATTTGCACCGTTAGTCCTTTTCTCCGTTATCTCCTAACGAGATAGAAATGGTTTACACCGTTAGTCCTATGGGTTAACTCTATTTGCACCGTTAGTCCTTTTTTACGTTTTCGTCCGGTTTTTTACGTTTTCGTTCGATTTTTTACGTTTTCGTCCAGTTTTTTACGTTTTCGTTCGGTTTTTTACATTTTCGTCCTGTTTTTTACGTTTTCGCCCGCTTTTTTACGTTTTCGTCCGGTTTTTTACGTTTTCGTCCGGTTTTTTACGTTTTCTTCCGGTTTTTAACATTTTCGTCCGGTTTTTTACGTTTTAGTCTCGCTTTTTTACGTTTTCGTCCGGTTTTTTACATTTTCGTCTGGTTTTTTACGTTTTGGTCCGATTTTTTTACGTTTTCGTCCTGTTTTTTACGTTTTCGTCCATTTTTTTACGTTTTCGTCCGATTTTTTATGTTTTCGTCCGGTTTTTTACGTTTTGGTCCCGCTTTTTTACGTTTTCGTCCGATTTTTTACGTTTTTTCAGGTTTTTTACGTTTTCGTCTGGTTTTTTACGTTTTGGTCCGATTTTTTAACGTTTTCGTCTGGTTTTTTACGTTTTCGCCCGGTTTTTTACGTTTTCGTCCAGTTTTTTACGTTTTCGTTCGGTTTTTTACGTTTTCGTCGTTTTTTACATTTTCGTTGGTTTTTTTACGTTTTGGTCTGATTTTTTTACGTTTTCGTCTGTTTTTTACGTTTTCGCCCGCTTTTTTACGTTTTCGTCATTTTTTTACGTTTTCGTCGATTTTTTTGTTTTCGCCCGTTTTTTACGTTTTCGTCCGTTTTTTACGTTTTCGTTCGGTTTTTTACGTTTTCGTTCGTTTTTTAGTTTTCGTCCTTTTTTACGTTTTCGCCCGTTTTTTACTTTTTCGTCGTTTTTTACGTTTTCTCGAACGAAAACTATAAAAACGTTTTCGTCCAGTTTTGTTTTTCGTTCGGTTTTTACGTTTGTCTTTTTCTTTTTGTTTTTTACTTTTCCCGGTTTTTTACGTTCGTCCGTTTTTTACGTTTTCGCCTTCCGTTTTTTAACGTTTTCGTCCGGTTTTTTACGTTTAAAAACGACGAACGTTCTAACTAATATCGGACGTTTTCACCGTTATATTACGATTAAAACGCGGACGAAAACGTAAAAAACGGACGAAAACGTAATAAAAACCGACGAAAATCGTTAAAAACCGGAGAAAACGTAAAAAACCGACTAAACGTAACTAAAAACGGACAAAACGTAAAAAACGAAAAACGTAAAAACGGACCGAAAACGTAAAAAACCGACGAAAACGTAAAAAACCGGACGAAAACGTAAAAAAGCGGCGAAAACGTAAAAAAACCGACGAAAACGTTATAAAAAAACCGGAACGAAAAACGTAAAAAAACGGACGAAAACGTAAAAAACCGGACGAAAAAACGATAAAAAACGACGAAAACGTAAAAACGAAAAAAAAAAACAGGACGAAAACGTAAAAAACCGAACGAAAACGTAAAAAACGGACGAAAACGTAAAAAACGGGACAAAACGTAAAAAAACCGGACGAAAACGTTAAAAAAATCGGACGAAAACGTAAAAAAGGACGAAAACGTAAAAAACCAGGACGAAAACGTAAAAAACGGAACAAAACAAACGTAAAAAACGACGAAAACGTAAAAAACGGGACGAAAACGTAAAAAACGGACGAAAACGTAAAAAATCCGGACGAAAACGTAAAAAAACTGGACAAAAACGTAAAAAACGGACGAAAACGTAAAAAACTCGGACGGAAAACGTAAAAACAGCGAAAACGTAAAAACGGACGAAAAGTAAAAACCGAACTAAAACGTAAAAAACCGGACGAAAACGTTAAAAAATCGAACGAAACGTTAAAAAACGGACGAAAACGTAAAAAAGGACTAACGGGCAAAAACGTAAAAAGGACGAAAATGTAAAAACGACGAAATCGTAAAAACGACGAATTCGTAAAAATCGAACGAACGTTAAAACGGACGAAAACGTAAAAAAGGACTAACGGTGCAAATAGAGTTAACCCATAGGACTAACGGTGTAAACCATTTCTATCTCGTTAGGAGATAACGGAGAAAAGGACTAACGGTTGCAACAAGTTTTGTTACCTAACTTAATATCTCGTTAGGTGTTAACCGACACGTCATCATATTACCTATCATTGAACGATATAACAAGTTTTGTTACCTAACTTAGTATTTTCGAGAGTCGATTACCTAACATTAGAAATTGTGGAAAGTTCGTTACCTATATGTAGAGTTAACCCTTTTGAATAACAAATTCGAACACCATTTGTCAAATGCAATCCAAAATATTACAAACCCCCACATATCACTTCTTTTTTTTCATAATAAAATAACTCAATAATTGACGCATAAGATTCTTTGTAAATATATATTTAAGACTAAAGGGAGTGGGGCTACCCAACTAAGGGGCGACTCGCGACACGTGGCGCTGAGTCAGCAAGTTGGGTAGCCTCCAAAAAAAGGGGGAGTGGGGCTACTCAGGAGGGTGGGGCGACTCCTGACACGTGGCACTTCTAATGATTGATTTTTTGATTGATTTTTCAACTTTTTTTTTTTTTTTTTTCATATTATATAAATAATATTAAAATTAAAAATTATTCAATATTAACTTATTAATAATATTAAAAATTAAAAATTATTCTTAAACTAAAAATACATTTTATATAAATAATAACTAAAAATACATATTAAAAATTATTCTTAAACTAAAATTACATATTAAATACTAATAAAACATAAATATTACATAATTGTTATACCTAATAATACTAAAAATTATTCTTCATCACTAACAAATTCGTCGACTTCTGGAGGTGCGTTTTGTTCATTCGGGCCACGATTATCCCATAAATGATCCACCAAATCCGCCTTAAGCATATTGTGTGTTTCGCGGCTTCTAACGACATTTGAATTCTCAATGCGTTGCTGCATTGGAGTTTCTTGAGTCCAATACTCGGGGTTTAATGTCTGATCGTGCTCGTTGAAATCTTGACAAAATGCCTTGTCCTCATCCTCCAAAATCATGTTATGGAGAATAATACAAGTATACATGACGGCATGCATTTTCTCCTTGTCCCAATATCTTGATGGAAAACTAACAACTTTCCACCTCTTTTTCAAAACCCCGAACGCTCTCTCAATATCCTTCCGTGCCGACTCTTGTTTCTTCTTAAAGTATTTTCTTTTTTCATCAACTGGGTCGGTGAAAGTCTTCACAAAGGTAGTGTATTCCGGGTATATGCCATCACTCAAATAATACCCGGCTCTGTAATAATTACCATTTGCATAAAAAGCAGCTACAAATTGAAAATGAAAACGTCTTAGTAAAACATAAAAAGTTATAAAATACATAATTCATTTATTAAAAAATATAATAACCTGTTAGCGCCAACCCAGATATAATTTCTTCAAGTATAGGTGAAGACTCAAACACGTTGATGTCGTTGTTTGATCCTTGCTGACCAAAATAAGCGTTCCAAATCCATAAATCGGTAGACGCAACCGCCTGAAGTATCAACGACGGTTTCCCAATATCCCCTCGTGTGTGTGTGCCCCGCCATGCGGTCGGACATAACTCCCAGGGCCAGTGCATGCAATCAATACTACCAATCATGCCCGGAAAATCATGAACCTGCTCATGCACCTCGTAAATACGTTGTAGATCCGTCCAAGTCGGTCTACGTAGATACGTCGGCCCATACATCTCAATAATACCTATTAATAGTTAAAAAGTAACAATTAAAAAAACACTAACTTCCCGTGAAGTCTAACTAATAATTCTAACTAATAATAATACTACTAATAATTCAAAAAAATACTAACTAATAATTCTAACTAATAATAATACTACTAGTAATTCTAACTAATAATAATACCTTGACAAAATTTAGTCAACGTATCCCGTGAAGTCCTCGCTGACATTTCCAGGTTCTCGTCAAATGAATCGACGCTCGATCCGTATGCTAGTTGACGAAGCGCGGAAGTACATTTTTGTATTGAGGTGAAACCTAACTTCCCACGACAATCATAATTTTGTTGAAAATACGGGTACTCTTCTTCCAAATCATTTGCTATCTTCAAAAAAAGCCGCTTACTCATACGAAAGCGTCGTCGAAATACCCGCGCATCGAATACCGGTTGATCAACAAAGTAAAAACGCATCAACCTCTCGTTTTCCTCCTCTCGACGACGATTCACATACGCCCTTCTTCTTATAACGGAGTCATCATCTTCTACCCGCTCTTTCACGTCTTCAATAAATGTATTAACGGTGTTATAAATGGCACCTTCAATCGCCTCATATAGTTCCGAAGAATCGGAACTTGATGATGAGGATGACGAATCTTCAAAATCTTTCATAAAATATTTTTTTACGTTATGGTGGGCTTTTTTTTTTTTTAAATAAGAGTGTTGTGTGTGTGTGTTTTTTTTTATAAAATATATGTTGTGTGTTTTTTTTAAATGAAGATGGATGGTATATATAAAAAAAAAAAAAAAAAAAAGTGAGCCGTTTACAAACGGCTATTTCCTCGAAGATACACAAACGAACCGGCGACCCATATATATCGCCTGAGGCCAAGTCGCCGGGGGGGGAGGGGGGGGGGGCGGTGTAGCCGGCGATCCGGCGGCGACCCAAGCCCTTATCGCCTGAAAGTCGCTCCACTCCGCTTAGTCTAATTGAAAGGTTGATTTCCTCTACAATGGGTTTTAAATTACACCACGTGAAGGCACCTCCACCCAATTAAAAGACGACAAAATGGTCGATATTTGAACAATGGACAAGCGAACTAATTTTGTTGTACTTTTCGAAAAAAATAAAAAAAAAACTAGTTTGGTTGTTTTTTCATTCCCATATGTAAAAGATAAACATAAGGACTTTTAGGAAAAATAAAAGTAACATAATTTTCAATCCTAAACGATCTGTATAAGTCTCCAAACAGCGGTATAGGTCCTTATACGACCAGTATAGGTCCCGTACGTGCTAACAGAAGGTCCACCATCCTGAATTTTCCTACGTCAATTGACTATACTGTACATCATATGGGCCGTATGGACCTATACAGGCCGTATGGAGACCTATACGAGCCATAATGGTGGCCCATGTGGTGCATTAATAGTGATGTCCTTTTAATATAAACTTTTTTTGTTTTAGATGCAGTCATAAATACTAGGAGTGTCCAAAATAGGAGGTGCAAGAAGGTGGTTATAGAGAAATTTTTTTATTTTTCGAGGGTGAGGGATAAAGGAGGCCCTTTTGAATGTAATTTATATTGATCATGGCGGGATCCTATGATACCAAGTAAGGGGTAAAAGAGACCCTTTTGAATGTAATTTATATCTTAGTTTACATTTCAACATTAAACCGGCAAGAAAACTAAAATTAAAACTCTATAATTTTATTGCATGCTTAAAGCTTATATTTCTCTCTATATATCGAATGAATTACATGGAAATTAATACTAAAACTAAAAACGATCGGAAATGATGTCTTCCGTCATTATTTAACAATTGTTAAAATTCTCAAGTTTCAAAAGCTATATTCTTTTTACTAGACGCTATTATTTACCTTCTCACAACATACAATTTTAATTAATATTCATGAAATATTACATTGTTTGCATGAGGCATGCCTACATATAGTATTTATTTGTTAACTTCGTAGAATAGTAATCAAGTTTCATAATTGTTCTAATTTCGTTACTCATAATTTTTTTCTTCCAATTAGGTCACTCAAGTTTGTTTTTGGTGTTCTGATCCTAAACATTTTACATATGTAACTTGTGACAATCCTAAATGACATTTTCTATATTCTACTTTTTATTAGGTGATGACATGTCATTTTTTAATTTATTTTTTCTGCTAAATCCGGTTCGATTTTTTGGGTAAAACCCGGTTATGCATTTTTTGGTTCAAACCGGTTTGGCATTTTCAGTTAATACCGTCGTTTGGCTTTTTCTTAGGTTAAAATCGGTCGGCTTTTTCGGGCTAAAATCAGTTCAGCTTTTTCAATTAAGACCGGTTTGGCTATTTTCGGCTACAACCAGTTTGGTTTTTTCGGTTAAAACAACCGTTTGGCTTTCTTTTCTTTTTTTTCTTTTTTTTTTTTTTTTTTTTTTTTGTTAAAACAACTTCGGCTTTTTCGGTTAAAACCGATTCCAATTTTTCGGTTAAAACCGGTTTGGCTTCATTCGGTTAAAACTGGTAGGATTTTTTCGATTTTAGAAAAAAAATAATAATAATAATAAAAATAAAAAAATAAAAATTCTAGATGTTAATTTCTAGATGTTATGTCATACACAAGTGGGAGTTTGTTGGATTAGTGTGTACGTCATAACACAAAACTATACTACCGCTTACACACGAGCCGGTAGGAGCACACTATTAGCATGATCATCATGCTTGTTATTTTCTAGATGTTATGTCATACACAAGTGGGAGTTTGTTTGATTAGTGTGTACGTCATAACATAAAACTATACTACCGCTTACACATGAGCCTACGGGGTCACACACAATGAACATTTAGATATCCGGATATATGTATATTGTATGCATATATATAATCATCAAAATATTTAATTGATAAATATTTTATTAATTAATCAATGAATAGTGGGTTATTTAGATATATGCATATTATTATCTTGAGTGGGTCAGGAATGCATTATCATGGAATATAAACATGGACTTTTAGCTAGACTTATGGTGCACCTAAATTTTCCACCCGTTCATACTGCCAAATAGAAAAAGTATGATATGAAGTGCCAAAAAGTTTATATAAAAACCGGTTCATCCCTACGCAAAACTTGGGAGCTAAATCTAGTTCGAATTATTTTGTATTAAACTAATTAAAGTTTTAATGTATTCTATAAAAAACGTTTTTCAAATATATATCCTTCCAATATATCATTCCTGAAGACTTAAATAAACAATTTAATCTACCTTTTCCTAAAAAGTTAAAAGAAATATTATAAAGAAGGCAAATTGGTTCTATTTGGTCCTAACAGCTCTCACCACTTTATTAGTTGCACAAAGACGATCACTGTGATGGTGTTCAATCCTCCATCCATCGTTCGTTTTTTCATGAAACGCTCACTAGTTGCACGAAAATGAGTAGATGGGACCAATGATTGCCAAGCTTATAGTTGGACCAAATTGTACGCTTTTTAAAAGTTGGGACTGTTTGAAACCAATACCTATAAAAAACTAAAGAGTTTTAGGTAAACAATCTAGAAAATGAAAGAATTCAGCAAAATTATTAAAAATTTTACTTAACTTTTTTAATTTAACATTATTTTAAATAGAAATTTGCATATCCAATAAGATAAGTTTTTTAGTAAATGAGAAAGAGATCCCGTGCTTCGCGGCGGGGCTCAGTTACACTTTTTAAAAACTTCACAGGACGAACATGAAATACTATAGTGTATGTGGGAACTAAAATCGACTTAGGACGATATCTAATAAAAAATTGAGAAAGATAATAAAAAAGTAAAAGACTATTTGTGTAAGTGATCAATTACTCGAAGCATGTAACGCTTGATGAAGATAAGCTTAAATTTATAAACAATTAAGAATGAATTTGACATGCGTATATATTTTTTCAAGTCCATCCCCTTGACCACTAGGAAATATCGACATTTTAGTATATTTAGAGTTTACATTTCACATAACTTTCTCGACTGATAAATCTTAATCTCTTTTAACCCTTCATCTCAACTTATGTTTTTTTAGTCCATAACTATATGACGGCATTTTAAACTTCATTACTTTTGTAATCGGGATGAATATTATGTATTTAAAAATTTTAAGGGATCGTGCTAACATGCAAACTCTATTGTTACTAAAAAATATTTGAAATTAATTAAACCTGAATATGACACGTGTTCTCATGGTTTATTTTAGAATATTTTCCTAGTTAAAAAATTATGAATACACTATTATTGGTGAAAAAGCAAACTATATTGTTATTAAAAATATTGTCATCTAAAAGTATAGAGTTACTTTATATCAAAAAGTTTACGGCAACATCCTTTAAAATGTGTTAGATTTTCATAAAATAAAATGATATGAAAAAGTTAAAAAGATGGTGATACGATAGATATATTAGGGTAAACATGTCAATATTATAAAAATGGTGATGCATTAAGAACTTATATATTATGCATTAGGAACTAAGACTAGTGGGCAAGGAGGTGGTGGCTTCACCAATTCACTCCCACTCACACGCGAGTATCCTTGCACACTATCCTTAGTCACGCGCTATTCACGAATTCCAAAACCATTTTAGGTGGTCTGACCACCAACCGGATACCAAGGAAATCGGGCCCCACCATTTCATTTAATCACAATATGAACGTTACGCTTGAGTTAAAAAAAACAAAACAAAACAAAATCAATATGAACGTTATGAACGTTCGAGTAAAAAAAAATTCATACCATCCCACTTTTATTTCTTATAAATACCCACAAACCTCTATTTTTTAAACACAATCTCAAATCAACACAATCTCAAACAACATATATCTCATTCCTTTTATTTTCCAAATGAATTCCGATATGATTATGTTCACCGACTCAGAAGAAGAACGAGAAGTTACAAGTCGGAGATTGAATTTTATTGCAAGATCGTTGTCGTTTATTAAAAATAGACGAAAAGCAAATCGCCCGGCGATAAAACGCCTTCATCGAGATCATTATGGTGCTCATGAACGTTTAGTCGACGCCTATTTTTCTGAGAACCCGTTCTACGATGAACGTAGTTTCCGAAAGAGGTTCCGAATGAGTCGAACTCTTTTCAACTGGATAGTTCGGGAGGTAACTATCCGCAATTCGTCAATTGGCATACGGCGCGATTCCTGATGCTTTAGACGAATATCTGCAGATGGGTGATAAAACTTCTCGTCGATGTCTTGATCATTTTTGTAAGTCTGTTATGGAAATTTTTGGTCCAGAGTATTTGAGGAAACCCACTATGACTGATGTCATAAAGCTTTATCAACATCACGAAGAAATACACGGCTTTCCGGGTATGTTAGGAAGCCTTGACTGTACAGATTGGGAGTGGTTTGGTTGTCCGAATGCACACAAAGGTCAATATGTTAGACGTGATCATGGTTCGAATCCGTTCATGTTGCTGGAAGCGGTTGCGTCACAAGACTTATGGATATGGCATGCTTTCTTTGGTACTTCTGGGGCGAACAACGACATCAACGTTATGGATAGCTCTCATTTATTTAACGATCTTAAACAAGGAATCGCACCGGAGATTCCATTTGTTGCTAACGGGGTAACTTACCCATTTGGGTACTATCTTGTTGACGGGATATATCCGGAATTGGCAACATTCGTTAAGACGATTCCAGAACCAGCAGATGATGACCACAAGAGAATAAGGTATAAGCAAATGCAGGAATCGGCAAGGAAAGATGTAGAACGGGCGTTTGGTGTTTTGAAGAAGAAATGGGCGATACTTGCCACTCCCACAAAAATCATGAAAAAAGAAAGAATAGTTAATATCATGTATACTTGCATCATATTACATAACATGATTCGAAAAGACAAAAAAAAAAGACAATATTTCCCGAATGGTACCCAGAGGAAGCACATCAACCGGATGACCCCATACGATCTGATGAACAAATGCGAAAGGTTATTAGGTACATCAGATCCTCTCAAATGCATCAAAACCTTCGTGCCGATTTGGTCGAGCATTTGTCTCATAATATTTAATTCCAGTTTTTAATTTAGTATTTTTAATTTCTAAGTTGTGTAATGTTTTTAAGTTATGAATAAATTTTTTCTATTTTGTATGTATACATTTTTGTATTTATATTTTTACGTTTACGTTTTTAATTGTGTAAATATAAAAAAAATGGTAGTTATGGTGAAGGATTGTTTTGCCTTAACTAGTAAATGGTGAAGAGTGGTGAAGGGGAGTGAGATGAGAGAGAAAGCTGACGTGGCGCTAATGTGTATGGTGAAAAAACTTTTGCCTTGCCTACTAGCCTAATACATGCATGCTTAGAGCACTTATACAATGTGCATTGAATGAACACTTAGTTACTAATTATTATACTATAATATTTTTTAAATCATGCCACAATTATCCTGTCAATAAAAATAAATAAATAAATGATTTTATATGTATTATCACCTGTCAAAAAAAAGGGAGTACGGAGTAACATTTTTAATGAGGAGATCACCTATATATCCACCCTTTTATGAAAAAACTCGACATGTGGGTGGGTCCCGGATATCAATGAGGAGATCACTGAGATGTACGGAGTAACTTTTTTAACCCTAGATATCCACGTTTATCTTATCTTGTTAATAAACTAAGCTGTCTAGATACATGTGGCCTTAATTTCAAAAAATAAAAATAAAAAAAATACATGTGGCCTCCGTGTATGTTTTGTTTTACTCGTAACTCTATATATCCACCAAACCTTCAATCAGAGGGGATGGGTACAAAAGACAAGACAATTATTAGATCATGTGGACCTTCAATCAGTGGGGATGGGTACAAAAGACAAGGCAATTATTGGATCATGTGAAGTGAAGAGATAACGGAGTTTTTTCCTAAAAGGGTAATTTACCAAATGGGTGCTTTTGTAGAAAATTTACACTTCTCACTCCTAAATCTATTGAATAAAAATTAGTTTCTATAAAATGTTTTGTTTTCTATACCCTTTTTAAAGTTTCTTTAATTAACCTATAAACTATTCTACATGTTTTTTTATACAAATGTATATCTTTAAATAAAAATAGAACTTGTAAACCTATAAATATAACCATCGAAGATAATATTATTTCCACACCGGTCCGTCGATCACCTTACTTTTTGGTTGAAACCAGTTCGGCATTTTTCTGTCGAAACTGGTTTGTTTTTTTCGGTCGAAACCGGTTCGGTTTTTTTCAGATGAAACCGGTTCGGCTTATTCGGCCTCGTTTTTTTCAGTCGAATCGGTTCGGTTTTAACCGCAAAAATCCGAACCGGTTTTAACCGGAAAAAATGAGTCGGGTTTAACCGGAAAAAATGAACTAGGTTTCAACCGGTCCGGTTCCAACCAAAAAAGGGACTGGTTTCGACCCAAAAAACAGAAACGGTTTCGACCGTAATAACTGAACCGGTTTCGACCATAAAAAAGAACCGCTTTAGACCGAAAAACCGAACCGATTTCGACTAAAAAACGAACCGCTTTCGGCCGAAAAACCGAACCTGTTTCGACTGATAAAAACAAACCGATTTCGAATGAAAACCCCGAACCGGTTTCGACGGAAAAAACCGAACTAGTTTCGACTGAAAAACGCTTTCGGCCGAAAAAACCGAACCAGTTTCGACCGAAAAACGAATCACTTTCGGCCGAAAAAACCGAACCAGTTTCGACAGAAAAAACCAAACCGGTTCAGTTTTTTCGGCCGAAATCGTTTTTTGGGTCGAAGTGGTTCGGTTTTTTACAGTGGAAATCGGTTCGGTTTTTTCGGTCGAAACCAGTTCTGTTTTTTTATGTCGAAACCGGTTTGTATTCTTCCTGTCAAAACCTGTTCGGTTAGGTTTTTTTTCAGATGAAAACGGTTCGGAGTGAGAAAATTTTTGTTTTCTTTTTCCCCAAAAACTACAAAATTTTTCGTTTGGCACTAATACTTATATAAATCACCAAAGCTCATGTGTAATCAATGATTATTGAATATCTTTGGTGACTGGATCGACCATTTTAATTTCCTCTGGTCTTTAAACCATTAATTATTTTTCTTTTTCCCCAAAAACTACAAAATTTTTCGTTTGGCACTAATACTTTTATAAAATAATTTTATTGCAAATTGACTTTGGAAATCATTTTTACCACTATATATTCATTGCATAATATTCCCTCCGTCCCTAAATAAATGTCCACTTGGACTTTTTGCGGTCTTTATTATTCAACTTTGACCTTAATTATTTTTGTTTGTGTTATATATATACTTGATGCAAAATATATGAATGGATTGGGTTTTAAAAGTATTTTTCATTGGTATAATTTTCATCAAGTATTATATAACACAAACAAAATTATTTAAAGTCAAAGTTGAACAAGAAAGACTGTAAAAAGTCAAAGTGGACATTTATTTAGGGACGGAGGGAGTAGTATATAATGTCCATGAAATTAATACAAAGAAAGAAACTACTCTATACTCTATGTGTAAACCTTTCTTCATGACGTCATGTATTAGTCATTCATTGGTCATGTGCTTTTGATGTGGTCTGTTGAGCTCTTAAACGATCTTTGATGGTAATAAATCAAGCTCATGTGTAATCAATGATTATTTAATATCTCTGGATCGACCATTTGAATTTCCTCTGTTCTTTAAACCATTAATTGTTTTTCTTTTTCCCCAAAAAAATACTTATATAAATGAGTTTTACTGTAAATTGACTTTGGAAATCATTTTTTACCACTATATATTCATTGTATAATAGTATATAATGTCCCTGAAATTAATACAAAGAAAGAAACTACTTTATACTCTTTGTGTAAATCTTTCTTCGTGACATCATGTATTGGTCATTAATTGGTCATGTGCTTTTGATGTGGTCTGTTGAGCTCTTAAACGATCTTTGATGGTAATAAATAAAGCTTATGTGTAATAAATGATTATTGAATATCTTGGGTGATTGGATCGACCATTTTAATTTCCTCTGGTCCTTAAACCATTAATTGTTTTTCTTTTTCCCCAAAAACTACAAAATTTTTCGTTTAGCACCAATACTTATATAAACAAGTTTTAATGTAAATAGACTTTGCAAATCATTTTATACCACTATATATTCATTGTATAATAGTATATAATTTCCATGAAATTACTACAAAGAAAGAAACTACTCTATAATCTACGTGTAAACCTTTCTTCGTGACATCATGTATTGGTCATTCATTGGTCATGTGTTTTTGATGTGGTCTGTTGAACTTTTAAACGATCTTTGATGTTAATAAATCACCAAAGCTCATGTGTAATCAATGATTATTGAATATCTTTGGTGATTGGATCGATCATTTTAATTTCCTCTGGTCCTTAAACCATTAATTGTTTTTCTTTTTCCCCAAAAACTACAAAATTTTTCATTTGGCACTAATACTTTTATAAATTATTTTTACTGTAAATTGACTTTGGAAATCATTTTTACCACTATATATTCATTGTATAATAGTATGCAATTTCCATAAAATTAATACAAAGAAAGAAACTACTCTAATACTCTATGTGTAAACCTTTCTTCGTGACGTCATGTATTGGTGATTCATTGGTCATGTGGTTTTGATGTGGTCTGTTGAGCTCTTAAACGATCTTTGATGGTAATAAATAAAGCTCACGTGTAATCAATGATTATTTAATATCTTTGGTGTTTGCATCAACCATTTTAATTTCTCTGTTCCTTAAACCATTAATTGTTTTTCTTTTTCCCCAAAAACTACAAAATTTTTCGTTTGCCACCAATACTTATATAAATGAGTTTTACTCTAAATTGACTTTGCAAATCATTTTATACCATTATATATTCAATGTATAATAGTGTATAATGTGCATGAAATTAGTACAAAGAAAGAAACTACTCTATACTCTATGTGTACACCTTTCTTCGTGACATCATGTATTGGTCATTCGTTGGTCATGTTGTTTTGATGTAGTCTGTTGAACTTTTAAATGATATTTGATGTTAATAAATCACCAAAGCTCATTTGTAATCAATGATTATTGAATATCTTGGTGATTGGATCGACCATTTTAATTTCCTCAGGTCCTTATACCACTAATTGTTTTTCTTTTTCCCCAAAAACTTCAAAATTTTTTGTTTGGCACTAATACTTATATAAATTATTTTTACTGTAAATTGTCTTTGGAAATCATTTTTACGACTATATATTCATTGTATAATAGTATGTAATGTCTGTGAAATTAATACAATTAAAGAAACTACTCTATACTCTTTGTGTAAATCTTTCTTCGTGACGTCATGTATTGGTCATTCATTGGTCATGTGGTTTTGATGTGGTCTGTTGAGCTCTTAAACGATCTTTGATGGTAATAAATAAAGCTCATGTGTAATCAATGATTATTGAATATCTTTGGTGATTGGATTGACCATTTTAATTTCCTCTGGTCCTTTAACCATTAATTGTTTTTCTTTTTTCCCAAAAACTACAAAAATTTTCGTTTGGCACCAATACTTATATAAATGAGTTTTATTGTAAATTGACTATAGAAATCATTTTTTACCACTATACGCTCATTGTATAATTGTATATAATGTCCATGAAATTAATACAAAGAAAGAAACTACTCTATCCTCTTTGTGTAAATCTTTCTTCGTGACGTCATGTATTGGTCATTCATTGGTCATGTGCTTTTGATGTTGTCTGTTGAGCTCTTAAACGATCTTTGATGTTAATAAATCACCAAAGCTGGTGTGTAATCAATGATTATTGATTATCTTTGGTGATTGGATCGACAATTTTAATTTTCTCTGGTCCTTAAACCATTAATTGTTTTTCTTTTTCCTCAAAAACTACAAAATTTTTCGTTTGGCACCAATACTTATATAAATGAGTTTTACTGTAAATTGATTTTGGAAATAATTTTTTACCACTATATATTCATTGTATAATAGTATATAATGTCTATGAAATTAAAACGAAGAAATAATCTACTCTATACTCTTTGTGTAAATCTTTCTTCGTGACGTCATGTATTGGTCATGTGGTTTTGATGTGGTCTGTTGAGCTCTAAAACGATCTTTGATGGTAATAAATCACCAAAGCTCATGTGTAATCAATGAGTATTGAATATCTTTGGTGATTGGATCAATCATTTTTATTTCCCCAAAAACTATAAAATCTTTCCTTTGGCACTAATACTTCTATAAATTATTTTTACTGTAAATTGACTTTGAAAATCATTTTTTACCACTATATATTCATTGTATAATAGTATATAACCAAAAATTGCAATTAACCTGCCGGCCAACCGTGGGCCTCATAGATCGATCGATCTTTAACATGCATGAGCAATATATATTATTTTTTAGCAGTACTAATGAACTCTTGATCACATTCCAAATCCATCATATATTGTTGCAGAAGACAAATTTCCACACCCATGCTCCCGGCCCCATCCCGACCAGGAAACAATGTGATTTTCCCATCGGCCTTGTTTGCGCAACCACTTCTAGTAGCAACTGCTTTCCCCAATCCGAATTCACAGCCGTACATGTCAAACCTTGGTGAGCTTCCAATGGTGACAGGGTTGGACTGCTCAAAGATCCCACTCAATTTCACTATTGACGGGGATTTAGACCATGAGTGAATCCATTCTTTGACTGTTGTATCATCATGCTTCCTTATAGCTTCATTTAACTGCAAAGCCGCCCAACCAAGACCCTTGCTGATCAAATCCGCCCACGTTGCTGTTCCCCTCACCAGGTTAACCGGATTGCCAAAATAATCATCAGGCAAAGGTGGGTTCAGCCTATGCCGGTTACTAGTTGCAAGCTTGCATACCGTTTCAGCATCTTGTGGTAGACGTCGGGCTCGTGTTATGCACCTCCACAGAAGTGCGGATACTGCTTGTAAACTTGATATCTTTTGGCATTCGGCTTCGGCATTCGCCTTTGCTTTGAGTTTGGAGATGGAAGACGATGACAAGTGGAAGAATCTCTCCATGACCACCTGTGGAGGGATTCGTTCGATGAATTGATGATGATGGGTGTAGGGAAGATTTATGATCGGATCACATCCCTTGATTGGTGTTCGTATGAAAGAAGAAGCATTTACATTAATGAGATTATTATTATATGTTTGGCTCCAAGAATCCATGAAACGCCAGAAAGAAGTTCCATCAGCCACAACGTGGTTAATGGAGCCACCGATGAAGATACCATCGACAAGCTCGGTCACCTGAACTGATAACAACGGGAGAGTATGACCGTCGTGGTTAATGGCATGATTAAGGTCAAAGAATGGATGAAACAGTGTGACATCGTTTGGACTAAGGATGTCACACACAGTTACTGACGATGTCGCGTAAACGAATTTGATTCCGGGGCTGTTTTCAGGATCTAAATAGATGACATACGATGGCGGGTTTGATTGTTTCCGAGTGGCCAGACGGCCGGCGAGAGGGTGGAAATTAGTGAGAGTGTCGGAGAGAGAGCGGCGTAGGTCATCTAAAAAAGCGGTGATGGAAAAACCATTATTTTCCTTGGGTGGTTTTGCAAAAAGAAGACCCTTTTGGCTGTAGTTGAGGTTGAGGTAAACGAGCTCAAAGGGTGTCAAGTGGATTGGTTCTTGTTGTAGGTGTGCTGCTGGTTTGATAAACCATTCGGAAACACAAGTTACAGTTGGTGCCGGAGCCATCTGGTTAGGTTAGGAGGAGAAGGAGAAGGAGGATAAGGATGGAATGGAACGCACATTTCATTTATGGACGAGCTATCGAATTATTAATTCATTTTCTGCAATCATTTCTAAAAGATTCCTTTACCCATATGATTTTATTTCTCTTCTATTTTTCTTAAGGGCCGGTTTATAAAGACCCCTTGTAGGGAGGGTTTTCAATGATTGCAAGCTCCGAGCGGTTGTATCATGTGCTTCGCGATATATACATATAACCCATATGGAGGGTGTGTATAACATGCCCTCTTAATAATTTCGTACTTAAATTTTTAAAATACCGTGACACGTGATTTTTCTCCATTAATCAATTTTTTTCTTTAACTTTAGTTTAAACTAATTTGTTTTTCCGTTTAAAACTTTTCGATAAAAGTGTAAATTATAAACCTTTTATGATGAAATTGTAAATATAAAAAGTTACGTTTATATTGTAAAATTGGAAAAATCTAAATTCTAAAACTTTGGTGGCAAAGTTTTAAACCTTAAAGTTTGAAATTGGTTAAAAGTGTAAATTCCTAAGGTTTAGTGGTCAACGTCTAAGAGATCAAAACTTTGAAATATTAGAATAGGTTGGTTCCTCATAAAGTCTTTCATAAAACATTCAGTATATACCAAATTGGTATACCGGAATTTACATACCGAGACCTACAAAGGTATTGGGCCAAGCCCATAAGTTTACATACTGAGACTTTGCTATGTGAATAAATATATAATGCTAATACTCCCCCGCAGTTAGAACGGGAGGTTTCCGAACATTCAAAATGGAGCGAAAATCAAGAAACAAAGCAGCAGACAGTCCCTTAGTAAATATGTCAGCATACTGAAAACAAGACGGAACATGAAGCACACGAACCTGTCCCGAAGCAACATAATCACGCACGAAATGAATGTCGATCTCTATGTGTTTCGTACGTTGATGTTGAACAGGATTAGTTGATAAGTACATGGCACTGACATTATTGCAATTGACAATAGTAGCTTTAGATAGTGGGTGATGAAGCTCCCGCAACATATTACGAATCCAAGCTGTTTCAGCCACTACATTAGCAACACCACGATATTCAGTCTCAGCACTGGACCGAGATAACGTCACCTGTCTTTTAGCAGACAAAGATAACAAGTTGTCACCCAGAAAAACACAGTAACCTGAAGAAGAACGGCGAGAGACCAGACAACCTGCCCAATCTGCATCCGTGTGAGCAATAAGTTGAGCAGTAGAAGAAACATGCAACTAAAGACCATGATCAATAGTACCACGAATATAGCGTAATATCCGCTTCAAAGCATGAAAATGTGTATCTCGAGGATCATGCATATACAGACAGATCTGCTGAACAACATATGAAATATCCGGACGCGTAAAGGTAAGATACTGAAGGGCACCAGCTAAGCTCCGATATAAGGTGGGATCATCAAAAGGTGTGCCATTAAGTCCAAGCTTGGACTATATATCAACAGGAGTGCGGCACGGATTGCATTTCTGCATATGAGCTCTCTAAAGAATTTCCATGTGATCTTGTGGTTTTTATCAAGATAACAAATTATATAATGAAAATAATCTATTATTAAATGGGGTACACAATGTTGATCGAAGATTTGAAAAATTCATAAACCGGAGACATCGTATTAAACAAAACAGCATTGTTAAATCCTTCTACAAAACATCATACTCATCATTTTATTTAGATAATTGTGACAGTTGAAAAATGATTAAAGGACAAGATGAGAAAGAATTAGTTGATATACATGTGTAATATTATATAGGGGTCGGATCGGAGGACGAGTAAAAGGATTTATCACTTTCTTAGACCAAAAGTGTATAAGCAGGTGAAAATTAAGAAAAATGTGGCTTATAAAAGTCTAAGGATTTATGTTTGAGAGTTCTTTAAGTCAAGGTTAACAATATACATAGTGTAAACCGTAACATCTAGCTACGGTTTGCTCATTTTGACACAATGAGGGTAAGATCGTGGGTTTATATTTACCCACAAATTACTCACCAAAATTACCCACAAACAAAGAGGTTACGCATAATCCGTGGGTAACGAAAATTTACCCTTGATGTTACCCACATCTTTAACAAGGAGAACTCATTTCATGGGTAAACCGTGGGAGATATATTGGCGTGAGAAAATTACTCATGGAATAGACAAAAAATATACAATCATGGGTAATTTTGTGGCTAAACTCATGGGAAATTCGTGAGTAAAATAGGTTTTTTTTTTTTTTTTTTTTTTTTTTTTTTTTTTTTTTTTTTTTTTTTTTTTTTTTTCGTTCTATAACTGTGGGTAGTTCAAGGGTAAATTGTGGGTAAGCACCCATGTATGAGCATTTGTGGGTATTTTTCGTGGGTATTCGACTGGATTCTTGTAGTGATTGAAATTAATACAAAGAAAGAAACTACTCTATAATCTATGTGTAAACCATTCTTCGTGACATCATGTATTGGTCATTCATTGGTCATGGGTTTTTGATGTGGTCTGTTGAACTTTTAAACGATCTTTGATGTTAATAAATCACCTAAACTTATGTGTAATCAATGATTATTGAATAACTTTCGTGATTGGATCGACCATTTTAATTTCCTCTGGTCCTTAAACAATTAATTGTTTTTCTTTTTCCCCAAAAACTACAAAAATTTTCGTTTGGCACTAATACTTATATAAATTATTTTTACTGTAAATTGACTTTGGAAATTATTTTTTACCACTATATATTCATTATATAATAGTATATAATGTCCATGAAATTAGTACAACGAAATAAACTACTCTATACTCTTTGTGTAAATCTTTCTTCGTGACGTCATGTATTGGTCATTCATTGGTCATGTGGTTTTGAGGTGGTCTGTTGAGCTCTTAAACGATCTTTGATGGTAATAAATCACTGATGAAGCGAAAAGTGTACCGCTTTTAGGGGGTCATTTAAGCCCTAAATCGTATTTATTTGATCAAATATTGCCCTAAATCGTTCCTTTTGTCATTTTAGGTACTTTGGAGAAGAAATCTGGAAAAGGAAGCATTTTGGACGTTTTTGGAGCATAAAAGTGAAGAAAACGACAAAGTCTCAAATTCGGCTGAAAAAGTACATGTGACGGCGTCAAGTATTGCTCTTGACGGCGTCATGTATTGGCAAAAAAAGGTGGATATGAAAAATACACATGATAAGCCAGTGAGATTTGCATTGGAAGTCTGACGGCGTCACGCTTTGTGACGCCATAGGTGGTCACGGTTTAATTTATAAAGAGACGGCCCAGAAGATCTTGAAGGTGACGGCGTCAGGACTCATCCTGACGACGTCAGAAGATATAGAGTGACGGCGTCAAAGTATTCTTACACGAGAAGGAACCTTAGTGAAACCGCCACAAGTTAATCAAGACAATCACAACTCGCGCGCGGAGTGGCTGTTACTGTTTTGGCCATAAAATCTTCATACGAACTCGGATTTTGGTGATTCAAGAGGCCACGGAATCGGGACGAAAAGATCTACAATTTGGTGAAAAAGGGGAGCTGACGCCGTCACTTGTTAAGGCTGACGCCGTCAGAACCCCTCGGACAGCAAACTGCCTATAAATACAACATCATAACTTCATTATTTGTAAGCCCTAAACCCTAAGTCCGATTCTAGGGTTTAGGTAGGTGTTTTTCCAGCAACTTAGAGGGTCCTAATCATGCCATAAACATCTTGTAATGGTTTGTTTATCGATTCAATCTTATGTTATGTCTTCAATTATGATTATTGTTGATTGCTCTTCATTAATTATGCTTGGCTAAATCACCTTGTGTCTACTTATGATTGTGTGAAACTTGTGTATAACTAATTAGATCTTATTGATTTCTTGTTGATGTGTGTGTCCATCTCCATCAATTAGGGCGTGACAACTTCAATAGATCTAGTTGGTTTAGTTTATAATTCTTGTTTCCTATTGTCTCTTGTTTGATTGGGTGATATCGATGTTAGTCTTAAGAAAACTGGCTAACCTCCTATACGGTAACTTGCTTGAACGTCTTAAGAAACATGAACCA
This sequence comes from Artemisia tridentata subsp. tridentata, assembly GCA_021014915.2. NCBI lineage: Eukaryota > Viridiplantae > Streptophyta > Magnoliopsida > Asterales > Asteraceae > Artemisia > Artemisia tridentata. Next base: position 16,005,211 of record CP139509.1, read on the forward strand.
ATGTGTACTAGGTTTATTTGGTTGTATTTAATGCATGAGCGAATTCTAGTGATCCCATGTTAGGAGCTTCTTAGCCGGCTCGACATAGGAGTGAAGTAGGAGCTTATAGAGTTGGGGAAGTACGTACGCCACCCCACGATTGGTATTAAGGAATACAACCCGTCAATTAAAACAAGGTGTGACAATTCAATAGGTAGAATTGGATAGCTAGCAAGGAGTAACATATCATAGGTAGACATGCTTCATTTCCCTTGTAGAACCCTAGTTTACTTTTCTTGCATATTAGTTTAATTAGTAGCTTTTGGGTTAGTTGATTAGCAACTAATTCCGCCCCTTCTTCCAAAACCAGAGATTTTTACTTGCTTTTCATAAAAACATAAAAAAATACAAAAAGAATCATCCCTCACCTTTAGACCTAGTTAGATAAATTTCAATCCTAACGAACACTATTCTTTGAGTTGAACGATCAATCCCCGGTACTTGCCACTTCACTATACTACAACGGTCAGGTACACTGCCTGGTGGGGATTGCAAACTTCTCAAGATCCCTTGAGAGGTAAAACCTGTTGTAAGGTTGCAAAACCACGCATCAAGTTTTTGGCGCCGCAGCCCGGGGAGTAGTTATTGCTTAGGTTGAAATTTATTTCTATTAGGTCTACTCATTAGATTCCTATCTAGTGAGATATTTTCTTTTTATTTTGTAGCTTTCTCGTAGTCTATCTTTTCTTTGTGATTTTGTTTATAGTTTGCTTCAAATGGACTTTTCACTTAGATTTCTAAGATTGCAAGATATGGTTGAGTGGCTAGAACACCAAGAAGTTCAAAATACCTCATTTAGAGACACTTATGAATCATATGAGCCTTCACCTAGGATAGATTCTTATGAACAACCTCCATGTTTAGGATCTTGTTTTAGTGAGGCTAATAGGAAAAGCGGCCTAGTTTGCCAAGGAATTGTGGATAGAGCCGTATCAATAAATCATAAGTTGGATGAAGCACTAGGTTTGTTATTATCACTACCTAAGAAAACAATTGACGAGGATATAGGTGATCTTGACACGTGGAATAATGAGGTAAACACCATAAGCCCACAAAATACTCAACCATCATTTGAGGCACCCACACCGCCCGTGACTTACCCGGAAGAAGTAGAAGAAACTTTAGGAATCCCGATGGAGGTAGAACCCTTGGACCAAGCACAACTAGAGGATATAGGTTTGCACACTTTTAGTGATGACCTTACTCATAGTTCTAGGGAATTTCCTAGTGTTGATGAATTGGAACCTCAACCTTTACACAACTTTTCATCCTTAGATTTACATCTAGGAGAAAAAAGAGGAACCGACCCACCCATCAACCAATATTATCCGGGTAGTTTTAGGATGAAGGAAGCCATTCACTCACCCCCTTCACCTCACGTGGCATATTCACACCCTAAGGGTGTGTATCGCTACTTTCACCCGCACTTAATCCTAAGTGTAGGGAAAACCTCCCCTATTTTTGTTAAATAAGGGTAGAGTCAGGCTCGTGACTCGAACAAAAACAAGCGCTTCTTGGGAGGCAACCCAAGCTTTATTTTATTTATTTGCTTTGTGTGTTTATTTGTTTGTTTGTTTGTTTTATTTGTTTCGTATGTGTGTTTAATTTTTATTCTTATTGATTCATGTTCAAAACTAAAATTGTGAAAATGCTTTATTTTGTTTTTAACTTCGTCTTAACTACATATAAAGGTATTTTGCAAAAGTTAAGTGTAAGGGAAATCTAAATCAGTTTATTAGAACACAAATTAACATGAATCATAATAATAATAAATTAACATACATATTAGTGTGTGTTTGAGTCAAATGCTTGTATCGAGTCATAATGATGTTTTGCAGGATTTCCAGGAAGTAAGGTAAAGGTTTTTCCAAAAATTTTCCGGAAACTTAAAATGAAAATTTTTGTCAGGTCATTTCTGACGGCGTCAGGGTTTATAACCTGACGGCGTCAGATTTAATTTTCAGAAATTTTTAAAAGTTTTGTTTTTAAAAAGTTTTTATTAAAATCTCCAACTTATAATCTCCAGGAATCTGCAAAGTTATCATTCCACAAGCATTATATCCTTATATATAGATTTTATCCCGCCGATGTTATGCAGGTTTTCGTGTTTGTTTTCTCAGGTTTAACAGGTTATTTTGGACAAGGAAATGTTTTGAATCAAGCTTTTGGCGATGCATTAGTCATGGAGCTTCAACATTACTTTGGAGGAAGATTTAACCGTGTAATTTCACTATCCAACGAGCGAATCAGGGGAGTATTTGATTTCATTCTTTTACTTTTTTGCTTTTACATCTTGTTATTTGAACATTGGGGACAATGTTCATCTTAAGTGTAAGGGGAGGGTAAAAGTACGATTTTAGAGAATGCCAATGCGCTTGATTTTTGTTTGTTTAATAGTAGATGTGTAATAAAACTGAGAGAAATACTTGATTAGGGTAATTTTAATGCCAAATTTAAAATTTTTTACAACATATAGGAGTGAAACTTTGATCTTAATGAGCGTCTCATGGATAGGAGTTATATGACTAGCACAAAAACCGTACCACTAAAAAAAATTTTCCACCCCCAAATATGTGAGGTTCGCCCCTAGAATTGGTAGGAAAAGCATTTATGCTATGATGTGTGTACCGGTAGCACTTAGATTCTAGAACTTGCGTTAGGACCATTCCAAGGCCACAAGTGAGACTACATTCGTGTAGTTAGATTTACTACATGATAAGAGGCATTAGGATTAACCCATTGTTTTACACCTGTGTTTTTGTTATAATTACATTGGCTATATTGGTCAAGTAATTCTCCCACACCCTTTGCGTTGTACTCATTTTTAGTACACGATACCCCTAGTACACCCCTCAGAGCCTATCTTTTCGTTTCGACCTTTAAGCATTTTACTTAAAGGAAGAATTTGTTACACCCAACTAAAATGTACACCCAAATCGCCTTAGCCTACCTTGTATGCACTCATTTTTAGTGCATTATTGTTACAACATTTGTTTAAACCCAAGTTAATTATCTAGTTGATTACATGGTTGCTAAGTCGAGTCATATCCTTGTACATATTGTTTTGGGACGATTGGGACTCATGGGTAAAGTACTAGTGTAATGGAGTAATGGGGAAGAACATCATTTATTACCCCCATATGTGCTAAATGTTTTAAAAGTACTACAAGTTTTTCAATTATCTTAATTCGAGTCATTAGAATAGTTATTTGTAAAGTTATGTAAAAATTCAAGTGTAAGGGGAATGCAATGCCCCTATGATGTATTATTTTGGATGGTAGGGTAAAAGTGTATGCAAAAAAAAAAAAAAAAAAAAAAAAAAAAAAAAAAAAATGAGAAAATGAAAAATAGAAAAAACATACGGACTACCATCCCGTTTCATTTTATGTTTGTTTTATGTTTTTGTTATTTTATTTTTAGCTTAATATTGAGTCGAGTCTTGGCTTAGCAACATTGTATAGTACATGTAATTGATCAAGATCTTTAACTCGCCACCAGTAAAATATCCCGTATCCAACAAAACCGTGTTTTCCTTTTCCCTACACCTAACGTTATAACCCATTTAAAAGCCCTCTTTGATAGTTTATCTTAGGTGCTTACGCCTAGTGGAGGAGGTTTTCGATCCTTTCCCAAGCCTATGGTAATCTATTTGCTATGACAGGTAGTGAGAGATATTATCCGTTTTCATTTATGAGATATATTTTGATGACACCTGAGAGATGTGAGTATCTAAACACTACTTGTGAGGTGCTAGTTTGTAATCTCCGTGCTTATTATGATTGAAGTGGAACGATTATTTGTTGTAATTACTTTTATGTTAGCATTAAATGACCCCTAACTTGTATTTTGATTAGAATAAAAGCGCATTTGCTTGAGGACAAGCAAATCTCAAGTGTAAGGGTATTTGATGAAGCGAAAAGTGTACCGCTTTTAGGGGGTCATTTAAGCCCTAAATCGTATTTATTTGATCAAATATTGCCCTAAATCGTTCCTTTTGTCATTTTAGGTACTTTGGAGAAGAAATCTGGAAAAGGAAGCATTTTGGACGTTTTTGGAGCATAAAAGTGAAGAAAACGACAAAGTCTCAAATTCGGCTGAAAAAGTACATGTGACGGCGTCAAGTATTGCTCTTGACGGCGTCATGTATTGGCAAAAAAAGGTGGATATGAAAAATACACATGATAAGCCAGTGAGATTTGCATTGGAAGTCTGACGGCGTCACGCTTTGTGACGCCATAGGTGGTCACGGTTTAATTTATAAAGAGACGGCCCAGAAGATCTTGAAGGTGACGGCGTCAGGACTCATCCTGACGACGTCAGAAGATATAGAGTGACGGCGTCAAAGTATTCTTACACGAGAAGGAACCTTAGTGAAACCGCCACAAGTTAATCAAGACAATCACAACTCGCGCGCGGAGTGGCTGTTACTGTTTTGGCCATAAAATCTTCATACGAACTCGGATTTTGGTGATTCAAGAGGCCACGGAATCGGGACGAAAAGATCTACAATTTGGTGAAAAAGGGGAGCTGACGCCGTCACTTGTTAAGGCTGACGCCGTCAGAACCCCTCGGACAGCAAACTGCCTATAAATACAACATCATAACTTCATTATTTGTAAGCCCTAAACCCTAAGTCCGATTCTAGGGTTTAGGTAGGTGTTTTCCAGCAACTTAGAGGGTCCTAATCATGCCATAAACATCTTGTAATGGTTTGTTTATCGATTCAATCTTATGTTATGTCTTCAATTATGATTATTGTTGATTGCTCTTCATTAATTATGCTTGGCTAAATCACCTTGTGTCTACTTATGATTGTGTGAAACTTGTGTATAACTAATTAGATCTTATTGATTTCTTGTTGATGTGTGTGTCCATCTCCATCAATTAGGGCGTGACAACTTCAATAGATCTAGTTGGTTTAGTTTATAATTCTTGTTTCCTATTGTCTCTTGTTTGATTGGGTGATATCGATGTTAGGCTTAAGAAAACTGGCTAACCTCCTATACGGTAACTTGCTTGAACGTCTTAAGAAACATGAACCAATGTGTACTAGGTTTATTTGGTTGTATTTAATGCATGAGCGAATTCTAGTGATCCCATGTTAGGAGCTTCTTAGCCGGCTCGACATAGGAGTGAAGTAGGAGCTTATAGAGTTGGGGAAGTACGTACGCCACCCCACGATTGGTATTAAGGAATACAACCCGTCAATTAAAACAAGGTGTGACAATTCAATAGGTAGAATTGGATAGCTAGCAAGGAGTAACATATCATAGGTAGACATGCTTCATTTCCCTTGTAGAACCCTAGTTTACTTTTCTTGCATATTAGTTTAATTAGTAGCTTTTGGGTTAGTTGATTAGCAACTAATTCCGCCCCTTCTTCCAAAACCAGAGATTTTTACTTGCTTTTCATAAAAACATAAAAAAATACAAAAAGAATCATCCCTCACCTTTAGACCTAGTTAGATAAATTTCAATCCTAACGAACACTATTCTTTGAGTTGAACGATCAATCCCCGGTACTTGCCACTTCACTATACTACAACGGTCAGGTACACTGCCTGGTGGGGATTGCAAACTTCTCAAGATCCCTTGAGAGGTAAAACCTGTTGTAAGGTTGCAAAACCACGCATCAATCACCTAAGCTCATGTGTAATCAATAATTATTGAATATCTTTGGTGATTGGATTAATCGTTTTAATTTCCTCTGGTCCTTAAACCATAGTTGTCAAAATCGCGATCCTGATCGTAGGATCGTACGATCCTACGATCCTACACACAAAAAATGATCAGAATCTTACCAAGATCGTAATTCGAGTAGGATCACATCAGGATCGTAGGATTGCACGTAGGATCGCCTATTTTTTTTTTTAACTTTTTATTTTTTATTTTTTTTGCTATATTAATTTATTAAGCATAAGTTCATGTCTTAAATCCTAATGACTAAGAATTTTTTATGAAAGTTATTATTTTAATGGTATTAATTGATTGTCTTTTGCAAGATTAATAAGTGTCAAATAATTATGCTTTTATGGACTATTTAGAAATAGTTTAGATGTGTCTTTTTCGGTTTATTATGAAAAACGATTTCATGCTTTGTAACATGTCATAAGCTTATTTTTTAAGCAAACTATCTAGATACTTGACCAAAATTTGTTCATAATTTATTTTAAGTTTTATATTAAAGAATGAACTACGTGTTAAAATTTTTAGTAATATTATCAGAATATCCTAATTTAATTCATTTGATATCAAGAAAAAAAAATATTGTGTTGTCATCTATTATAAATTATGTCGTTTCATTTTCAAATACAATCCATTTATCTTTTTGCATTAATCTATATATTGTAATAAAAAAGTCACAGAATCACATACCAATAAATTAACACTATATTTTTGCATTAATCTAAATGTTATCACGAAAAACCTATAATAAAAAACATTGAACAAGAAGTAGATGCACGTATTTAGTAACTTTGTGCAAGTGAGCATTATAATATATTTAATATTCTACTACTACGGTACTTGAACATATAACTTTTTCTTTTATCATCCATTTAAATTCGTTTATCATATGAAATAATATATAGAAATATAAAACTACAACCCCTATACAAAAATATATACATTTTCATAGGATCTTACGATCCCGATCCGATCCTACGATCACGATCTTGCAAAGCCGAAAGTGATCCTAGGTAGGATCCCGATCCTGACAACCTTGCCTTAAACCATTAATTGTCTTAGTTTTTCCCCAAAAACTACAAATTTTTCGTTTGGCACCAATACTTATATAAATGAGTTTTACTGTAAATTGACTTTGCAAATCATTTTATACCACTATATATTCATTGTATAATAGTATATAATGTCCATGAAATTAATACAAAGAAAGAAACTACTCTATGCTCTATGTGTAAACCTCTCTTCATGACGTCATGTATAGGTCATTCATTGGTCATGTGGTTTTGATGTGGTCTGTTGAACTCTTAAACGATTTTTGATGTTAATAAGCTCATGTGTAATCAATGATTATTGAATATCTTTGGTGATTGGATTGACCATTTTAATTTCCTCTGGTCCTTAAACCATTAATTGTTTTTCTTTTTCCCCAAAAACTATAAAATTTTTCGTTTGACACCAATACTTGAATAAATGAGTTTTACTGTAAATTGACAGTGCAAATCATTTTATACCACCATATATTCATTGTAAAATAGTATATAATGTCCATGAAATTAATACAAAGAAAGAAACTACTCTATACTCTATGTGTAAACCTTTCTTCGTAACATCATGTATTGGTCATTCATTTGTCATGTGGTTTTGATGTGGTCTGAAGAACTTTTAAACGATCTTTGATGTTAATAAATCACCAAAACTCATGTGTAATCAATGATTATTGAATATCTTTCGTGATTGGATCGACCATTTTAATTTCCTCTGTTCCTTAAACTATTAATTGTTTTTCTTTTTCCCCAAAAACTACAAAATTTTTCGTTTGGCACTTATACTTATATAAATCACTAAAGCTCATGTGTAATCAATTATTATTGAATATCTTTGATGCTTGGATCGACCATTTTGATTTCCTCTGGTCCTTAAGCCATTAATTGTTTTTTTTTTTTTCCAAAAAACTACAAGATTTTTCGTTTGGCACTAATACTTTTATACATTATTTTTACTGTAAATTGACTTTGGAAATCATTTTTACCACTATATATTCATTGTATAATAGTATATAATGTCCATGAAATTAATACAAAGAAAGAAACTACTCTATACTCTATGTGTAAACCTTTCTTCGTGACGTCACGTATTGGTCATTCATTGGTCATGTGGTTTTGATGTGGTCTGTTGAGCTCTTAAACGATCTTTGATGGTAATAAATAAAGCTCATGCCTAATCAATGATTATTTAATATCTTTGGTGATTGGATCAACCATTTTAATTTCCTCTGTTCCTTAAACCATTAATTGTTTTTCTTTTTCCCCAGAAACTACAAAAATTTTCGTTTGGCACCAATACTTATATTAATGAGTTTTACTGTAAATTGACTTTGCAAATCATTTTATACCACTATATATTCATTGTATAATAGTATATAATGTGCTTGAAATGAATACAAAGAAAGAAACTACTCTATACACTATGTGTATACCTTTCTTCGTGACATCATGTATTGGTCATTCATTGGTCATGTGGTTTTGATGTGGTCTGTTGAACTTTTAAACGATCTTTGATGTTAATAAATCACCAAAGCTCATGTGTAATCAAAGATTATTGAATATCTTGGTGATTGGTTCGACCATTTTAATTTCCTCTGGTCCTTAAACCATTAATTGCTTTTCTTTTTCCCCAAAATCTGCAAAATTTTTTATTTGGCACTAATACTTATATAAATTATTTTAACTGTAAATTGACTTTGGAAATCATTTTTACCACTATATATTCATTGTATAATAGTATATAATGTCCATGAAATTAATACAATTAAAGAAACTACTCTATACTCTTTGTGTAAATCTTTCTTCGTGACGTCATGTATTGGTCATTCATTGGTCATGTGGTTTTGATGTGGTCTGTTGAGCTCTTAAACGATCTTTGATGGTAATAAATGAAGCTCATTTGTAATCAATGATTATTGAATATCTTTGGTGATTAGATCGACCATTTTAATTTACTCTAGTCCTTTAACCATTAATTGTCTTTCTTTTTCCCCAAAACTTACAAATTTTTTTGTTTGGCACTAATACTTTTATAAATTATTTTTACTGTAAATTGACTTTGGAAATCATTTTTACCACTATATATTCATTGTATAATAATATATAATGTCCATTAAATTAATACAAAGAAAGAAACTACTCTATGATCTTTGTGTAAATATTTCTTCGTGACGTCATGTATTGGTCATGTGGTTTTGATGTGGTCTGTTGAGCTCTTAAACGATATTTGATGGTAATAAATACAGCTCATGTGTAATTAATGATTATTTAATATCTTTGGTGATTGGATCGATCATTTTAATTTTCACTATTCCTTAAACCATTAATTGTTTTTCTTTTTCCCCAGAAACTACAAAAATTTTCGTTTGGCACCAATACTTATATAAATGAGTTTTACTGTAAATTGACTTTGTAAATCATTTTATACCACTATATATTCATTGTATAATAGTATATAATGTGCATGAAATAATACAGACAAAGAAACTACTCTATACTCTATGTGTAAACCTTTCTTCGTGACATCATGTATTGGTCATTCATTGGTCATGTGGTTTTGATTTGGTCTGTTGAACTTTTAAACGATCTTTGATGTTAATAAATCACCAAAGCTTATGTGTAATCATTGATTATTGAATATCTTGGTGATTGGATCAACCATTTTAATTTCATGTGGTCCTTAAACCATTAATTGTTTTTCTTTTTCCCAAAAAACTACAAAATTTTCCATTTTGCTCTAATACTTATATAAATTATTTTTACTTTAAATTGACTTTGGAAATCATTTTTACCACTATATATTCATTGTATAATAGTATATATTGTCCATGAAATTAATACAAATAAAGAAACTACACTATACACTTTGTGTAAATCTTTCTTCGTGACGTCATGTATTGGTCATTCATTGGTAATGTGGTGTTGATGTGGTCTGTTGAACTCTTAAACGATCTTTGATGGTAATCAATAAAGCTCATGGGTAATCAATGATTATTGAATATCTTTGGTGATTGGATCGACCATTTTAATTTCCCCTGGTCCCTTAACCATTAATTGTTTTTCTTTTTCCCCAAAAACTACAAAATTTTTCGTTTGGCAGCAATAATTATATAATTGAGTTTTACTGTAAATTGAATTTGGAAATCATTTTTTACCACAATATATTCATTTTATAATATATAATGTCCAAGAAATTAATACAAAGAAAGAAACTACTTTATATTCTTTGTGTAAATCTTTCTTCGTGACGTCGTGTATTAGTCATTCATTGGTCATTTGGTTTGGACGTGGTCTGTTGAGCTCATAAACGATCTTTGATGGTAATAAATCACCAAAGCTCATGTGTAATAAATGATTATTGAATATATTTGGCGATTGGATCGACCATTTTAATTTACTCTGGTCCTTAAACCATTAATTGTTTTTCTTTTACCCCAAAAACTACAAAAATTTTCGTTCGGCACTAATACTTATATAAATTATTTTTACTGTAAATTAACTTTGTAAATTATTTTTTACCACTATATATTCATTATATAATAGTATATAATGTCCATGAAATTAATACAAAGAAATAAATCACTCTATACTCTTTGTGTAAATCTTTCTTGGTGACATAATGTATTCGTCATTCACTGGTAATGTGGTTTTGAGGTGGTCTATTGAGCTCTTAAACGATCTTTGATGGTAATAAATCACCAAAGCTCATGTGTAATCAATGATTATTGAATATCTTTGGTGATTGGATCAAACGTTTTAATTTTTTCTGGTCCTTAAACCATTAATTGTCTTTGTTTTTCCCCAAAAACTACAAAATTTTCGTTTGGCACCAATACTTATATAAATGAGTTTTACTGTAAATCGACTTTGCAAATCATTTTATACCACTACATATTCATTGTGTAATAGTATATAATGTCTATGAAATTAATACAAAGAAAGAAACTACTCTATACTCTATGTGTAAACCTTTCTTCGTTGCGTCATGTATTGGTCATTCGTTGGTCATGTGGTTTTTAGGTGGTCTGTTGAGCTCTTAAACGATCTTTGATGGTAATAAATCACCAAAGCTCATGTGTAATCAATGATTATTGAATATCTTTGGTGACTGGATCAATCATTTTAATTTCATCTGGTCCTTAAACCATTGATTGTTTTTGTATTTCCCCAAAAACTATAAAATTTTTCGTTTGTCACTAATAATTATATAAATTATTTTTACTGTAAATTGACTTTGGAAATCATTTTTTACCACTATATATTCATTGTATAATAGTATATAATGTCCAAGAAATTAATAGAAATAAAGAAACTACTTTATACTCTTTGTGTAAATCTTTCTTCGTGACGTCGTGTATTAGTCTTTCATCGGTCATTTGGTTTTGACGTGGTCTGTTGAGCTCATAAACGATCTTTGATGGTAATAAATCACCAAAGCTCATGTGTAATCAATGATTATTGAATATATTTGGCGATTGGATCGACCATTTTAATTTATTCTGGTCCTTAAACCATTAATTGTTTTTCTTTTTACCCAAAAACTAAAAAAAATTTCGTTCGGCACTAATACTTATATAAATTATTTTTACTGTAAATTGACTTTGTAAATTATTTTTTACCACTATATATTCATTATATAATAGTATATAATGTCCATGAAATTAATACAAAGAAATAAATCACTCTATACTCTTTGTGTAAATCTTTCTTCGTGACGTAATGTATTCGTCATTCATTGGTAATGTGGTTTTGAGGTGGTCTATTGAGCTCTTAAACGATCTTTGATGGTAATAAATCACCAAAGCTCATGTGTAATCAATGATTATTGAATATCTTTGGTGATTGGATCAATCATTTTAATTTCATCTGGTCCTTAAACCATTAATTGTTTTTTTTTTCACCAAAAACTATAAAAATTTTCGTTTGTCACTAATACTTATATAAATTATTTTTACTGTAAATTGACTTTGGAAATCATTTTTTTACCAATGTTGCAATAATCGTGAATCGGTAGCGTGGCGGTCGACCACCCTGCAGCGATTAATCGGCCAAGACGGGATTAATCGGTGATTAATCGGATTGGCATTTTTTGCATGTTTTGGGTATTTCTGGAGACCAAACTAAATATCGTAACTGATTCCAAGCCTACTATGTTTTCAACCCTCAATAAAAGGCTCAAATTCTAATTATGAGGCTCATTGTGTGTTTTCAACCAAGACCCTTGGTGATCAAATCCGCCACCGTTGCTGTTCCCCTCACTAGGTTAACCGGATTGCCAAAATAATCATCAGGCAAAGGTGGGTTCAGCCTATGCCGGTTACTAGTTGCAAGCTTGCATACCGTTTCAGCATCTTGTGGTAGACGTCGGGCTCGTGTTATGCACCTCCACAGAAGTGCGGATACTGCTTGTAAACTTGATATCTTTTGGCATTCGGCTTCGGCATTAGCCTTTGCTTTGAGTTTGGAGATGGAAGACGATGACAAGTGGAAGAATCTCTCCATGACCACCTGTGGAGGGATTCGTTCGATGAATTGATCATGATGGGTGTAGGGAAGATTTATGATCGGATCACATCCCTTGATTGGTGTTCGTATGAAAGAAGAAGCATTTGCATTTGTGTTGTTGGATTTATTATTGACGATGTCGCGTAAACGAATTTGATTCCGGGGCTGTTTTCGGGATCTAAATAGATGACATACGATGGTGGGTTTGATTGTTTCCGAGTGGCCAGACGGCCGGCGAGAGGGTGGAAATTAGTGAGAGTGTCGGAGAGAGAGCGGCGTAGGTCATCTAAAAAGGAGGTGATGGAAAAACCATTATTTTCCTTGGGTGGTTTTGCAAAAAGAAGACCCTTTTGGCTGTAGTTGAGGTTGAGGTAAACGAGCTCAAAGGGTGTCAAGTGGATTGGTTCTTGTGGGAGATCATCTCTTGGTTTGATAAACCATTCGGAAACACAAGTTACAGTTGGTGCCGGAACCATCTGATGGTTAGGAGGAGAAGGATAAGGAGGATAAGGATTCATTTCATTTGATTTATGGACGAGCTATCTGATTATTAATTCATTTTCTGCAATAATTATTCCTTTACTAATAAAATTTATGTTTCTTGTTTTATTGATAATATTCGGGATAATTACAAAGACAGAATGTGGCCTCTATATATAACAAAAGCCATGCACAATAATAGGAGATAAAAAGGAATGAAAATAATTATGGAGCAATAATCTTGGAACGCCAAATCAGGAGAGAATGATGCGCAATAAATGTCCCATATACTTCCCTTCTATACTCCCCCTCAAGTTGGAGCGTGAAGGTTCCGAACACCCAACTTGCACAGCAGGAAACGGAGTGAGGTGGCCCCTAAGGCTTTTATAAGAACGTCAGCAATTTGATTTTTGGTGGCAATAGGCATGGGGCATATCTCCATAGAGTTAACTCTTTCCCTCACAAAGTAGCAGTCCATTTCGACGTGTTTGGTACGTTCATGAAAAACCGGGTTATTCGCTATGTGACGAGCAGCTTGATTGTCACAAAACAACTGGGTCGGTCCGACAGGAGCCATGTCAAGCTCGCTTAAAAGCCACCGCATCCACAAGATTTCACTAACAGCATTAGACATGGCTCGATATTCAGCTTCTGCTGATGATTTGGAGACAACCGACTGCTTTTTGGTCCTCCAAGAAATAGGAGCTCCTCCAAGAAGAAGCACGTAACCAATTCTGGACCGTCTAGTCATTGGACATCCTAACCAATCGGAGTCACAATAAGCCAAGAGGTTTCCCCAAGGTTTTGGAAAACAAGATGACAATAGGGTATGCAAACTCAAGAAATCCTTGTACGGTCTCAAGCAAGCTTCAAGAAATTGGTATAAAAAGTTCACTCATTCTTTATTAGAAATTGGTTTCAAGCAAACTCCCGCCGATCATTCTCTCTTCATTTTCAAAGAAAACAAAACTTTTGTTGCTGCGCTCATTTATGTCGATGACGTTGTTCTTGTGGGAAATGACTCGAGCAAAATACAAGCAACCAAGGCTTTTCTGGATAAGCGATTTAGCATCAAAGATCTTGGACCCTTAAAATATTTTCTTGGCATTGAGGTTGCTAAAACTAATGAAGGTATTGTTTTAAGTCAACGAAAATACACATTGGACATCCTTAAAGATGTTGGCATGACAGGCTGTAGACCAAGTTCTTTTCCCATGGAACAAAACTTGAAACTTGATATGTGCAACAAGGAACCTCGTGTCAATGCTAATCAATACCGTAGATTGATCGGGAGACTTCTTTATTTGCAAGCTACAAGACCCGATATAGCCTATGCAGTGAACATTTTGAGTCAATTCGTCAGTGATCCTAGACAAACTCACATGGAGGCTGCTACTCGTGTCTTGCGTTATTTGAATATAGAAGGGAAGTATATGGGAAATTTATTGTGCATCATTCTCTCCTGATTTGGCGTTCCAAGGGATGGTGTAGGATTCATGGCGAGGATCTGTGTTCTAATAGTCCCGAACTCCGCGTCCAAACCAAGTAAAAACTCATAAACCTCTCCTTGTCTTTTAGTTCTTGAAGCTTCTTTCCTGTTTCACAAACACAGCCACTGCAGTCACATTTTGGGACGGGCAGAACACTTTGGATCTCATCCCAGATTCCGCGAAGTTTCGTATAATGAGCCGAGACAGACGTTCCTTCTTGTTTAGTGGACGTGAGTGATCGCTTTAACTCATACGCCCTAGGTGCGCTTACTTTCCCGAACCGCTCCTTTAGATCCACCCAGATTTCACGAGCCATCATGGCGTATTTTACGCTGGTTCTGATCTCTTTTTCCATAGCCGTATGTAACCATCCTTTGATCATAGCATCACATCTCATCCAGGGCATGTAGTCGGATGATTCTTCTTCCGGTTTCTTGATCGTGCCGTTAATGAAGCCAACCTTATTTTTGGTGAACAGGAAATTGAGCATTTCCTGAGACCAATCTGCGTAGTTTCCGTCGGTGAGCATATCATTTACGTGCATCTGCCTTGGGTAATCGGAAGGATGGAGATAGTAAGGAGAATCATGATCGATTCCTCCTTCTTTGGTCTTGCCCGCTGATTTATCATTATCACCGGCCATTGATAGGGTTTGGTTTTGATCGGAGGATCTTCACAAAGACCTCTCTGATACCATAATAAAATTTATGTTTCTTGTTTTATTGATAATATTCGGGATAATTACAAAGACAGAATGTGGCCTCTATATATAACAAAAGCCATGCACAATAATAGGAGATAAAAAGGAATGAAAATAATTATGGAGCAATAATCTTGGAACGCCAAATCAGGAGAGAATGATGCGCAATAAATGTCCCATATACTTCCCTTCTATATTTACCAGTTGGCTCTTTGATATGATTTTATTTCTCCTCTATTTTTCTTAATAATTAAATTAAAGGCTTTTCGTACTTAAATTTTTAAAATACCTTGACACATGATTTTTTCTCCATTAATCAATTTTTTTCTTTAACTTTAGTTTAAACTAATTTGTTTTTCAGTTTAAAACTTTTCGATAAAATTGTAAATTATAAACCTTTTATGATGAAATTGTAAACATAAAAAGTTGCGTTTAAATTGTAAAATTTGAAAAATCTAAATTCTAAAACTTTGCCTTGAAATTGGTTAAAAATGTAAATTCCTAAAGTTTAGTGGTCAACGTCTAAGAGATCAAAACTTTGAAACGTTAAAAGTGTAACTGGAAAAGTCAAACAGGTTTTAACACAAAAAGTCGAACCGGCTTTAACCAAAAAAACTGAACCGGGTTTAGCCAAAAAGCCAAACAAATAAAAAGAAAAAATTAAAATATAGTTTTGAAACTTGAGAATCGTGATAACTGTTAAACAATGATGGAAAACCATTATCCTCACAGAGAAAGAAATAGCAGATATTTCTTCTGATTGTAATAAGATTAAGAGAAAGGTTATTTATCGTTTCAGTCGACGCCGTACACCATTGTGACCTGACCCGGCCGAAAACGATCAACATCGTTTCGGCCCGGTACGTCCCTATCCCATATTTTTTCGACCCGACTCGACCCGCTTGATTTCGACCTGACTCTACCCATATAAATTTTGACGAACTTTTTTACAGTTTTTTTTTTTAATAGAATAAAAAACTGTAGATTATGTAAAAATAAAAATGATATATAAAAGTATTGTAAATATTGGCTTATGGGCTATGGGCCTATAGGTGATGTCTATTCATCTTTAGGGTTTGTATCCTATAAATACAAACTTAATGTATTTCTTGTTTCACCACTAAATAAGAATTCTCCCTCCTCTCATTTCTTGTGTTCATCTTCTTTATTATTGTACTTTATTTATAACACGTTATCAGCACGCTCTAAAGGTAATTTTTTTTTTTTTTTTATCGAGCTAACTATTAAACCCTTCTTCGTATATCATTGATAGTTTGCTACTGATAATTATTAAACGCATGTGACATGCATGCATATCTCACAAATCAAAATTTTTGTATAATATATTTTTAATAGGTCAGATTTAGTAACTTCGATCTCGTACTCGAGGTACCATAACCATTGATATCATCAATAATGGTGATGATTGTTTATATTTTTATCATCAAGATGTAGTATTATAATTTTTTTTTTCTTTTTCTCATCTAAATCGAACTCTATTGTCATTTACAAGAACAATAAATGTTCTATTGTGATTACATAAAGAGTATTATGATTTATTTTCTTGTTAATTTCTTAATATCTCTTGTAGTTTACAAGAACAATACATGTTCTATTGTGATTACATGAAGATAATCAAAATAACATAACAAGTCTTAAAATGATAATTAGAACCTCAAGTTCTAATATGATTCAATCAATAGAATCGCAATAACATAACCTCATGTTATGTTTGGAAAAAAAATGATTCTTTCAAAAATAATCAAAATGACATAACCTCATGTTATGTTTTAAAAAAAAATGATTCTTTCAAAAAGAATCAAAATGACATAACCTCATGTTATGTTTGGAAAAAAAAATGACATAACCTCATGTTATGTTTTTGAAAAAAAAATATAGAACCTCAAGTTCTATAATGATTCCCTCAAAAGAATTAAATAACACAATCTCGTGTTATGTATCGAACCTCAAGTTCTATTATTCTTACTTACATAATTAATTGCTTGTTTATGCTATACTTATTTATTTGCATTTTTTTTCTTTGCAACTTGTTCAATACGTTAATGACAATATTATATATGTACTCTATTCGTATAATGTTTGCTTAAATTATTTGATATACTGATATCATGATTCTGCATGATATTTACTAAAATTATAATTATTTAATCAACGTTAAGATGGAGTGCAAAATATCGTTTATAATTATAACAGTAACTTACTATATGAATTTCTAATGCATCTAGGTCTATTCTAATCTTGCTCATTACTGTTAATAATGATATATTACTCGTAATAATGAATAACAAACTTCACCGGTTCAGCTTTTAACTGTGTAAATTTCTAATGCAAGGATCAGTATGTTTTACGTGGTCTAAATATTTGCAACGTTTGCTAAATGTTACACTTTTTTTTTTTTTTTTTTTTTTTTTTTTTTTTTTTTTTTTTTTGTAGTTAACATTTCAAATTCAAAGCTTTCAAATATTGATTTTGCTGTTCTTGACATATCTGGAAAAAACTATCTCCCTTGGACTCTTGATGCTGAGATCCATTTAACTGCAAATGAATTGGGAGAAACGATCCAAACTGAAAATACGGCCTCTGCACAATCACGTGCCAAAGCCATGATATTCCTGCGTCATCATCTTCATGAGGACCTAAAAAAAGGAATATCTAATGGTGAAAGATCCATTAATATTATGGCAAAGTTTAAAGAAAAGGTTTGATCATAAAAAACAAGTAATCCTTCCTAAAGCTCGCTATGACTGGATGCACCTCAGGTTGCAAGATTTTAAAAGTGTCAGCGAGTACAATTCCACAATGTTTAGCATCACATCTAAACTAACATTGTGCGGAGAAAAGATTACTGAAGAAGACATGCTAGAGAAAACTTGCTCTACTTTTCATGCTTCAAATATGCTCTTACAGCAACAATATCGAGAACGTGGCTTCAAAAAATACCACGAACTAATATCTGTTCTCCTTGTTGCTGAACAAAATAATGAGCTTTTGATGAAAAATCATCAAGCACGCCCCACTGGTTCTACTGCATTGCCTGAAGTGCATGCAACATCAAATGTGAGGGGTCGGGGTCGTGAACATGGTAATAACCGTGGAAATGAACGAGGTCGTGGTCGTGGCCGTGGACGTGGTCAAAATATGGTTTGGCATCGTGATGGTTATAATCCTAAGCCATATGATTTCAAGAAAAAAGATGATAAAGGCAAAAGGATTCAACATCAAGCTCCTAAGAAATCTGGAAATGTGTGCCACAGATGTGACATGAACACTCATTGGGCAAAACAATGTCGCACCTCCAGACACTTTGTTGATCTTTATCAAGCATCACTAAAAAAGAAAGGAAAAGACATTGAAACAAATTTCATTGATAATTTCAATGATGATGAGCCAATTCCCAATGTGCGCTTCGACTCCTCAGATTTCTTTGATGATGTCGACGATGTTGTTGCTTCATTTTCCAACGATGGAAATAATAACTAGCTATCTAGTTGCATTTTTATATTTTCCGCAATAAGTGTTTAAGTTTAAATTTTGTGTTGAATAAGCTAGGTTTGTTCTAGCATTGTTACTCATGTTTTGAATTTTAATTAATGAAGTATTTATGTTTACTTTGAATTGCTTATTTATTTATTTATTTTTATTCAAGGATATGAAACGCATTTTGGAAAACGGTGAAGACGAGTGTCTAGTAGATAGTGGAACAACAAATACTATTTTGAAAAACAGAAAATACTTTTATGAATTTCGTATAGCAAATGCAAATGTCAACACAATTTGTGGTACTAGCAACTTGATTGAAGGCTCTGGCAAAGCCTGCATTGTGTTACCTAAAGGTACACAATTAATAATAAATGATGCGTTATATTCTAGTAGATCCAGGCGAAATCTACTAAGTTTTAAAGATATAAGACGCAATGGTTATCATCTTGAAACCATGACTCAAAATGAAATTGAGTATCTCCAAATTACATCCATTGAAAATGGAAAAAAGACCATAATGGAAAGAATGAAAGGTCTATCTTCTGGATTGTATTTTACATACATCAATCAGACAGAAATAAATATGGTTTCTACCCGAAAGGATATAGATCCCAAAATATTTACCCTTTGGCATGATCGATTGGGGCATCCGGGTGATATTATGATGAGGAGAATAATTGAGAGCTCAAATGGGCATCCACTAAAGGATCTCAAGATCCTATTATCAAAAGAATTATCATGTAGAGCATGCTCTCTTGGAAAAATGATAACTAGGCCCTCAATCAATAAACTTGAAAAAGAATCTCATTTGTTTCTAGAAAGAATTCAAGGAGACATTTGTGGGCCAATTACTCCTCCGTGTGGACCATTTTGATAATTTATGGTATTAATTGATGCATCATCCCGATGGTCCCATGTCTGTCTGTTAGCATCAAGAAATGTTGCTTTTGCAAGGCTATTAGCCCAAATAATCCAATTAAGAGCACATTTCCCAGATCATCAAATCAAAAAGATCAGACTTGATAATGCAGGAGAATTTACATCTCAATCATTTAATGATTTTTGTATGTCACTTGGGATTACGGTTGAGCATCCTGTAGCACATGTGCTGATGAACTCAAATAAGTACATTTTATTATCATCATTTATCCTATTTATTTGACTTGTTTTATTATAATATCTATGAGAATCGATACATTAATGTTTAATTTAGTAATTCTCAGGTAAAAACAAGCATTATGTGAAACTTGGCGATTTTGGACTAATTATGGAGCAAAACAAGCAAGATGTCAAAAGCCTACTGAAATCCACAAGATCAAGCTCGTTCTACTTCAGATACGCCGTAATATACTTCTAACATACGGCGTATCACTATCAAGATTTCACAAGTTACAATCCAAGACTGCTAAAGTACATGCGCCGCATACAAGGATCAAGATACGCCGCATCTGAAGACGGTGTACGAATATTCCTGAATATATTAATCTTGGACCCCACGCGAAGTTAAGTCAATGCGCCGCATCTATCAACTCTATGCGCCGCATCTATCCCTGAGACAGAAACTATAAATACCCCAAGAACAGACGAATTTAAGAGCTCCCTCTCTCTCAAAGACCGAAGACCTAGACTTTAACCCTAGAGCCGAATTCAAACGACCAAGCGGCACAAGACACACCTAAACGAAGATACAAGAGCTGTAAGAAGGTCCTGCATGTATTCAATTCATTAAGTAGTTTTGTTTTATTGTTTTAGTACACTTTAATTCATCAGGATTGATGGGCTTGTGTCATGTGACTACGGAAGATCATGCACTCCCCTTAATATTGCTTTCCCATTAATTAAAGTTTATATGTTGATGTCTTTGGTGACTTTTATTAGTGCATTGATAACCTCTGTGTCTAGCTGAGTCTTGCTTGGGTCGCCATGCCCCTTCCTCGCCTATCTATTCTAGCGTATACGAGACGTGGGCATCACAAATGCCCAATACTCTAGAAAAGAAGGATAGACATAAGTAATCATTAAGGGTTTACTCGCCGATAAGATTAGAGCCAACGAGAAAGGTTTAATTACATACACTTGATGAAGCGAAAAGTGTACCGCTTTTAGGGGGTCATTTAAGCCCTAAATCGTATTTATTTGATCAAATATTGCCCTAAATCGTTCCTTTTGTCATTTTAGGTACTTTGGAGAAGAAATCTGGAAAAGGAAGCATTTTGGACGTTTTTGGAGCATAAAAGTGAAGAAAACGACAAAGTCTCAAAATCGGCTGGAAAAGTACCTTTGACGGCGTCAGGGATTGTTCTAGACGGCGTCATGGCTTGGCAAAAGAGGTGGATATGAAAAATACACGAGACACGCCAGAGAGTTTTGCAATGGAAAGTCTGACGGCGTCACCCTTTAAGATGATCAAGGCCATCACGGTTTAAGTTAAAGAGAGACGGCGTCAAGCTCATTTCTGACGGCGTCAACCTTTGATAGGCCAGAGCGGATTTTGGAGGACTAAAGAGGGACGGCGTCAGGAAGACCATCCGGGAACCCTAGACACGGCGAGGTGACGGCGTCAAGATCTATAACGTGACGCCGTCAGCCACTAAGTTCTATATATAGTTTTGCAATTTTTAGTCATTAGTGTGCAACTTTGTGAGGAGAAACCCTAAGACGAATTTCTGCCATTTTTAAGGGTTTTTATACCCTTGGATCTCCCATGTTTAATTGAAGATAAGTATTCATTTAATCAATCAATATGTCTATGTGTTGTTTGATTATATTTCATTCTTGTCTTTTAATTAACATGCTAGGCTAGATTTATCTTGTGTTTGCTTAGATCTAATGAAACCTAACTATTGATTATTGGTTATTAGTGTGTTATTAATTGCATTGGATGATTGTTCATCGATCTTAGGCTTAAGAAAACTGGCTAACCTCCTATTCGATAACTTGCTTGAACGTCTTAAGAAACATGAACCAATGCGTACTAAGGTTTTTATGGTTGTATTTAATGCATGAGCGAATTCTAGTGATCCCATGTTAGGAGCTTCTTAGCCGGCTCGACATAGGAGTGAAGTAGGAGCTTGTAGAGTTGGGGAAGTACGTACGCCACCCCACGATTGGTATTAAGGAATACACCCGTCTTCCACGCAATTAATACACACTAATCAACCGGTAAAAGATAGTTAGGGAGTAAGGAAATCTAAGTAAACACATTTCTCTCCATATAAGTTTCACAACTCTTTTCATTTTCAGTTATTTTATTTTATTTGCATTCGTAGTTATTTGGGTTAGTTGACTAGCAACTAATTCCGCCCACTCTTTCAAACCCGAGATTTTACTTGCTTTTAAAAAAAATATATAAAAATACAAAAAGAATCTTCCCTCACCCTTAGACCTATTAGAGTAGTTTTTCAATCCTAACGACACTATTCCCCTAGAGAACGATCAATCCCCCGGTACTTGCCACTTCACTATACTACATCGGTCAGGTACACTGCCTGGTGGGGATTGCAAGCCTCTTGAGATCCCTCGAGAGGTAAAACCTGTTGTAAGGTCGCAAAACCACGCATCAAGTTTTTGGCGCCGCTGCCGGGGAATAGTTATTGTTTAGGTTGAATTTTTATTTTATTAGGTCTACTCACTAGATTCCTTTCTAGTGAGATTTTTATTTTATTTTTCTAGGATTTCTTGTAGTCTATCTTTTTCTTTGTGCCCTTTGTTTGTAAAACCATTTTCATTTGTCACTATGATGGATGAAATTCCATTTAGATCATTGACAATTGAGGAACAATTATATTTCACCAATAGATTTGTTTCCTATCATTCCTATGAATTTTTGTGTGATCTTTGTGATTTCCAAAAGGAGTTAGGGGTAAGGTTAGATGGGTTTAATGAATTCTATGCATGTGAGATTTCTATTAGACGAGCATTATCTGGATCAATTCCTTTTAGTCAGGCCCTTTGGATGAATTTTGAGGAAAGCTTCCTAACCATGACCCATAAGTGGAACGAATTGGTGGATTTGTATGAGCAAGATGACCTAGTTTCTAAGAACATGAACTTAGAATCAAACCAAGATTCTGAGACGGTTAGAGTTGAGCCACCTAGCTGCATGTCATGGTTAGGCACTACCATAATACAGGGTGAACACATAGGTGATCTTGACACAAGGAATGATGAGGTAAGTAACATAAGCCCACCAAGTACCCCACAAGTCCTACCATCATTTGAGGCACACACACCGCCCGTGACTTACCCGGAAGAAGTAGAAGAGACTATAGGAACCCCAATAGAGGTAGAGCCCTTGGACCAAACACAACTAGAAGAAATAGGTTTGAATACTTGTAGTCACAACCTTTCTTTTAGTTCTATGGAAGTTCCTAGTTTTGATGAACCGGAGCCTCAACCAAAACCCTTACCCAATTTTCCATCCTTGGATGAAAAGTTAGGAATTAAAATAGGTCCCGATCCACCCATCAAACCATATAGTCCGGGTAGTGTTACGCTGAAGGTATTAGACTCTAAGCCTTGTAGAGAGGAAGCTAATATATGAGTGAACCATGACCTTACATACTTACATCACCCATTTATGATTGATCACAAGAAACATTATGGGTTTAAACCGGGTTTATTAGGTTAGAGTGGATTCTTAACTTGGAGTCTCTCGAAGTTGATAGAAGATGATCCCTTTCTAGGAGAAAATCTTAATCCGCCCACTAACCCAATTGAATTAGGTAAGGTTATGATGATAGGATCCCGCACCTTTGAGCATATAATTCACCCGTCACTCTTTCCTCACGTGGCATATTTCCACCCTAAGGTTGTGTATCGCTACTTTCACCCACACTTAACCCTAAGTGTAGGGAAAACCTCCCCTATTTCCGTTAAATAAGGGTAGAGTCAGGCTCGTGACTCGAACAAAAACAAGCGCTTCTTGGGAGGCAACCCAAGCTTTATTTGCTTTGTGTGTTTATTTATTTGTTTGTTTGATTTTATTTGCTTCCGTATGTATGTTTAATTTTTATTATTATTGATTAATGTTCAAAACTAAATTGTGAAAATGCTTTATCTTGTTTTTAACTTCGTCTTAACTACATATAAAGGTATTTTGCAAAAGATAAGTGTAAGGGAAATCCAAATCGGTTTATTAGAACAAATGAACATGAATCATAACAATAATAAATTAACATACATATTAGTATTTGTTTGAGTCAAATGCTTGTATCGAGTCATAATGATGTTTTGCAGGATTTCCAGGAAGTAAGGTATAGGTTTTTCCAGAAATTTTCCGGAAACTTAACATGAGAATTCTGTCAGATCATTTCTGACGGCGTCAGGCTTTACAACCTGACGGCGTCAGGTTTTAATTTTCTGAAATTTTTGAAAGTTTTGTTTTCATAAAAAGTTTTTATTAAATCTCTAACTTATAATCTCCAGGAATATGCAAAATAATCATTCCACAAGCATTATATCCTTATATATAGATTTATCCCGCCGATGTTATGCAGGTCTTCGTGTTTGTTTTCTCAGGTTTAACAGGTTATTTTGGACAAGGAGATGTATGTGGAATCTAGCTTTTGGCGATGCTTTAGTCTTGGAGCTTCTACATTCCCTTGGAAGAAGATCTAACCATGTTACCTCTTTATCCACCAAACGAATCAGGGGAGTATTTGATTTCATTCTTTTACCTTATTTACTTTTACATCTTGTTATTTGAACATTGGGGACAATGTTCATCTTAAGTGTAAGGGGGGGGGGGGGGTAAAGTACGATACTTCAAAGAATACAATTGCGCTTGATTTTTGTTTGTTTAATGGTAGATGTGTAATAAAACTGAGATAAATACCTGTTAAGGCAATTTTAGTGCCAAATTTAAAATTTTTTACAACATATAGGAGTCAAACTTTGATCTTAATGAGCATCTCATGGATAGGAGTTATATGACTAGCACAAAACCGTACCACTAAAAAAATTTTCCACCCCCAAATATGTGAGGTTCGCCCCTAGAATTGGTAGGAAAAGCATTTATGCTATGATGTGTGTACCGGTAGCACTTAGATTCTAGAACTTGCGTTAGGACCATTCCGAGGCCACAAGTGAGACTACATTCGTGTAGTTAGATTTACTACATGATAAGAGGCATTAGGATTAACCCATTGTTTTACACCTGTGTTTTTGTTATAATTACATTGGCTACATTGGTCAAGTAATTCTCCCACACCCTTTGCGTTGTACTCATTTTTAGTACACGATACCCCTAGTACACCCCTCAGAGCCTATCTTATCGTTTCGACCTTTAAGCATTTTACTTAAAGGAAGAATTTGTTACACCCCACTTAAATGTACACCCAAATCGCCTTAGCCTACCTTGTATGCACTCATTTTTAGTGCATTATTGTGACGACATTTGTTTATACCCCAATTTAATTATCTAATTGATTACATGGTTGCTAAGTCGAGTCATATCCTTGTACATATTGTTTTGGGACGATTGGGACTCATGGGTAAAGTACTAGTGTAATGGAGTAATGGGGAAGAACAACATTATTACCCCCATATGTGCTAAATATTTTAAAAGTACTCCAAGTGTTTCGATTATCTTAATTCGAGTCATTAGAATAGTTATTTGTAAAGATATGTAAAAGTTCAAGTGTAAGGGGAATGCAACGCCTCTATGATGTATTATTTTGGATGGTAGGGCAAGAGTGTATGAAAAAAAAAATCGAAAAAATCAAGAAAAATACAAAAAAATGAGAAAAAGAAAAGTAGAAAAAAACATACGGACTACCATCCCATTTCATTTTATGTTTATTTTATGTTTTTGTTATTTTGTTTTTAGCTTAAGTCGAGTCTAGTCTTGGCTTAGCAACGCCATATTGTACATGTAATTAATCAAGATCTTTAACTCGCCACCAGTAAAATATCCCTTATCCAACAAAACCGTGTTTATCATATCCCTACACCTCACGTTATAACCCATGTAAAAGCCCTCTTTGATAGTTTATCTTAGGTGCTTACGCCTAGTGGAGAAGGTTTTTGATCCTTTCCCAAGCCTATGGTAATCTATTTGCTATGACAGGTAGTGAGAGATATTATCCGTTTTCATTTATGAGATATACTTTTATGACACCTGAGAGATGTGAGTATCTAAACACTACTTGTGAGGTGCTAGTTTGTAATCTCCGTGCTTATTATGATTAAAGTGGAATGACTATTTGTTGTAATTACTTTTATATTAGCATTAAATGAACCATAACTTGTATTTTGATTAGAATAAAAGCGCATTTGCTTGAGGACAAGCAAATCTCAAGTGTAAGGGTATTTGATGAAGCGAAAAGTGTACCGCTTTTAGGGGGTCATTTAAGCCCTAAATCGTATTTATTTGATCAAATATTGCCCTAAATCGTTCCTTTTGTCATTTTAGGTACTTTGGAGAAGAAATCTGGAAAAGGAAGCATTTTGGACGTTTTTGGAGCATAAAAGTGAAGAAAATGACAAAGTCTCAAAATCGGCTGGAAAAGTACCTTTGACGGCGTCAGGGATTGTTCTAGACGGCGTCATGGCTTGGCAAAAGAGGTGGATATGAAAAATACACGAGACGCGCCAGAGAGTTTTGCAATGGAAAGTCTGACGGCGTCACCCTTTAAGATGATCAAGGCCATCACGGTTTAAGTTAAAGAGAGACGGCGTCAAGCTCATTTCTGACGGCGTCAACCTTTGATAGGCCAGAGCGGATTTTGGAGGACTAAAGAGGGACGGCGTCAGGAAGACCATCCGGGAAACCTAGACACGGCGAGGTGACGGCGTCAAGATCTATAACGTGACGCCGTCAGCCACTAAGTTCTATATATAGTTTTGCAATTTTTAGTCATTAGTGTGCAACTTTGTGAGGAGAAACCCTAAGACGAATTTCTGCCATTTTTAAGGGTTTTCATACACTTGGATCTCCCATGTTTAATTGAAGATAAGTATTCATTTAATCAATCAATATGTCTATGTGTTGTTTGATTATATTTCGTTCTTGTCTTTTAATTAACATGCTAGGCTAGATTTATCTTGTGTTTGCTTAGATCTAATGAAACCTAACTATTGATTATTGGTTATTAGTGTGTTATTAATTGTATTGGATGATTGTTCATCGATCTTAGGCTTAAGAAAACTGGCTAACCTCCTATTCGGTGACTTGCTTGAACGTCTTAAGAAACATGAACCAATGCGTACTAAGGTTTTTATGGTTGTATTTAATGCATGAGCGAATTCTAGTGATCCCATGTTAGGAGCTTCTTAGCCGGCTCGACATAGGAGTGAAGTAGGAGCTTGTAGAGTTGGGGAAGTACGTACGCCACCCCACAATTGGTATTAAGGAATACACCCGTCATCCACGCAATTAATACACACTAATCAACCGGTAAAAGATAGTTAGGGAGTAAGGAAATCTATGTAAACACATTTCTCTCCATATAAGTTTCACAACTCTTTTCATTTTCAGTTATTTTATTTTATTTGCATTTGTAGTTATTTGGGTTAGTTGACTAGCAACTAATTCCGCCCACTCCTTCAAACCCGAGATTTTACTTGCTTTTAAAAAAATATATAAAAATACAAAAAAGAATCTTCCCTCACCCTTAGACCTATTAGAGTAGTTTTTCAATCCTAACGACACTATTCCCCTAGAGAACGATCAATCCCCCGGTACTTGCCACTACACTATACACATCGGTCAGGTACACTGCCTGGTGGGGATTGCAAGCCTCTTGAGATCCCTCGAGAGGTAAAACCTGTTGTAAGGTCGCAAAACCACGCATCAACACTTCATATAAAACTATCAATAAAACAAGTGACAAGCTACTTAATTATCAGGACAGGTCTTCTTATTGTCTCGAGTATCTATCTGTGTACGTGTGTGCTAATCGCTGATTCGTGCTCATTAGTTTAGTTTTCTATTTAATTATAACCAAACCGTGCCAGTCTCTCAGGCTGAACCCCCTTGCGTTAGATTAGGTTGTATAGCTAACTTAGGATATTAAAATACTGATTAGAATAACTAGATAATACGTTCCACTCTTAGTGATCGACACTCTACTTACCATTATATTCATACTGACCGGGTACACTGCTCGTTAAGTGTGTGTGTTATTGATAAGTCGGCTAAATATAAATTTAAAACTTGAGTAGGCATTAATACTGCTAAACCGCAATGACACGCTCACGCATCAAGTTTTTGGCGCCGTTGCCGCGGGAGACGACTCCCCTCATCCTTGATCTCATATGTTTATAGACATTGTTCCTCATACATTTTTATTCCTCTTGGGATTGTATTGAATTATATTATCGTGTATTTATTTAATGTTTCAGTTTATGTTTCTGATTATGTTTGATGAAGACTGGCATTAAGTTCAGCATGAGTGAACGAGAGAACCCGAGTGGTAAAACCGTGATACGTGCCTGTTTTGCAACAGACTGTTAACAGTCTGTTTGGTAAATACATGCGCCGCATCTAGTGAAACAGATGCGACGCATCCTATCCTTTATTTTATTTTATTTCGTATTTATTCCAGGCTCGATACGGCGTATCTTCTTCCATAAGATACGGCGTATCGACTGACCTGATGATTTACAGTTTAAATTTTTAGGTTTTATTTTTACTAACTACTAATGTATTATGCAAGTTTGAACCTTCTTAACTCAGGTGTGTTAAAGTCTAAATGGTATTATAGATTCCTGCATTTTTTTGTGGATACATCATTTATGAAGCTTAAACGTTCTCATCCACAAGAAAGTTGATTTTTGCTCTTATACGAATAATGGAGGATCATACCGAGCAAATCTCAGGGGAGTTTTTCTGTTCTAATTCTTTTATTTTCCAGTTTTTAACCTTTGACACAAACAACGAGGACGTTGTTTAACTTAAGTGGGGGGATGGAGAATTAGAACACTTACTTGTCCTAAACTTTTTCAAAATATGCTTAAAATGCGCTTAATATATCAAAATTTAAAATTTTTTAGCATGTTTTTGTTTAAAGTCTAAATTACATAACCGCACACATAACTCTATTCTTTCAAAAATATTAAAACTTTAGTGTGCTGGTGACTTGTAAACTTTAGAACTTGGCTTGTATACTATTCGAGACCACCATAATGAGTATTATTAATATAATTGGAATGACTTGTCTAAATTGGTAAATTTCTAGGATTACACCCAAATAGCCTTTATATGTTATGTGATATTAACTAACTACATTGGTTAGTTAAACCCCGTATAAACCCTTTGTTTACTCTCACTTTTAGAGTAAGATACCCCTAGAAAAACCCTCAGAGCCATTCCTTTCGTTTCTTACACCTTTGTTATAATGTTTCGATACACCCTTACACCTTAGCCTACCCTGTAGATTAAAATCCGTGGTTAATTGCTTTAGGCAAAGTTTGTTTCCTTACATTACCTGTGTTCGCTTGCGTAATTTATTATCTTTGGTTAGGTCGGGAAATTGCACAATGCAATTGGTATGAAAGTAAATATTGTATAACTTTTAGTTTATTTTTCGTGTGTTTGCTACTTTCACTATTACAGTTATTTCTGAAAGTATGAAGAATATGGAAAAATTATCCGGAAAAATAGTGATAGTAAAGTTGTGAAATTTTACACATATATGTTGATATTAAAAAAAAAAAAAAAAAAAAAAAAAAAAAAAAAAAAAAAAAATCGAAAAAAATAGAAAAGAAAAAGAAAATGGAAAAGTTGGAAGTTTGTTTTAACCAACTTATGTAAAGTTTTGTATTAAGTGGGAGATATCACCACTATTTGTTGTTTTATATTATATTTATGGATTGAATGGGAGTTGGCTGTTACGGGAACGCCAACTAAGGTTATTCTTTGATTGAGATCTTGTTGAGTATAATTCGTGTCTAGCTAAAGCGTGTGTTTCAAGTGTTAAAGCGTGAGTTATTCAATGATATGGGTCTTATTCATGGGATGGTTGGTAAAGTGATTAACCACACTTAGGATTTTAATTTATCTGTTTTGTTTATTTTTCATTTTACACCAATTTGTATCCCAAATATTATCCATACCCTATATCATTCTTCATCCAAACATTTGATTTATTGAGATTAGGGATTTGAGCAATCTTAAGTATCGTAGTCGTGGATTCGGCTATGTATTTATGATTTTGTCGCCCTTTTTGATATAATATTATTTGTGAAGATTACTTGGTCCTATCTTTAGCCTATTCGAGTTAAGGATTTGAGCAATTGCAAATATCATGGTCGTGGATTCGATCATGTATTTGTAATTTTGTCGCCTTTTTCTGGAATATGAGATCGATAGAGATTAAAAAGGATGATCAACCCTTAACCAACAAACCCTTTTTACCGCTTTAGACTTGTTTCTCCTTGGCTTTAGTGGGGGAGATGCGTATACTTGCCAAGCCTATGATAGAATATTCGTCACGACTAAGCAACTAAACGATTTAGAATTGTTTTACATTAAAAATTATTTTGGTTTCTACTTCGTTAAGTGTTTGGTTGTGTGATTATGACAAAACGAATACATGCTTAAATATAAAAATAAATCCTAATATCTTTTAGGATACATTTTCATATGATTAATTCTAAGGTTTACTTGGGGACAAGTAAAGTTCAAGTGGGGGGATATTTGATGAACTCAAATAAGTACATTTTATTATCATCATTTATCCTATTTATTTGACTTGTTTTATTATATTATCTATGAGAATCGATACATTAATGTTTACTTTAGTAATTCTCAGGTAAAAACAAGCATTATGTGAAACTTGGCGATTTTGGACTAATTATGGAGCAAAACAAGCAAGATGTCAAAAGCCTACTGAAATCCAGAAGATCAAGCTCGTTCTACTCCACAGATACGCCGCAATATACTTCTAACATACGGCGTATCACTATCAAGATTTCACCAGTTACAATCCAAGACTGCTAAAGTACATGCGCCGCATACAAAGATCAAGTTACGCCGCATCTGAAGACGGTGTACGAATATTCCTGAATATATTAATCTTGGACCCCACGCGAAGTTAAGTCAATGCGCCGCATCTATCAACTCTATGCGCCGCATCTATCCCTGAGACAGAAACTATAAATACCCCAAGAACAGACGAATTTAAGAGCTTTCTCTCTCTCGAAGACCGAAGACCTAGACTTTAACCCTAGAGCCGAATTCAAACGACCAAGCAGCACAAGACACACCTAAACGAAGATACAAGAGCTGTAAGAAGGTCCTGCATGTATTCAATTCATTAAGTAGTTTTGTTTTATTGTTTTAGTACACTTTAATTCATCAGGATTGATGGGCTTGTGTCATGTGACTACGGAAGATCATGCACTCCCCTTAATATTGCTTTCCCATTAATTAAAGTTTATATGTTTATGTCTTTGGTGACTTTTATTAGTGCATTGATAACCTCTGTGTCTAGCTGAGTCTTGCTTGGGTCGCCATGCCCCTTCCTCGCCTATCTATTCTAGCGTATACGAGACGTGGGCATCACAAATGCCCAATACTCTAGAAAAGAAGGATAGACATAAGTAATCATTAAGGGTTTACTCACCGATAAGATTAGAGCCAACGAGAAAGGTTTAATTACATACACTTCATATAAAACTATCAATAAAACAAGTGACAAGCTACTTAATTATCAGGACAGGTCTTCTTATTGTCTTGAGTATCTATCTGTGTACGTGTGTGCTAATCGCTGATTCGTGCTCATTAGTTTAGTTTACTATTTAATCATAACCAAACCGTGCCAGTCTCTCAGGCTGAACCCCCTTGCGTTAGATTAGGTTGTATAGCTAACTTAGGATATTAAAATACTGATTAGAATAACTAGATAATACGTTCCACTCTTAGTGATCGACACTCTACTTACCATTATATTCATACTGACCGGGTACACTGCTCGTTAAGTGTGTGTGTTATTGATAAGTCGGTTAAATATAAATTTAAAACTTGAGTAGGCATTAATACTGCTAAACCGCAACGACACGCACGCGCATCATGTGCATACACAAAATGGTCTAGCTGAATCTTTAATAAAAAGATTACAACTTATTGCTAGACCACTACTTATGAAATCAAAATTGCCATCCTCTGCATAGGGACATGCTATCTTACATGCTGCTGCTCTTATTAGATTAAGACCAAGCGCATCTCATAAGTATTCTCCACTCCAACTGGTTTCTGGAAGAGAACCAAGTTTGTCTCATCGAAAAGTCTTTGGTTGTGGTGTCTATGTCCTAATAGCACCACCACAACGAACAAAGATGGGACCTCAAAGAATATTGGGAATTTATGTTGGTTTTAATTCTCCTTCAATCATAAAATATTTGGAACCATTAACTGGAGATGTTTTTACAGCACGCTTTGCTGATTGCCAGTTTGATGAAACAATGTTCCCAATCTTAGGAGGAGAAAATAAAAAGTTGGACAAACAAGATGTACCTTGGAATGCATCACAAATATCTTTTCTTGACCCTCGGAGTGGTCAATGTGAATTAGAGGTTCAAAAGCTCATTCACTTGCAAAGAATAGCAAATGAATTGCCTGATGCATTTACAGATACAAAAAGAGTTACAAAATCATATATTCCAGCTTTAAATGCGCCTTCTCGAATTGATATTCCTGAAACTCTGAATGAGTCAAATGTACGCAGAAAGCGTGGAAGACCAATGGGTTCTAAGGATACAAATCCACGAAAAAAGAAAGAGCAGAATACAACTGGCAAAGTCCAAGAAGTTGTTATCAATAAAATCCCAGAAGAGATTAATAATAACACAGAAAATGTGGAAAAATCTCTTGAGAATGGCCATGTACCTAATGAATATGAGATCTCAATAAATTTTGTACAAAATGGTACAACATGGAATCGAAATGAAACATGTGTTGATGAAATCTTTGCATATCCTATAGCAAGTGAAATAATAAATGATGAAGTTTCTGTGCCAAAATCTATTGGAGAATGTCGACAAAGAAAAGTTTGGCAAAAATGGCAAGATGCCATACAAGCTGAACTAGATTCACTTTAAAAGCGCCAAGTATTTGGCCCTGTGACATTAACCCCAAATAATTTGAAGCCGGTAGGCTATAAATGGGTATTTGTTATAAAAAGAAACGAGAAAAATGAAATTGTGAGATACAAAGCAAGACTTGTAGCACAAGGTTTCTCACAAATACCCGAGGTAGATTATGAAGAAACATATTCACCTGTTGTGGATGCAACGACTCTCAGATTTTTAATTAGTCTTGCAAATGTTGAAAGGCTCCAAATGCGCCTTATGGATGTTGTCACAGCTTACTTGTACGGATCACTTGATAGTGACATTTACATGAAAATCATCGAAGGATTGAAAATGCCGGAAGCTTGGAAATCTAAGCCCCGTGAAATGTTTTCAATTAAATTGAAAAGATCTTTATACGGTCTAAAACAATCAGGACGAATGTGGTATAATCGCCTGAGTGAATATCTTTCAAAAGAAGGATACAAAAGTAATCAAATAAGTTCGTGTGTTTTTATCAAAAGATCAAAGGGGAGTTTCACAATCATTGCAGTTTATGTTGATGATTTAAATATCATCGGAAATATTGATGAAATTGAACATACTGCAAATTTGTTAAAGAATGAATTTGAAATGAAAGACCTTGGTATGACAATGTTTTGTCTGGGCTTGCAAATTGAGCATTTGTCAAGTGGAATATTTGTCCATCAATCAAACTATACGGAAAAGATATTGAAACGATTCAATATGGATAAAGCTCATCCACTAAGCTCACCAATGGTCGGTCGTTCACTTGACCAGGAACTTGATCCGTTCC
The DNA here is from genome assembly GCA_021014915.2 of Artemisia tridentata subsp. tridentata. Classification (NCBI taxonomy): domain Eukaryota; kingdom Viridiplantae; phylum Streptophyta; class Magnoliopsida; order Asterales; family Asteraceae; genus Artemisia; species Artemisia tridentata. Next base: position 16,038,483 of record CP139509.1, read on the forward strand.
GCCCCAAAGAACATGATGAGGACATCATTGGTCCTGAAATACCATATCTAAGTGCGATAGCGGCTTTGATGTACCTTGCTGGTAATACACGCCCAGATATTGCTTTTTCAGTGAACTTACTAGCAAGATATAGTTCCGAGCCAACACGCCGACATTAGAATGGAATTAAACTCATTTTTCGTTATCTTTGTGGTACCCGTGGTATGGGATTATTTTACCAAAAGAATTCGAAATCAAAGTTGGTTGGATATGCTGATGCTGGTTACTTGTCTGATCCACACAAGGCACGATCCCAAACAGGGTATGTTTTCACATATGGAGACACTACAATTTCTTGGAGGTCGACAAAGCAATCTTTAACTGCAACATCATCAAATCATGCTGAACTTATTGCACTTTATGAAGCTGGTCGAGAGTGCGTTTGGTTATGATCGATGATTCAAAACATCCAAGAAGAATGTAGGCTCGAGTCTATTAAAGGAAATCCAACCATGTTATGTGAAGACAACGCGGCATGTATAGCTCAAATCAAGGAAGGGTATATCAAAGGAGACAAAACAAAACACATTTCTCCGAAATTCTTCTTTACATATGATCTACAAAAGGATGGAGTTATTGATGTTCGTCAAGTTCGATCAAGTGACAATTTGGCAGATTTATTCACAAAGTCTTTTCCAACAAGAGTTTTTGAGCTACTGGTTCGGAAGATCGGCCTTCGACGCTTAAAAGATATGCATTAATTTGAGGAGGAGCATTATGCGTACTGCACTCTTTTCCTTCATCAAGATTTTATCCCATTGGGTTTTTCTTGGTAAGGTTTTTAAGGAGGCAGTTTTTATGGCGTGTAATGAACGATGAATATCCAAGGAGGAGTATTGTGAATATGGGCTTATGGGCTATGGGCCTATAGGTGATGTCTATTCATCTTTAGGGTTTGTATCCTATAAATACATACTTAATGTATTTCTTGTTTCACCACTAAATAAGAATTCTCCATACTCTCATTTCTTATGTTTATCTTCTTTATTATTGTACTCTATTTATAACAAAAAGTACCCAAAAATGGTAAATAATTTTTCAAACCACTCAAAATGAGAAATATTTTTTTGTAACTATACTACTTTTGGGGATAAAAAAAACTCTAGATTGGAGGTCCTGTAGGTTCAAACTTAGGCATTGGTGTATTCTTTGGTGTAATTTAAGTGTAGGAGTGTGATAAGTTTGACGTTTAGAGAAAAGAAATGTAGAGAAATAAAACTACAAATATTCTTAGAAAATACAAAGGGAAGTGAGACGTGACATCATCCGACACCATATGAGGTTTCTAATAGCTAAGTGGTTTGTTGACATTTTGATGTTTTGTTTTGCCTAGCATCTTGATAGTGTTTTAATAAAATCCCACCTCTTGTCGTTTAAGAAAAGAAAAAATGTGGTGTTCGTCAAGTAGGACCCGTTGGCGTGTGCCCACACCACACTAATTTGTTTCTTTTCTACCATTTTTTTTTGTTTCGTTTGTTTTTTTTTTTAGAACGGCGATATGATTTTGTAAGACCTATCGCACCCCCTACAATGGGAGGTCTCTTGTGCCCCACCACGTAGGCAGAGTGTTATCTTAACCGGGCCCACTACTGACCGTCAGTGTTGCTTCGAGCGTTCCTCTGGGAAACCATACCGCCGAATGCCACTTGACAGACGTTGTGCCGCCGCAGGAGCTTGGGGACTCTCCAGCGTAACACATGGCGGGACGAAAACCCGGTTGGGCTTGGGATTCGAACCTGAACCTGAGACCTCTAAGAGGTTGGCCCGGATCCTTCATCGGTGATGACCATTGAGCTATGCACGCAAGTCTTCTATTTCGTTGTAGGCTTTCACGTGGTTATGATATTTATGTCTTTTTTATAGTGGGTCCTGTCATTACATTTGACATCTTACCTACTTGATGATGATGAGATAATAATAAAACTGATTTTGTGTCTAATTTATATGAACGAGATGGGCGTCGAGCCGCCGCGTTGCGGCAGGGCGGCGAATATTTGCTACAAATGATTTGCAAGTGTCCTGTCACTTAATGTATACTTGCAAACAACTGATCATTGTGTATCTTTGATGAGGGTCACTTATTCTTTAGACACCAATGAGCTTATGAGCACCCAAATTTCACATAATGTAGTAAATGATATATATCATGAATTCCAACAGCATCTTACATGGGTTTTACTGACATTAACAGACTAATCGTCTTTTGCAACTTATCGGTTAGTATCAGTTCCTTATGTGGAGCACTTGGAGAGGTAAAAAACATAGTTAATAGAATCTGCAATGATGGAAGGAATACATACATGAACTCCAACAGTTTCCAGGTCTGTCATCGTTCTCTTTCCAAGCGATTTTGCTATAGCAGTACCCGCAGCAGTTTCTGACCTTTTACTACGGAATAAGAAACATCAAATGTTAGTGAACTCACAAAATCAGGGAAACCGAATAACTTCAGGTCGAAAGCAGTAATAGTGTCTAAACCATGAATCCTATATAGCTCTTTTATAGATTGAAAGATGGACTTATATATGTATCATCTGGTATTTACCTTACGATGAAAAAACATAGTATGTGCGAGCCGTTACACATGTTCCTTTAGAGAAGTGGTACGGCCATGGTTTATCCTTTCTTCGAAGCAAAACATAGGTTTGCAATGACGACACAAACGATTGCATGGACCCAAAGCTATGTTTCGTGGACCTGCAACATTTTCAGCAAGGTTTATGGCATGTTTTGGAAGCTAACAATTTGCAAAAAAGTAGATTACCCCCAAAAGTTACCTTGTAAAAAAACCTCTCCATCGCTCCAAGTACCATCAACAACCACTGCGTCATCAAGAACTTCTTCAGTTGCAACAGAACGTGCTGTCCCAGACTGAAAGTCAAGGACCACTGGTTGCAGCACCGCTTCTGCAACAGTTCAAAAAACAGTTACTAATTCTAACATCAAAAATTATATCCAATCAATGAAGGGTATGAGATTCCGAAAAAAAAATTACCTCCAACACACGTGTTTCGCATAAAGGAATCCAAAAGAGTCTGAGCAGCCACTATTTCATCCGGTTGTGACCTCTGTTCAGGATTCCCCTCTCCTTCAAAGTGATAAAAAAAGTGTGAACGTAAAACCACTATTACCTCCAAAACACAAACCAACATACGCATATAACTTCCATAGAGATAAAAAAGTGTGAAAGTAAAGCCACCTACCAAAACCCTAGGAATGATCAAAAGTTATCGAGATGTTCGGCAAGAAGAATCAGCACCACCGGAATCATGAGCAGGCAATCAGTAGAGACAATCGGCAACTAAACCCCATATAAATCAAAAGCCCTAAAGCCAAAAAAAATAGGGTTTTCAACGAATCATTTAATTAACAACAATTCTTACCACCGGAACCATGAGCCAGCAGCCAATCGGCCAGTAAACCCTGTATAAATCAAAAGCCCCAAAGTTGCACACATCGATCCATACGCACAGGAAAAGGCAGGGTCGAGAGAGTTCTGGGAAGTGTATTAGTTTATTTGTATTATAAAGTAGTAATGGATCATGCTTATCACCTTTAGCAGGCCAAAAAAAACGGGAAGCCCAGCACCAAAACGGCACCGAACAGGTTCCAATCATTAACTCTAAATGTCGAAACCATTGGGGTTCGTCCTGACTCTGCAGCAGGCACGGTTGCACCAGCTCCAACCGTGTTTGCACTTTCACTTAGAGGGCTGCAGCCACAACACAGACAGAAAATAAGTCGATATTTGATTCATGAACTGTTAATACACAAGTAGCATGAAATCCTACTTTATCATACCACATATACACTAGATCGAATGGCACTAGAACAATAAGAAGAGAATAATATAGATGGGAATGAGAAGAAATATAGATGAGGTGAGATGTGGTGGCAGTAGAGAGTTTTCCTGGGAATGTATGTTTATTAGATTGAGAGAAAAGATACAAATAAAACACACACACTCTCTCAAAGCACACCTTGCTAAATGAGAGAGTGTTTGGTTATATGTTGACTGCCATCCAAAAGGCTTTGGATGGGCTTTTGACTTGGATAACAAAGTGGGCTAATATATGCACTACACATATATTTAAACTAACAACACTAATGCTACTAGCCCACTTAACACAATACATATTATACATGACATTAAGTTATAAAACTACAAATGACCATCACTTCCAAATTAGCATAAAATAAATGCTAACAATCTCCCCCTAAGGGATGGTCATTTCAATGATGCTCCCGTGATTGGTCTTTTGCTTTTGATGTCTTGAACTTTGTGTGTCATTGTATAATAGACTTGATTCATTGTTCCTTCATGCTCTGTGATCTTCAAAGTATTGACTTTGAATGTTCTTGCCTTGATCTACTTCTTCTGATCAGATGCGTCTACGTTGTAGATGATGATGGTGAATGGACTTTCGTCGGTACCTGCATAAGACAGTTAGCAATAAATCGTCCAGCGGCCATCATGTCGTGAGGCAAGATCCTTAGATCTCATTAAGACTCATACAACTTGTATCCTTTTGATGAACACAAGTGTATTGCATAGGAAGTGTTCCTAAGAGATCTTTGATGAATCTCATGTCTCTAGACTCAATTAAGTGCGTTTTGGTTTTAGACGTCAGAGGCATGGAGCAGAGTGCCACCTTTTCAATATCAACACATCTCGGAGTGAGAGGTCGATAGATTATGCATTGATCTCCGTGAGAAATGAAACAAATATCTTTTAAGAGATATCTGAGTGGCAAGGAGGGGTGGTGCAACGCGTCACTGGGTCCATGACGTCTTGTCTTCAATACCAGTATCACCTTAGTGAATACCGATAGCAGATGTATTGACCCGGTTTCTGACCTAAGTTTTCATGGAGGGCTATTTCTTTTCACCCTTACAGAAACTTTTCTTTTTCATTCTACAACCCCTTCTTTCTCCTTTCTCATTATACTCCTTTTTTCAATCATACCTAAGGAATTCTAATTCTAGACTATTGGAATTGTCCTTGGGAAGATCCCTCCGGTTCTGGCGGATCATTGGACATAACCTAACCATAATCACCTTATAACTCCATGATTATCCTAGGTTTGTTGATCACTTGCCATAAAACCATTTGAGAAAATCTCTCAAAGTGTTCATGAATAAAACACATTTTGTTAATACTTCGAGAGTTTTGCATTTTCTGAAATACTCCCCCTTCACATGTGCATATGAGATTTAAGAAAGAATTGCACATGATGGGTAGAGTTCGCACTTTTTGAACTGATCGATTTTCAATTAATATGACCATTGCGAGACACGTTTACATCACTAGTTAGACTAGCTTGAAGTTATTACCCGTCCCGGTCATATCAAAGATCATCTCTCGAATTGGTACATTCTACTCAGACAAGTCCTTTGCGAGACACGTTTACATCAATGGATAACCATCTTGAAATTATTACCCGTCCCGGACTAGTCTTTTCGATTACTGACATTTATCTTTCGTCAATTCGAGGGTTCATGCTGAGTCTTTTTGAAGAACTCTTTTTGAGATTCCTTTTTGATCACATTTTAATCACATCTTCTACTCCCCCTTAAACAAAGCATATGGTTAAACATTTTAGTTTAAAAGCAGTTTTAAGGGTTTAGGAGGGAGTTATCTTGAGCACTTTATGAAAGATTTGGAAAAATCTTATTGAAAAATCTTGAAGAAAATGTGCTCAAGATAGAGAAGATTTTGAAAATCTTTGAAGATATGTAAGGAGAAATATCTTCATTTGTTTTTAGGATAAGTGTTAGAAAAAGAAATTGGTTTTGCACAACACTTTCCTTTATTTGAAGTTCGGGTCCGAAACTGAGATGTTCCGAAGCCATTGGGTTAAGCGCGGGTTTCGTACTGAAGTGCACGAAAGCCATTGAGTGAAGCTCGGGTTCTAGAGTGAGTCTCTTAGAAGCCATTTAAGAAAAAAGTTTGAGAAAACGACATGTTTTGAAAACATTTAAAGAACTCTCGCTCAAGCATCTGTACATGCCCGTATCATTGTTGAATGATATTTCTAAGTACATACAGAATATTGATTATACGAGAGACATGTCGGAGAAGAATATTTTTGGATTTTTGTGATTTTATATTGTTTTTGTATTTTTTGAAAATTTTCCATTTTTATATATTCTTTTTGATGTTTTCAAAAAATGTATATTCACAAAGAATGATTAAGTATGAACAAGTAAAAGTGGAGTTAAGAGTGGATGTAGACCAGGATTTCCAAATGCGATGTTGGCATAAAGGTCTTCTCTTCCACATTCAGCGAGTGAACACTCAACACTTTCACGAGTACCTGCAATCACAGAATCCACAAAAGAAGAATATGCACAAATAACAGTGTTAGAAGAACATGAATCATCACATTGAGGGTGTCCACTATCAACGGTTGTAGTGGTTTCTACATCCTTATCCTGATGATTTTCACTATTACTTGTTGTGGTGCAGCTATCAAGAATCTTTCCTGTGGGAATCCATCTAAGACCAACTGTTTTAAAAACTTTTCCCGTGGGAATCCACCTAGGGCTAGATCTAGGAGTTGTTTCCTTTTCAGATGCAGCGGAAGTCTCATTTTGAGAAACACTACGTCCTGTAGAAATCCACCTAGTTGGTTTCTTAGCCTTTTGCTTCTTAGCAACGGGTTTGTTGCTATTTGGTGTCTTAGAGGATTGTACCTTAGCACTTGCATTTGCTTTCTTGATATATTGTGCAACACATGCATCATGATTAGCTGAAACGACACATTTTTTACATGTAGGACAAACAAATTCAACATTCTTGTTTAAAATGGCAACCTTAACTTTGTCACTACAGTCATTTGAAGTTTGTTTCTGGTTCGAAGAGGAATTTGAGTTCATAGTGTTTGATTCTACGTGGGTAACATTTTCTTTTGCGCAACTACTCTTAGATGCAAGCCAATCCCTAGTCTTTAGTTGAATAATCCTAGGTAGTGGTTTACTACTGCTAGTAGTGCTTTGTAATGTTGTAGAATTCATCACTCTAGGTTTTGTTCCTAAAATTCCGTCTTGTTGAACCTGTGCCTTTTGCCTAGCTTTTTCTAGGTAGTGATTGTGGACCGTTTTGTTTGAACCAACTGATTCCTTAACTGTTTGAGTGGTCACATTCGGTGAGCAATTCCTAGAAAGGCCAGGTGCTTTCACTTTTGGTGTTTTAGGCGAGGGTGTTGGAGTGACTGGTTTTGTCAAATCAATTGTCACATCAACTGTTGGAACCGTTTGAGAAATTGACATTTTTGGTTTTTCCGAAGTTGATGGTTTTGCAAACTTAGTTTCCTCACCCTTCCCTTTTTGACTTTCAAGCTGAGACTTCAAAAGATCAATTTTTTCTTGCATGTTTTTGTAAGAGCGCTCATACGACAATTTGTCATACTTGCATTCTTCCTTTTTTGTATCAAGTTGTTTAAAATATGTGCAATTTTGTTTTTCAAGTTTCAAAAGCGCCTTTTCATATTTTTCAACAATTTGAGAAATCTCAGCTCGAAGTGTTTCATCATCCTCAACAGAATATGTTTGGTATATAATGGACATGATATCAGTCGATAGAGCTTCGAAAGAGAGAGAGTCATTTTGCATTTCCAAAACTTTTATGTGTTCCAAGTATTCATTGGCTTCATTCACTAAGGATTTGTGGTCCTTAACGAATTCTGCTGACTCTTTCAAAAGATTGTATTCCACATTTTGAACAACCGCATAGATTGCATCAATGTGTGGATTAATGTCTTGTTCAAACATTCCTTTTAGTTCAGTCTGAAATCTTGAAAACCAGTCTTTGTTGTTACTGTTTATTTTGGATGCCACAATACTTTGAAGTGTTTCAATTCTCTGTTTAAGATCAACCAAATATAGTCTAGCTGCACTTGAATCATAAGTGTTTTTAGATGCCATTTGTTCGATGTTAGGCAGATGTTTTGAAACAGCTTTTTGTTTTGTGAAAACCACTGGTTTTTGAAAAAACAGAGGTGACTTCTTTTGAACAACATGAACCCCAGCAAGTTTGTTAGCTTCATTATAGTCAATGGGTTTTATTTCTGGGTTCATTTGTCTCATTTTAATTCTACTCTCCTGAGCAAGCTCGATCGTTTCATCAGAATCATGAACCTCTATAGGATCATGTTTATCATTTATAAGAGTACCATTATATAACACATTCTGAACACTCTGAGCTTTCTTGAGGTTATAAGGGTTTTCATAACCGATAGCCACTTTCTTTCTTGTATGTAAAACCGGGTTTGGATCGTTAATTAACAAATGAACTGTTTGTGCAGAATGACCCATTTTTACAAGTAAATCTTCCAACTTTGCAATGGTTTCCTTTTTATCAGTGATCTCTTTTTGAAGATCCTTTTCACGTTTTGAAAACCTTTCATTCAACTCATTCTTTTCTTTTTCAAGATTAGAATAAGTTGATTTTTGTTTTGAAAGCTGGTTGGTTAGTTCAGAAAATTCCTTGTTTAAAGATTTTATTTTGTTGTTCAAATTGACATCTAGAGTGTCAAATTTGATTTGCAAATGTTGTTCTCTTAAAACAGAATCTCTTAAACTATTTTCAAGTTCTGACTGTCGATTGGTGTGAAAATCATAAGCTCGTGCATTCACCTTATAACTCTTAAGCTCAGTGGTCAATTTCACATTCGCGGCTTTTACCTCGCGATTGATCTTTTTGACCTTTTCAATCTCTATTTGACAATTATGAAGTAATGATTCAAATAGAGCACGGGTTTCCTCATCATTAGCATCATTTTGTGCAACTTGAACTTCATTAGGATCCATATATGAAGTTTCACAGTTAACATTGCTATTAACTTGCTCCCCCACATATGTATCGAAATTAGGTTCGAGAGGCACAGAATGTTGCTTTTCATGAGCAAACAATGATGGTACCTCATGGAGTGGTTCTGTGTCATAGGACGGAGGAGTTTCAGAATCACTGCATGATGTTGGTTGTTGCGGATCAGGCATAGGATCGGAGACTCCAGTGACTTCTGTAGAATTATCATTGATTCTGGTCATAAGCAGGAAGTTTGATTCCTCAGCAGTCAACGGTATTCCCGAATGTTCCTTGTTGGCTAGTATCAGCATGTACTGGAGCTTTTCTACCTTCGTCATTCATTGACATTGCCAATGCCAATTCTACTTATATCGCTCCTGTGGATTTCAGATGAAGTCATGAAACAATAATCTTCATTTTGATTGACCCCATTCTGATTCACAAACTGATCCATTTGATTTCCCATATTCTGCCCTGCATATTGCATTTGATTCCCAGTCTGTATACCCATAGCATTTCCTTGCTGATTCCCGATAACCTCAACCATTTGTCCTTTTTGTCCCATATTTAACTGCATGGTGTCAGTGTATGATGAAGTCCATTGGTTGTTGTTATGTGGTTTGATGCTTAATGCCCTGTATACTGAAGCAAAACCATTTGCCAAAGCAGTTGTGATATCGTCTTGTTGATTTGCCATTGATGATGATTGTATGATAAAGATGATACAGGATCGTTGCAACAAAGTAGGAGTTGTTGTTGTTGAAGGTTAAACTTGGTTGTTGTTGTGAAGCTTTGTTGTGTTGTTGGTGATGGTTGAAGTTGTAATTTGGTTAGGTTGATGCAAGTTGTTACGGTGGAATTTTGGTCTGGAAACTTAAAACCTCAATAACTTCATTACGGTTCAAAAGTTATAACCTTTTGAAGTTTTGACGTAAAATGACAACTTTGAAATCGTTTCACAGAAGTACGAGGGCCAAAACTGCCAAATTAGAAAGTTTCCTTAGGCTGCTGGAAAGTACAGGGACTGAAAATGACAATTCTGAAAATTACGTTTTGTCCGATATCGCAGTTGGTGTGCTGTCCGATATCGCAATTGCACCAAGATGTCGGACAAGTCTGATTTTGCGAAGTCTGATTGAACTGCGATAACAACCCAACTGCGATAAAGCCCCAATTGCGATAAAATGGCTCAAATGCGATAAAACGCTGATAGTGGCCAATTGCGATAAAGCCTGAAGACAGCCTGAATTGCGATAGACCCTTTTAGCTCCAATTGCGATAAAACAAGTGAATTACGATAAATAGCTAGATTTCACAGAATTGCGATAATACGCAACTTTTGAAGCCAAATGTGATAAATTGCACTTTTCAACCACTTTTTGACCTTATCCCTTACACACCCACTTGCAACCTTATCTTAGAAGATTTTGCCTGACAATTTTTCACCCACTTGCCCACTATCCTGATAACTTTCACTAACTTTTTTCAAATCAAATAATTCACTAAACTAACCAAAAACACAAATCTTTATATAAGATTTTGATTCTAGTCGATTTGAAGAAATAACAAACAAACCAAAATCCAAGCTTCCAAGACACAATTCGAATGAAAAAGATAGCAGATCTTGAAGAACCAAGTCGTTAAAACATAACACAAACACAACTTCACTTGTTTTTTGTTTAGATCGAAAAAAAATAAAAACACAAGTTGTAACATTTCTAGTTAAAGAAAAATAACAAAGGGTGTTTTAATCTTTAGGATCAAACACAAAAAATACTACCTTTGGTCTTGAACTTGCGTTGTTGTGCCACGATTCACAGAAAATCAAGAACACTTGAACAAGAATCGAACACAAAAAAAAACTTCCTACCTCGAAGCTAGGCTCGTTGATACCACTTGTTGTAGCATGAAATCCTACTTTATCATACCACATATACACTAGATCGAATGGCACTAGAACAATAAGAAGAGAATAATATAGATGGGAATGAGAAGAAATATAGATGAGGTGAGATGTGGTGGCAGTAGAGAGTTTTCCTGGGAATGTATGTTTATTAGATTGAGAGAAAAGATACAAATAAAACACACACACTCTCTCAAAGCACACCTTGCTAAATGAGAGAGTGTTTGGTTATATGTTGACTGCCATCCAAAAGGCTTTGGATGGGCTTTTCACTTGGATAACAAAGTGGGCTAATATATGCACTACACATATATTTAAACTAACAACACTAATGCTACTAGCCCACTTAACATAATACATATTATACATGACATTAAGTTATAAAACTACAAATGACCATCACTTCCAAATTAGCATAAAATAAATGCTAACATGAACTAATAATACACAAACAAAAACTAATATTCCATACATACTTTATGAAAACTGGCTCGTATGCAGTGATAAGTACATATGTTTGAACTCCTTTAAGTCTCAGATTTGCCAAGTAAACCTTCACAAGATTCTGCGATTCTCTTCGTTGGCGTGACTTAGATATAGCCTACGCGAATTGCAATAGTTAGACATGAACAATGTTTTAAATTAGAACATAAGTATCGTCACAAATAATTAAATTTGAAAAATTCTCAAACATATTTCTTGTGGAAAGTCAAAGTTGGTATCTTGTTTACTATTTGGGCAGTAGCAGTTGTTATGACGGAATTAATGTTTCTATATCCTAATCCCGGAGCCTCGAAGACAGCTGATTGGTCAGTCACCTAAAAGAGAAAAATTAAGCAAAATATTACATATATTTGGAAAAAGCCGATATGTGTAGCAATACTTTCAGTTTAGAATAGATTGTAAAGAACACGAAAGGAAAAGAAATTACAATAGTGCTCTCAGCGCTTTGTTCAATAGCAAGGTCTTGTAGAAATCAAGTAGCACTTCCATTGTCAGCAACATCATCCTTGAATTCCAAAATCTCAACTATCAGGCCCTCGTCACGTGCAGGGTCCACAAACACTTCCTGAACACAATAACAAACACACGGTTTAATAAAAACTATGAGTAATCAAAGAAGTACTACTGTAAGGTTTTACCAAGAACGTTTTGGGTTCGGGTAGCCCTGATGATGATCTCAGTACGCATAGGCGTAACCCTAACTTCAACACCAGAGTAACCATCCTCAGCAAGTTCCCTCATAAGAACCTCGTTCAATTCAGGAAAGAACACACCGTCGGCTACAAACTGAGACATGCAAAATCAATTAATACTAAGATCTATAAACAAACATCATCTTGCAGGTGCGATAAATGAGAGACTAACCTTTCGTTTCTTGCTCAATTGAGTCGCCATGATTGTCAAAATTGTATTTAAGCGAGCACTAACTCTGAAAATCAATTTAGGAGCAATATTAAATAGCTTTATAAAACTTCAAAGAGCCAAAAATAATAATTAAACGTACATAACTGACACACCCATAAATAATGCAAAAGCATGCGCCGTTTGCTTCCCTGAAAAAAAATCAACCTTGAACATGTAAGAAATAAAATGAGCTTGAGCCGAGGAACAGGGGCGAAAAGCAGTCACAAATTGATGCCTGCACGGTGGTGCAGGGGATTCGTGTCATGTTAATGTAAAAATGGTGGAACCTGGGAACCACGTGACACAGTTAAATGTATGGCACAGAGGGTTCGTAGTACCTGGTAAGAAAGCTTATGACGTGAGCTCCATTTGCCACCACCTTCTTTCGCAACCTATTCAAAATAGAAGCATATGCACCAATCAGTAACAAACCAAATGTGCACACAAAATGATACAAATCCTGACATTAGTATTCAAATATTACCAAAGTAATTTTTCTGTTATCAGGATGCGCTTCCTTGGACTCCTTCCTAAAATCATTCCTATCCAAGAAGTTTCTTTGTTCCCTAAAATCATGCTGACATAACATGGCTTCCTATCAGCAAATGACAAAGAATTGTAACATTGTTAAATCCTCTAGTGAGAAAATTGTTGAATGTTTGCTATAGAAAGTGAAAGTGCTAACCTGTGATGTAAACCATGATGAATAGACAACCATTCGTAATCCTGGTTCGGGACAAATGTGTCGGCAATTCACAGAATCGGCATCGTCCTATAAATTGACAACTGAAAATAACAGTAAAACTAAGAAAGCATATCAAATTGAAAACAGAAAAAGACGTAGAATTTATACTCGGATTGGAGGCTGAACCTTGGAATTATAGGCTTCCAATTCACTCTGCTTTTCGGATTTATTTGTAGGTGTATAATCTTTGACACTCTCTTATGTTGACACATTCAAATGTCATCTGCAAGAAAAAGTAATATGTGGTTATTGATTCAATAATCTACGATAACTATGATAAATAACTGGAAGGAAAAAAAAAAACAATCAAGTGTTCGTCATACTTGTGTTCCACTATCCATAGTTGTAGTTATTGTTGTGAATCTCCATTGAGTTTCCGGGTTTGTCAAAACTCAGCTGCAAAATGAAATTAAATAAAAACTAAGAAAACATCAAAATTACCAAAACCAATAAGCAGAATCAAAGAAACTAAAAATTGGTGAACATCAAAAACAAAAATGAAGAAAACTATTTATAACCTTGAAACCATCAAACTGTCCTGATCAATTCTGCTGGAGTACTTCCAGATAAATCTTCGTGCAGTTGCACTGCCCTCTGGACGTTGTGGATAAGATAAATGATGCTTCTGATAAACTGTCTGTCTGCTTTCTGCGAGAATAAAAGAACTCATGTCTAGTGATGATGATCGAGAAAAACTTCACACATACTAAAAATAGATCAAGACTATTAAGAACTGATAGCATATAAAGAAATGTAAAAGCAACCTTTGACATATGAAGCTCTAACTGAACATCGTTAGCCAAGGAAACAGTCAACTCTCCAGTCAATGGGTCGGATGCAGTAACATATGATCCGTCCAACCAAGAGGCCTGAATCCATAATCGACGGAAAAGATAATAATGTAAAAGGACACACATGAAGATATTACACAGTTGTAGTACATCAGAATATAAGTTAGAACTCACGAAGTTGGTCAAATCTTGGTCGGTGAATTCCATATCCGCGGACAGGGTGCCATTTAAAGATCCTCATCTGAAAGTAGGCATATCGAATATATCATCTTTATATAAAAGAATGTTTTGTAAAGCAATAAGGCATAAGATGTAATACCAGACAGTTGAATTTCAACATCTTCAATAACAACTTCATTCTTAAGAGCGCTACTGAATACATCACTATCTGAACCAAGCTCAGGCAGCTTATCTGTTGCAAACACCATAAGAATTTTAGAAAGATAAATCTCATATGTAATGAGCTTATAATATCATCTACACAAAGTTAGGCACCTCCAAATCCGTTGTTGTCTAGCAAGAAAATAGCATGAGGCCTATTAAAGGGGTTAGCTATAAGCACGTCATTCAACTGCAAGATCGATAAGGAACCATGTTACATTGAAGACAGGAACTTAAGAGGAAACGTAAAACTAATTTAAAGTCGGTGAAAACAAACTTACCACAATACTTATTCCGTCAATACTTTTATCAAACACGTTGCCAGCACTAATTCCACCTAGTTCATCCAACCAATTACAAAAGAACATGTAAACAAAACATATTATAAGTCATCTTGTTCCCTATCTGATTTTATACAGTAAACATAAGAAAGAATACCTTGAACCGATGACATCTCCTGACTTTTGATTCAAATTCACAAAGAAAAGCCCTTTCAAGTCCTCATCTTCCCTGTTACAAAAGATAATAACACAATAGTTATAAATTATTGAAACCCACAATTAAATGGTGCGGAAAATCTGAAATCTTACCAGATGAGTTTACCCTTTTGTCGCCACTCCTTTTTTGAAGAATTCTAAAACTCAAAAAAACTCTTAAGGTTACTGAAACCTAAAATAAAATTCAGAACCCCAAGCTTTTCAAATAAAAATGGAGCGAAATATAAATAATCTTAAAAAAAAAACTTGCTTGAAACCTGAAGATCTTTATGCTGCTTCCAGGAAGCTGTGATTGAAGATCCGGGTGAAGTTCCGACTGTGATTGAAGATCCGGGTGAAAGTCCGACTGATAAAATTGTGGATGCATGTGTGTGTCGAAGGTTGTAGAAGATGGGAGATGATTATCTCTTTGATGATCTAAAAAGTGGTGACTCAGTTTCTAGAAATATCAAAAGGTACAAAAGAAGGTAAGAAACGAAAGGGGAAAAGCGGGAGCCCACAGCCCAAAACCGAGCCCAACACTGCTACAACAACTGTAGCAAAACTCGACGCTCCATTATATATAGGATAATTGTTTGATATGCTTTTTTTTTAACAGCAAATAGAATTTTATTTTAATTAGAGTAAAATACACCGTTGGTCCTTGTGGTTTGCGTTGACCGCAGCCGGTGGTCCTTTGACCAAATTGCACCACTCAGCCTTAAGTGTGAAACGTTATGCACCGTTAGTCCCTCCATCCAAATGGCCCCACTAACTCCCACTAACGCTCGTTAAGTAAGGATTTTAAATGGGTATTTTCGTCACTTCACATATTTATTCATCATCTCTCTCTTAATTCCCCTTCTCTATCAACACTTATCTTCCCCACAACTCCTTTCTTCCCAAACTTTCATCCACACCATTAAAAATACAGTTCCGGTCAATTCACAATCATCACCCCACCACACACAAATCTTATCCTATCTCACTCAACCAATAATCCAGAATGGCGTGTATATACAAACGATACCGAGTGCTCTAAATAATATTACAAACCAAACCGATCATGTGGTTTTTTGTTCAAACACATAAACACAAACCTAATTTCTCTCACCCATCATCGATCTTTTCATCACCCACCGGCCACCGTATCTTTTCATCACCACCGGCCACCGTCACCACCTGAAGTCTCCGAAACCATCACATATTTACCATGTAAACACCAGATCCTAAAAGCCCAATACACAAATAAAACCTAGATCGGAGATGAAGGCGGCGACAGCGGCTGACATGGTGGTGGTGGAATCTTCTGACCGTGGCGACATCGGATAGGCCGGATGTGTATATTTGTTTTTCATCTCTAAGATCTTAAAGAACAAGCGATTATCAACAACCTTAGATTGAACCATCTCTATTTTGCTGAAGACTTCTCTTTCCCATCTTCTTCACCTAGGCTGCTTTCTTCACGGCTATGGCTTCCGTTACTTACTTTACTCCCTAAAGTCACCGATCTACTAGAGGTGAAAGATGATTGGATGTTGTCTCGTTGTTTTTAGATTTTTTGGATATGTGAATGATAATGTTGAAATGTAGAAATCTATATGCTTATGTTTTATATGTTAAGGTTTAGATCTGGTAGTTCTAGATGTATATGGTTTGACGGCGGTGGGATGATCGGATCTGTGGTGGTGGCGTTGGGGGGTTTTTGTTGATTTTTACAGGTGGGGTGGAGGAAGCTATGGTGGAGGTGGTTGTTAATTGGTGATTATTAAACACCAATAAGAATGGCATTTCCAGAAGGAAAAAAAAATAGTAACATCACAAAAATTGTTCGAATTGAGAATGGGTGAAATAATTTTGGATGGGAGAGAGAATTGGATGAAATAATTTTGGTGGTTATACGGTGGCGGCTCAAAAGATGGCGTCGTGGTGGTTGTGTTATTTGATGGTGATGGATGAAGGTGGTGAATTATGATGTGGGTTTTGTTTGTTGATGATGATAATGATTTTGGTAAAGTGATGTTTTTCTTCTAATTTTTTTTTTGGTCTAATGATATTATGATGAATGGAAAAAAATGTTGGTGGGTGATGAAGATTTAAGATGAGAGATGAGTAAAGAGAGAAGATGAAGTGTGAAATGACGTAAATACCCTTAATTGCAACGTATATATTCAAACGGTTATTCAACGTTTAAATTACAAATGTTTCTTTTTTCCCCCTATATAAACTACGCATAAACAACACAATATATATCACTACACTATATCATATCAAATACATATTTTATCACACAAAGCTTATCTCTACATCAAACAAAAAAATAATGTCGCAGAATCCAAATGAAAATATGTATTTCACGAACCTCCTCGCCTCGAATCCATACGCGGGTTCATCAAACCCGTCTACCCATTCATCAAAAATTCAAACTCCCCATCGGCACAAATGCCTCCGTATGGGACGCAAATGCCTCCCGAGGCCATTTACCAAAACCAACAGTTTGCATTTCAAGGATTCTCAAATTACCCACAACGTCAACCTTCCCAATCTCAACCAATGTTCTATAACTCATCGCAGCCTTCATCATTTCCTATACCACAATCAAAACCTGCATTCAAAGTACCTAAACCCGTTGATACGTCCCAAGCACGCGGGAAAAAAATAATGTCAAAAAAATCCAAAAAAAATCGTGAATTTTGACGATGACGATGATGATGACCTTGAGGCGGTGGTTCAAGTTTCGAAGAGAAACTTGTAATACCTGAAATTTTAAAACTTGCAAAATGACCAAATTACCCTGGGAATTAAAATTTTACTTATTAATTATTTAAAATACCAAATTAGTCCCAAACGCTTGGAAACGAATACCATACTAAGTAAAATAATTTGTATATGAACATTTTAACATTTTATAAGTCACAAAAATAATTGTAATATTTAAATATTTTATTATAACCGATTATAATTTTATTATATACTTTATATATATTATTTCTTAATTAAAATCACATAATTATAGGATAAATGCTATAAATAATACAAGATAAATTATAAACAGAATTTTATTATTATCTTGAGTCTAGAACCAGCCTATATCCTTCCCCCTCCTCTAAGAAAACCGGCTCTATATATATTCTCCCTTAAATCCCTTTGTCGACACTAATAAACCACAAAAACCTCCCAAAAATTCCACCCGATCGTTCATACTTTCTGGAGCAGAAGATATAATTTTCCTGTGTTCTAATAAGTCCTAAGAAGAGTAGAAAAATAGTGGTTCAAATTTAGGAGGCTTGGTTCGTGCGTTTTTTATTTTTCTTGCTCGATAAAACCCTACCGAGAGGTATAATTTCCTGTAGCTTGTTCGATTGTTTTTAATTCTTCCTGCTATTTTTCTAAGCTTGTTCATGTCCTATATAATCAGTATAAATTAGCTATAACATCCCATGCAAGCTAGATTAGTCGCTTGATAATTTATGAACACTAAGAACCCTAATCGAACATAATTACTTAGCTCGACATGCAGATTTTATGGGCAGTAACAATAATTTTTATGGGTCTTATATGAGTTTAATAACACTAGAAAAATACAACATGGATTTATGGAAGCCTGTATCACCTCTTGTCGATTTGTTTTGCAAACCGGGTTTAAAGAAGACGTTTTAAAAATAGAAGGGGTGGTCGTGCATGCTAGGGTTGGTTTTAGATGATGTTAGTGAGTTAATTAAATGTGTTTTTAAGGTTCATTAGTGACTTCCAATGATTGGGTAGGTTAGGGTAAGATTTGGGTGATTTTAAGTGTAGGTCGAATTGGTTTTAAAACTATGGGGGTTGTTTTGTAAATTATTAAACTTGGGGGATATTTTTGTAACTTAGTTTAGGTCAGGGGTAACATGTATAAAATATAATATAGGGGTCTTGAGTGTAGAATTTGAGAACTAGAAGGTCTAAATGGCAATTTATTAAAGTATATATACGATTTGTAAAAATTATATAATTGAGGGACTTGTTTTGTAATTTGTATAAATAGAAGGTCCATTCGTATAAACTTTTATTTGAGGGGTCTAAAGAGTAACTTTGGATAATTAAGGGCTTAATGTGTAAACATGAATATTGTAGGGGTTAGAATGTAACTTAATTAACTATAAGGTTTATATTGTAAATTAAATAAATAAAAGGGTTAAACTTGTAAAATTACTAACATTGAAGGGTTAGAGTTGTAATTATGAGGAACTTATGGGTTAAAAATAATAACTTATAATATTTGTATTTTAAACCTTTATCTTGATATATTTACACTTAAAACCCTAAAATATGAGAAGTTGTCATAATTAACCCTAAACTATTTTAACTAGATAAAATAAACCCTATTACATAATAATACTTATATTAATGACTTAACCTAAAATTATAACATTTAAATCTTCCTAATTATAGAAACTTGCTAATTATGGAAACTTACTAAATAAGGAAACTTTCTAAAAATGGAAACTTACTTAAAATAGAAAGATAACTAAAAGATCATTTGTACTTCTGTCTTCTACTGCTTTAGGTTCGGGAAGGGAGTAATTTGATCCTTGTCATTTGCTATTCTTGCGTTCTGCTAATAAGGTACAGATATTCTGCCCTTCTTGTAAGGTGCCTTCATTCTCTTGAATTCTGATTTTGATTCGTTTAGGATTCCCCAAGCCATTGCTATATTCCCCTTGTATTGTGAACCTTGACTTAAACCTTTGCTTTGAACTCTTGCCTTGATCATTTGTTCTGAACTTTGCCTTGAACCCTGCTATGTTTCTTTTGACACTTGACATGACCTGTTCACCACTTGGTAACCTGAATATTTAAGACCCTTGGATACTTGAAGGTTCATAGGATTTTTAACTAGATGTAAGAACTTTTCTTAATTAAATATGAAAAGGTTTTGGAAACTACAATTAAAGACTTTCTTTATGAAAACTGTTTTTAAAGACCACTTTTATTAAAACCATTTTAAAAGGATTACTTTTTAACAAATTGACATGAACCTTCTGGTATGTGACCTTTCTGATATTGACCTCCTGACAGTGAACCCTTGCATTGATATCCTGTCTTGAAACCTGATATGAAACTTGACCTGAGACACTTGATACTTGATACTTGATACCTGACCTTGACCCACAGTTTGAGACTACGAGCCACCCACTAGGCATGAGGGTTTCATGTCCATGTCATTGATGCACCAGTGGCATGACTCTAGGGCAGGAGAGTGATGACCTGTCCCGTCCCTGACCTGTTACTGATTTACTTGTTACGTAGAGGAAGACCCTGTGGCCTACTGGGGCGTATGGATGCATCCTAGACTTGACCTGATTTGTTTGTATTACTTGTATTATCTGGTGACTGATGAGTGTGTGCGATACACATCTTTCACAATCCTGGGAGAACGCGTCTCCAACCCCTGGAGGTATCCCCTCACCCTGTACCTGGTATGCTGAGGTCACCCCTCCATACACCCTGATATGTGATTTGATATGATATGTACTGTTTCTGGGCTCGTAGAGGATTTCTGTTTTCCTGCACTTTATGACCTTTACCTATGACACTTTAGTTACATTTATCTTTTACCTTATTCCTATGCCTTTACTCTTGATAACCTTTACTTCATCTATATTTCACTATACTATATTACTGCTTGTTTCCGTTATATCTGTTCACTGAGCTCTCGTAGCTCAGCCGCATTTTCTTTTCCTGCGGCAGGTATCTAAGCTAGGAAGCTGGGTTTTTGCTTTGGGATGAGAGCAACTTTGAGTGAAGCATGGACCTTAGTATCTTAGTTCTACCATTTGGATTTCTAGACTTGTTTATGCCTTTAACGGCTCTTGAATTATTAAGTACTTCATTTATTTATCTTTTTATTGTCTTAATGAACTTGATATAAGTCTTGTTGGCTTATTATCTTTTGGTTAAATGTTAAGACTTCCGCTGTTTTATTATTACTTGTTCTGATGTGAAACCATAGTATTATGACATCTTTACCCTTGTCGGGTCGGGGTGTTACAATTTATGGTATCAGAGACAGGTTGGACCCTTAGGTTTTCCCGAAACCCTTAGGCTTAGGCCTTTGACCTGTAAGGATTGGGTAGACATTTGGTTTCCGTTTCGTCTTTCCATTCGTGCTTATTCTCCCTATTTTTGCTAATCGTTTCGTAATCGTTCAGATGGTGAATACGCGTTTTACCCAGTACACTGATGGACAGGACGCCCCTGATTTCGATGCCATGATAGCCGCTGCTTTGGCTAATGCTCTTCCTCAGTTGGTGACCCAAATCACCAATGACATCAAAAATGGTGCGGGTTCATCAGGAGGAAATGGTGCGGGTTCATCAGGTGGTGGTGGTGGCGGTGCTCCACCTACTGGTATTCATGTTTGGATCGAGAGATTGGATCACTCATGTCGAGAAATTGTTTAGGGTCTTGGGTTGTGCTGACGAATTCAAGACGCGTTTGGCTACTTTCAAATTGGAAGGTGATGCACTGAGTTGGTGGACAGCGTATGTTCAGGCGAAGGAAGAGAATTTCGATGATACTTGTTCATGGGAGACTTTTCGCGGCATATTCTACAAGCAGTATATTCCGTTATCTGAGCAGCAGAGGTACGAACGTGAGTATGGGACTATTCGTCAGTTGGATCGAGAGTCGTCTGGGGAATTCATGCAGAGGTTCATGAGGTTGGCTAGTTTTGTTGGACCAGAGGTTACGGGTAATGCTCATCGTCAGGCTAGGCACTTTAAATGGGCATTGAAGAAGTGGGTATTGGATCGTATTGTGAACACTGAGTATGAGGATGTTGCTTCAGTTGCGGACGCGGCCCGTAACATTGAGTTGTTGCATGCTGATGGGGGTTCGAATAAGAGAGACAGGGATGGAAATCGTGTAGACTTTAGGGAGCAGAGGAGTCGCCAGGACCAATAATATGAGCAGCAGAGGTGGTCTAGTAGGAGTTTTAAGGAACGAGATCGGGAGGATCGTAGTGGGGATCAGTGAGGTCGGGATTTGAGGTCTGCTGCTAGGCAGGGTGATGATTGTACTGGGCGGAACGACAACCAAAGGCAGTGGAAGGACCAGTCTACTAGAGGCTAGCAGCCGAATCGAGCTAATGGACCAAACACTCAGAAGGGATCAGCTGAGAACTTACCTCCTCCATCTGGTTGTACTTATTGTGGGAAGAATCATACTGGAGTTTGTCGTACGACTTCTGGTGCTTGCTTTAGGTGTGGTTCTATTGAGCATAAGGTGAAGGATTGTCCTAGACGGAATCCAGAAACACTTGGGAAGTATCTAGTTCCTCCCCCTCCTACTCCTAGTACCAGTCGTGTTTTCACGCTTACTCGTGACCAGGCAGATAAGGCGTCTCGTATGTTCTTGTTTCATTTCCGTTCTATTTTCTTTCTGTTTCCTTGCAAATTTCGAGGACGAAATTTTTTTAAGAGGGGAAGAAGTTGTAATACCTGAAATTTTAAAACATGCAAAATGACCAAATTACCCTTGGAATTAAAAATTTACTTATTAATTATTTAAAATACCAAATTAGTCCCAAACGCTTGGAAACGAATACCATACGAAGTAAAATAATTTGTATATGAACATTTTAACATTTTATAAGTCACAAAAATAATTGTAATATTTAAATATTTTATTATAACCGATTATAATTTTATTATATACTTTATATATATTATTACTTAATTAAAATCACATAATTATAGGATAAATGCTATAAATAATACAAGATAAATTATAAACATAATTTTATTGTTATCTTGAGTCTAGAACCGGCCTATATCCTTCCCACTCCTCTAAGAAAGCCGGCTCTATATATATTCTCCCTTAAATCCCTTTGTCGACACTAATAAACCACAAAAACCTCCCAAAAATTTCTCCCAATCGTTCATACTTTCTGGAGCAGAAGATATAATTTTCCTGTGTTCTAATAAGTCCTAAGAAGAGTAGAAAAATAGTGGTTCGAATTTAGAAGGCTTGGTTCATGCGTTTTTTATTTTTCTTGCTCGATAAAACCCTACCGAGAGGTATAATTTCCTCTAGCTTGTTCGATTGTTTTTAATTCTTCCTGCTATTTTTCTAAGCTTGTTCATGTCCTATATAATCAGTATAAATTAGCTATAACATCCCATGCAAGCTAGATTAGTCGCTTGATAATTTATGAACACTAAGAACCCTAATCGAACATAATTACTTAGCTCGACATGCAGATTTTATGGGCAGTAACAATAATTTTTATGGGTCTTATATGAGTCTAATAACACTAGAAAAATACAACATGGATTTATGGAAGCATGTATCACCTCTTGTCGATTTGTTTTGCAAATCGGGTTTAAAGAAGACGTTTTAAAAATAGAAGGGGTGGTCGTGTATGCTAGGGTTGGTTTTAGATGATGTTAGTGAGTTAATTAAATGTGTTTTTAAGGTTCATTAGTGATTTCCAATGATTGGGTAGGTTAGGGTAAGATTTGGGTGATTTTAAGTGTAGGTCGAATTGGTTTTAAAACTATGGGGGTTGTTTTGTAAATTATTAAACTTGGGGGATATTTTTGTAACTTAGTTTAGGTCAGGGGTAACATGTATAAAATATAATATAGGGGTCTTGAGTGTAGAATTTGAGAACTAGAAGGTTTAAATGGCAATTTATTAAAGTATATATACGATTTGTAAAAATTATATAATTGAGGGACTTGTTTTGTAATTTGTATAAATATAAGGTCCATTTGTATAAACTTTTATTTGAGGGGTCTAAAGAGTAACTTTGGATAATTAAGGGCTTAATGTGTAAACATGAATATTGTAGGGGTTAGAATGTAACTTAATTAACTATAAGGTTTATATTGTAAATTAAATAAATAAAAGGGTTAAACTTGTAAAATTACTAACATTGAAGGGTTAGAGTTGTAATTATGTGGAACTTATGGGTTAAAAATAATAACTTATAATATTTGTATTTTAAACCTTTATCTTGATATATTTACACTTAAAACCCTAAAATATGAGAACTTGTCATAATTAACCCTAAACTATTTTAACTAGATAAAATAAACCCTATTACATAATAATACTTATATTAATGACTTAACCTAAAATTATAACATTTAAATCATCCTAATTATAGAAACTTGCTAATTATGGAAACCTACTAAATAAGGAAACTTTCTAAAAATGGAAACTTACTTAAAATAGAAAGATAACTAAAAGATCATTTGTACTTCTGTCTTCTACTCCTTTAGGTTCGGGAAGGGAGTAATTTGATCCTTGTCATTTGCTATTCTTGCGTTCTGCTAATAAGGTATATATATTCTGCCCTTCTTGTAAGGTGCCTTCGTTATCTTGAATTCTGATTTTGATTCGTTTAGGATTCCCCAAGCCATTGCTATGTTCCCCTTGTATTGTGAACCTTGACTTGAACCTTTGCTTTGAACTCTTGCCTTGATCATTTGCTCTGAACTTTGCCTTGAACCCTGTTATGTTTCTTTTGACACTTGACATGACCTGTTCACAACTTGGTAACCTGAATATTTAAGACCCTTGGATACTTGAAGGTTCATAGGATTTTTAACTAGATGTAAGAACTTTTCTTAATTAAATATGAAAAGGTTTTGGAAACTACAATTAAAGACTTTCTTTATGAAAACTGTTTTTAAAGATCACTTTTATTAAAACCATTTTAAAAGGATTACTTTTTAACAAATTGACATGAACCTTCTGGTATGTGACCTTTCTAATATTGACCTCCTGACAGTAAACCCTTGCATTGATATCCTGTCTTGAACCCTGATATGAAACTTGACCTGAGACACTTGATACTTGATACTTGATACCTGACCTTGACCCATAGTTTGAGACTACGAGCCACCCACTAGGCATGAGGGTTTCATGTCCATGTCATTGATGCACCGGTGGCATGACTCTAGGGCAGGAGAGTGATGACCTGTCCCGTCCCTGACCTGTTACTGATTTACTTGTTACGTAGAGGAAGACCCTGTGGCCTACTGGGGCGAATGGATGCATCCTAGACTTAACCTGATTTGTTTGTATTACTTGTATTATCTGGTGACTGATGAGTGTGTGCGATACACATCTTTCACAATCCTGGGAGAACGCGTCTCCAACCCCTGGAGGTATCCCCTCACCCTGTACCTGGTATGCTGAGGTCACCCCTCCATACACCCTGATATGTGATTTGATATGATATGTACTGTTTCTGGGCTCGTAGAGGATTTCTGTTTTCCTGCACTTTATGACCTTTACCTATGACACTTTAGTTACATTTATCTTTTACCTTATTTCTATGCCTTTACTCTTGATAACCTTTACTTCATCTATATTTCACTATACTATATTACTGCTTGTTTCCGTTATATCTGTTCACTGAGCTCTCGTAGCTCAGCCGCATTTTCTTTTCCTGCGGCAGGTATTTAAGCTAGGAAGCTGGGTTTTTGCTTTGGGATGAAAGCAACTTTGAGTGAAGCATGGACCTTAGTATCTTAGTTCTACCATTTAGATTTCTAGACTTGTTTATGCCTTTGTCGGCTCTTGAATTATTAAGTACTTCATTTATTTCGTTTTTTATTGTCCTGTTGAACTTGATATAAGTCTTGTTGGCTTATTATCTTTTGGTTAAATGTTAAGACTTCCGCTGTTTTATTATTACTTGTTCTGATATGAAACCATAGTATTGTGCAATGTTGCAAAAATCGTGAATCGGTAGCGTGGCGGTCGACCACCCTGCAGCGATTAATCGGCCAAGGCGGGATTAATCGGTGATTAATCCGATTGGCATTTTTTGCATGTTTTGGGTATTTTTGGAGACCAAACTAAAGATCGTAACTGATTCCAAGCCTACTATGTTTTCAAACCTCAATAAAAGGCTCCAATTCTGATTATGAGGCTCATTGTGTGTTATAAGTGAAATAAACGATCCCCAAATTAAGTAGAATGCCTAAATTTTTAATTTTTTTTAAACTTGGCCGATACGGCCGATTTCTGGCCGATACGGCCGATTTTTGGCCCTTTTTTTCCCAAACCGATTTTTTGTCCGATTTTCATAATTCGACAAGGTCGGCGGCCGATTACCGATATATCGGCGATAAATCGGTCGCCACGGCCGATTTTTGCAACATTGGTATTGTGACATCTTTACCCTTGTCGGGTCAGGGTGTTACAAAACTGGTCCAGGGAAGAAGAAAAGCTTCTTGCGGAACTTTGGATTGAAATTTCGCAAGACAAGGATATCAGAAATGACCGTTCCGATGAATTCTTTTGGAACCAGATTCTGGAGATGTTCAACGAGCAATCTGGCCGTGAACCTCGTTCCAAAAGTATGATCACCGGAAAATGGACACGACTTAATGGTGATTGCCAAAAATTCAACGCTATCTACAAACATTTGCAGCGTAGAAGCGGTGAAAACGACGGCGATCATATCGAGAATGCAAAGAAAAATTTCGAACAGCGCTTTAGCGGAAGAAAGTTCGTATATGTGCACGTGTGGGATATTTTGAAAATGTATCCCAAATGGGATGCGGAGGATCCCATTGACTTTACATGTCTCGAGGATATTTTTGGTCTTGACAGACGTCCTTGTCCCGACGGCGCCTACAAAGCGCGTGGTGCAAAGAAACAGAAGTCGACTTCAACGTCGAGCGCGGCGAGCTCAGGTGGGAGTCAAACGAGTTTTTTTTCGGGCAGCTTGTCCGAAAAATATTCTGAAAAAGCGGACGTTCAAATATCCGCGTACGCGATGAGGAGGGAGAAGGATCGGAAGACGTTAGAGATTAAGGAGATGAAGTTTCTGATGATAGATCCCGACCAAACCACACTGCCAAAGCCGCCATCATTCGCCGGAGACAAAAACAAATTATGAAAAAATATCAAGTCAACGACGACGACGAAGGCGAGGATTAAGTTTATGTTTAGTATGTGTTATTAGTGTTTTTTGTATCGTTATTTTAATTCCCGTATCATTTTTTTCGTTTCGTATGTAACACCCCCTAATTTGTTTTATGGCAGCGGAAAGATTTTTAGGGTGTTACGGTGAGGATCGAAGTTAAAATTTCAGAAAAACGGCCCGGAAGAGGCGTTTTGAAAGTTATATGTCATTCAAAATCATACTTTTGATATAAATGTGAAATATCAGATTTGAAAATCCCACGAAAAGGGTGTGATAATTTGGAAAGAACGACATATTTGATTTTACACCATTTAATTTATCAGAGTATATAATGCCCGCTCCGTGTCTTGTCCTGCTCCGTTAATTACCTGAGATAAACATGCTTAAAACGTCAACACAATGGTTGGTGAGTTCGTAGAGTTTAATGGAAAATAATTTATTTCAATAAATTCAAGTGGTGAACAGTGGTATTTAATATAAATACAAGTACTAGTAAACAGTTGTTTTCAATAATTTCAAGAGTGAGGTGAATATTGTAATAAGTGCTAATAGAGATGAAACAAGTAGTGAGTTATTCATTTGCCTTACGTTGAGTGATATCCAACCCGCATAAGTGATTTATTTGCCTTACGTTGAGTGATATTCAACGTAACCGCATAAGTTATTCGTTTGCCTTACGTTGAGTGATATTCAACGTAACCGCATAAGTTATTTGTTTGCCTTATGTTGAGTGATATTCAACGTAACCGCATAAGTTATTCATTTGCCTTACGTTGAGTGATATTCAACGTAACCGCATAAGTTATTTATTTGCCTTACGTTGAGTGACATTCAACGTAACCGCATAAGTTATTCATTTCAATAAATTCAAAAGGTGTACATAAAATACGTGTGCTCTAGTTCTAGCAAATATTTCCATTGGAGTTTGGAGTTAACATATAAAAGGGGGTGTATATATTCCTGGTGTTATAGTGAAACCAAGTATCAAGTTACAATAAGCAATTTGAGAATGCTATCATTTGAGTTCAGTGTTTAAGCTAAGCAAACAATTTGCAAGTAATACGAGCATATATCTCTCCCAAATAGTAAATCAAAGCATGTAAGTAGGAGTTATAATTCTGAGTAAATCATGTGAGTTTTTAGAGTATGAAAGTAGACGAAAACAGTTGAGCATGTATCTCCCCCAAAAGTATAAAACTTGTAAACAATTAAAAGTGGGGCTACGACTCACCTTGAGTGTATCTGACAAGATGGAATTATAAGATCAAGTAAGATTATGGGAACGATCACAGAAACGTCTTCAATACGAGACCTGAATATGAGGGGAGTCTAAGTATTTGACTTACAACTAATAATGAGTGTGAAAATGAGAAATCGTATAACGATTTGATGATGTGAGTGTGATATGCTTAAAATGCCTCAAGTTTAAAAATAATATTATATATAATATTATCTTGATTCTTATGTCAATTGAATCAAAATATTACCTCCTCGAAATATGATGAAATAATATGCAAAGTGAAGTCGTTAAATTTCTAGTTATAATAAATAACGAAAATTAAATAATACGTAACTAAAATGTATAAAAATGCATATGAAGTGATGGGGTGATGAAAATGGAAAATGAAATAAGAATGTCAAGTAAAATCAGTTGGTCCTTGTTCTTTTCCAGTTTTTACACTTTTTACTCTAACTGCGTTTGCGTTACACCGTTAGTCCTTCGTCGAGTCCAATGTCCATAAATAGTCCAAAACTTGTCCAAAAGTATCAATAAGGCTTGGAATTCAATAATATGTCAAATTATACCCTTTATGTTCTGTTCTCACAGTCTCAGTCCATATATTTCTTGGATTGGCAGTTTTAGTCCCTCAATGTGAAAACGCGTTACAAGTTTAGTCCTTTTTGCACAAAAATGACGGGGAAAAATATTCTAAAAATTTCTATAACTTTATTAAGTTCCGTTACAACTTATTTCAATTGCTTTTTCCAGAAAAGAGCTTATTTTTAGTCTAATGGGCCACACAACGAATTAACTTAAGGTCCATTTAAAATTTTAGAGGTGAGGGCATGTAAACTGTTTTGGGCCTGGACTTGGGCTGTTTTTATGATTCTGAAAATATATCACATGGGCCTGTTGGGCTGTTATAATGCAAGTGCTTAATGGGTTGAATATAAGCCCAATCTGTAGGTAGTTATAATTTCTGAAAATGGGATTTAGTGACTTTGGCGTTGGCAGCTTTGATTGGCAAATTTTAAGAGTTCATATGAGCTTGTTATGGAAAAGTGTAAGTACAAAATTTGTAGCTTGTAGTATCAACGATTAGGTGGTGCAAAAATATCGAGGTGTTGTTTGCACGAATTCGAAAATGCAAGACCATTTTGTAGTCGAACTGAGACACGTTTACTAAAAGACTTGGCCAAATTTTCTAAGTTATAAGTCATTAGTTGAGTGGCGTTTACTTTGGGTGTTTTAAAGGGCTTTTGAGAGCTTTTGGTTAATATCACAAAGGATGAAAAATAAAGATAGCTGGGTCGTGATTCGATATATGTAAAAATATATACTTGTTACATGTGTGGGTTCGAACTAAACATGTCGTGAATAGGGTGGTTCAAGTGAACCTTATACATATACACAATTAAAATTTTCTAAGTTAATAAAATATACCCGGTTTGACTATTGTTTCTATATCTTTGTTTTTGATCTGTGTGGGTGATGTATACGATATAACATGATAGCCTTAAGTTCTTTGCGTCATTTCTACACGTATAGCACTGCTTGTATTAATAAACGAAATACGTGTAATGTATATATAAATGTATACGTAGTTTCTTCTTATAGAGTTCATGCATGCTTTGTTATGTACACGACATGGTTGATCCAAATGATTCAAAAGACTTACAATGAAGAGGAAAAAGGGTTGTGGCTCGTTGGAAGTGGGCAGGAACACAAGAAGCTTGCAAAACTCAAAACCGTATATATTGAAAATGCTTCCTTCGACTTATTTTCTTGAATCTGATGGATATTTCTGGTACTTGTGGACTTGGTGAAATGATTATAGGACAAAGATGGTGCGGTGTGTATGATTGAGAGTGAGGGTTTGAGAGATTGTAATACCTGAAATTCAGATAACCTATAAAATGACCAAATTACCCCTGAAGCCATAAAACTTAATAAAATCACTTATAACAATTCTGAATTGATTCCAAACTTATGAAAACAACTACATATGAAACAGAATAAATTTCTGGGACAACATTACATTATATTGGATGTCAAGAAAAATTACAAGTTCATATATATACATATATATATTCCGAAACTATTTAATTAAATTAATTAGTTTATAAAACTTATTTAAATTAAGATAACTACAAATAAATATGGGAATTATGGACCAAATCAAAATATGATCTTGAGCTAACAAATTGGGCCGAAAATCTGGAGTATATCCCCCCTCCTAGTCGGTTTCATAAAGCACAAAACAAAACCATTTTATTTTTCACAAACCCTAATTCCGAAAACCCTAGATCGACACACACATAATTCGACCAAGCCTCCATTCGACTTTATGGAACTGAGCAAGTAATTTTCTGGAGTCCACTGAGGTGTAAGGAAGCCATGAAAAATAGGAGTCGAGTTGTGGAAGCCTTCGTTCGATCGTGGTGTTTTATTTTGTTCGGTTTGCTTTGTTCGATAGGTATAAATTCCCACACTTAATCCTTACATTCTATAACTGATCTAGCATTTTTCTAATGATCTATATGTTGTATATAACTCAGTAAAAATGTTAAACATGGATCATGCAAGCTAAACAAAGCGTACGAAATTATAAGAGTTAAAACACACATAATTTCCAAATAATGTCAATCGATTTTTATGAAGTGTAACTATAATTTTTACATGTCCTATACTGATAATATAAGCCTAGAAAAATAACTATGTGATTTATAGAAGCTCAAAATAATTGATGCGAATTATTGTTTATAATCGGATTATTCGAAAAATAAAGAAAAATAAGAATAAACCCTAGAATGGATTAGGGTTAGGGTTCATGTGGATAGATCTGATGTAATTAATGTAATTAATGATTGTATAATGATAACATAAGGATTGGATAAAACTAGGGCTTGTTTTGGTACAATAAAAGTCTATACGATTTGTAATTAAAAGTATAAGGGCTCAGTAAAAATGTTAAACATGGATCATGCAAGCTAAACAAAGCGTACGAAATTATAAGAGTTAAAACACACATAATTTCCAAATAATGTCAATCAATTTTTCTGAAGTGTAACTATAATTTTTACATGTCCTATACTGATAATATAAGCCTAGAAAAATAACCATGTGATTTATAGAAGCTCAAAATAATTGATGCGAATTATTGTTTATAATCGGATTATTCGAAAAATAAAGAAAAATAAGAATAAACCCTAGAATGGATTAGGGTTAGGGTTCATGTGGATAGATCTGATGTAATTAATGTAATTAATGATTGTATAATGATAACATAATGATTGGATAAAACTAGGGCTTGTTTTGGTACAATAAAAGTCTATACGATTTGTAATTAAAAGTATAAGGGCTTGTTTTGTCAACTTTGAAACTTCTGGGATATTTTTGTAATGTCATATAATTCAGTAGGAATGTGAGAAAAATATAACTTGAGGGTCCTAAGTGTAAATGTGCAAGAAAATGAATTAATTATATTTATAAGTGTCGATTTGTAAATAATTAAAGTAGAAGGACTAAAAGTGTAAATTTGGGAAAATTGAAGTTATTCTGAGTAAATAATGTCATTAAGGGTGTAATGGGTAAATTTGAGTATTTATGGGCTTGATATGTAATTATAAATAAATTATGATGTAAATTGTAAGTTTTGTAAAGTTAAAGGACCAATTGTGTAATTTCTAAATTTTGAGGGTCTAATTCGTACCTCATATAATTCTGAGGTGAAGTTCTGTAAATTTGTAAAATAAAGTACTTGTTTGGTAAATATAGGTATCATAGGGATTAAATCAGTAACTTAAAGTATTTTCATTTTAAACCTTTGAATCTAATGAATTTACAATTAAAACCCTAAACTTTGTAACTTGATAAAAGGTACCTTAATTCCATAATGATCTTGAAATAAGGACTTAACCTAATCTGGAATGTTAACATCTTACTAAACCTGGAAAGTTACAAAATGGAAAAGTAAACTAAAAGTAATAATCTGAGTTTGAATAATTCATAATTCCGTCTTCTACTTCTTTAGGTGTGAAGAAGGAGAAGCCTTGATTTCTGCTTCATGTTTGCTTTCTTGTCTTTTGCTTAGCTAATAAGGTACAGATATTCTGTCCTTTCAGTAAGGGCTTTTCAGTTCTTTTTCTTTCAGAATTCATTTCTGATGCGCGTGATGTGTCATTGCGGTTTAGCAGTTTTAATGCCTACTCAAGTTTTAAATTTATATTTAGCCGACTTATCAATAACACACACACTTAACGAGCAGTGTACCCGGTCAGTATGAAGATAATGGTAAGTAGAGTGTCGATCACTAAGAGTGGAACGTATTATCTAGTTATTCTAATCAGTATTTTAATATCCTAACGCAAGGGGGTTTCAGCCTGAGAGACTGGCACAATTTGTTGCAATTTAAATAATAAAATAAACCAACAGGCACGAATCAGCAAGTAGCACACACGTACACAGATAAATACTCGAGACAATAAGAGGGCTGTCCTTATGATTAAGTAGATTGTCACTTGTTTTATTGATAGCTTTATATGAAGTGTATGTAGTTAACCCTTTCTCGTTGGTCCTATTCTTATCGGCGAGTAAACCCTTAATGATTACTTATGTCTAAAAGTTATTCCTAAGTGATCAATTTAGAAACAACCGTGGGAGCCACATTATGTCCCGCAGTCAAATGCCCGCAAGCCACTAATAAACACAGAGGTTATCAATGCACTAATAAGTAGTAACCAAAGACATCATCATATAAACTTTAATTGATGGGAAAGCAAGTATTAAAGGGAGTGCAATCTTTCGTTGTCACATTACACAAGCCACCAATCCTGATGAATTAAAGTTTGCTAACACAATAAAACAAAACTACTTAATGAATTAAATACATGCAGCACCTTCTTACAGCTCTTGTATCTTTGATTTGGGTGTGTCTTGTGCTGCCTCCTTGACTGAATTCGTCCTTTGTTCCTCCTGTTTGGTCTTCGGTTTTAGGGTTTCGGAACTTGTAATTCGTCTGGTCTACGGGGTATTTATACTTTCTGTCTGAGGGAAGATGCGGCGCATCTACTAAGTAGATGCGGCGCATGTACTTAACTTCGCGTGGGGTCCAAGATTATAATATTCAGGAATATTCGTACACCGCCAGAAGATGCGGCGTAACTCCATGATTAGATGCGGCGCATGTCCTCTTGTATCTTGGATCGTATCTGGTGATATCTTGATAGAGATGCGGCGCATGTTGAGAGTGAGATGCGGCACATCTGGAGCAGAATCGACTTGATCTTGTCCATGTCAGTAGATCTTCAACTTTATGCACGTTTTGCTCCATTATTAGTCCAAAATCGCTAAGTTTCACCAAATGCTTGTTTTTACCTGAGAATTACAAAAGTAAACGATTAAGTATCAATCCTCATACATAATATAGTAAAACAAGTCAAATTAATAGGATAAATGATAGTAATAAAATGTACTTATTTGAGTTCATCAAATATCCCCCCACTTGAACTTTACTTGTCCCCAAGTAAACCTTTGAATTTCTCTTATGAAAATGTATCCTAAAAGATGTTAGGATTTATTTTTATATTTAAGCATGTATTCGTTCATTTCATAATCACACAACTAAACACTTAACGATTCAGAAGTAAAATAAAATAAGTCGATAAAAGCAAATCTAATCGTTTAACTGTCCAGTCGCGACGAATATTCTATCATAAGCTTGGCAAGTATACACATCTCCACCACTAAAGCTAAGGAATAACAAGTCTAAAGCGGTAAAAAGGGTTTTTAGGCTTAAGGGTTAATTATTCTCTTTCACTATCGATCTCAAATTCCAGAAAAGGCGACAAAATCACAAATACATGATCGAATCCACGAACACGATACTTGCAATTGCTCAAATCCTTAACTCGAATAGGCTAAAGATAGGTCCAAACTTCACCAATAATAATATATCAAAAAGGGCGACAAAATCATAAATACATAGCCGAATCCACGACTACGATACTTAAGATTGCTCAAATCCCCAATCTCAATAAATCAAAGGTTCGGTTGGATAAAGAATAATAAAGGGCATGGATAACATTTGGGATATAAATTGGTGTAAAATGAAAAATAAACAAAACAAATAAATTAAAATCCTAAGTGTGGTTAATCACTATCCCAACCATCCCATGAATAAGACTCATATCATTGAATAACTCACGCTTTAACACTTGAAACACACGCTTTAGGTAGACACGAATTATACTCAACAAGGTCTTAATCAAAGAATAAACCTTAATTGGCGTTCCCATAACTGCCAATTCCCATTCAATCCATAGATATAGTACAACAAATAGTGGTGATATCGACCACTTACATAACTTTACATAAGTTGGTTAAAACAAACATCCAACTCTTTTTCTTTCTTTTTCTTTTCTCATTTTTTCGAATTTTTTTTTTTTTTTTTTTTTTTTTTTTTTTTTTTTTTTTTATACATAAACATAGATGTGTAAAATTTCACCACATCACTATAATGATAATTCTGGATAATTTTTCATACTTTTCATGACTTCAGAAATAATGGTAATAGTGAAAGTAGTAAACACACGAAAAATAAACTCCAAAATATACAATATTTACTTTCACTCCAATTGCATTGTGCAATTTCCCGACCTAACCATAGATAATGAATTACGCACGTGAACACAGGTAATGTAAGGAAACACACTCTGCCTATAGCAATTAACCAACCACGGATTCTAATCTACAGGGTAGGCTAAGGTGTAAGGGTGTAACGAAACATTTTAAACATAGGTGTAAGAAACGAAAGGAATGGCTCTGAGTGTTTTTCTAGGGGTATCTTACTCTAAAAATGAGAGTAACAAAAGGTTTATACGGGGGTTAACTAACCAGTGTAGTTAGCTAATAACACATAACATATAAAGGCTATTTGGGTGTAATCCTAGAAATTTACCAAGTTAGGCAAGTCACTCCAATTATATAAATAATACTTATTATGGTGGTCTCGAATAGTATACAAGCCAAGTTCTAAAGTTTACAAGTCACCGGCACACTCATAGATTTGTGAATTTTGAAAAATCACAATTTTTGAAAATAACGTCATGTGTGCAGCTATGCAACTTAGATTAAACAAAAACATGCTAAAAAATTTTAAGTTTGATATATTAAGCACATTTTTAAGCATAATTTTTGAAAAAGTTTAGGACAAGTAATTGTTAAGTGTTCTAATTCTCCAATCCCCCCACTTAAGTTAAACAACGTCCTCGTTGTTTGTATAAAAGGTTAAAAACTGGAAAATAAAAGAATTAGAACAGAAAAACTCCCCTGAGATTTGCTCGGTATGATCCTCCATTAGCATAAGAGCAAAAATCATCTTTCTTGTGGATTAGAACGTTAAAGCTTCATACTTGATGTATCCACAGGAAATTCAGGAAACTATAATACCACCAATACTTTAAAACACACCTAAGATAAGAAAGGTTCAAACTTGCATAACACATTAGTAGTTAGGAAAAATAAAACTTAAAAATTAAAACTGAAAATCATCAGGTCAGTCGATGCGCCGTATCTTATTGAAGAAGATACGCCGTATCGAGCCTGGAATAAATACGGATCAGAATAAAGATGCGCCGCATCCTTAACCAGGGATGCGCCGCATTAAAATAAACTGATAAATAGTTTTAAAGTCGAAAATAAAAATGCAGAAAAATAAAATAAGATATGACCATTGCAGGAGATGCGTCGCATCTCAGAATTGAGATGCGCCGTATCCTCATGCGGCCTGGACTGACTCGACACAGAAAACAGAATAATAAAAGATAAATCCGGGTTGTCTCCCGGCAAGCACTTGTCTTTATTCCAGAGTCTTTAAGTTAGACTCACGTTCAGCTCTTTACTCCAATACTTCAGGTTCAAACTCCACCACCTCGTTCTCATTATCCTCGATTTTATTATCAAAGTATTTCTTCACACGTTGCCCGTTCACTTTGAATACATAACCATTTTTATCGCATATTTCAATAGTTCCATATGGATACACCTTTTTGACAACGAACGGTCCCGTCCATCTTGATTTAAGTTTACCTGGATACATCTTTAATCTGGAATTAAACAGTAGCACTTTCTCTCCAAAAGTAAACGTTTTATCCCCACGTAACTTCGAGTCATGCCATCTTTTAGTTCTTTCTTTGTAGATCTTAGTATTTTTGTAGGCCTCATCTCTTAGTTCATAGAGTTCATTAAGTTCCATGAAACGGTTCTTCGTTGCAGCTTCCATATCCATATTACAATTCGTCAAAGCCCAATATGCACTTTGTTCAACTTCGACCGGTAGGTGGCATGCTTTTCCGTATACAAGACGAAATGGAGTGCATCCCGTCGGTGTCTTAAAGGCTGTACGGAATGCCCATAAAGCATCATTTAGCTTGTCAGACCACCCTTTAGGATTATATCCAGTCGTTTTTTCAAGAATTCTTTTTATAGCTCTATTGGTTACTTCAGTTTGACCATTTGATTGAGGATGGTATGCAGTGGAAACCCTATGATATACTCCATATTTTTGCAAGGCTCTTCCCAGATGGTGATTACAAAAGTGTGTTCCCCTATCACTAATCAATGCTTTAGGAATTCCAAACCTAGAGAATAAACCTTGCAGAAATTTAAGTACTACCTTACTGTCGTTTGTTGGAGATGCTTGCGCTTCGACCCATTTTGATACGTAATCAACAGCAACTAAAATATATTTATTACCTTTAGATTCAGGAAACGGTCCCATGAAGTCTAATCCCCATATGTCGAAAACTTCACATACATGGATATAGTTTTGCGGCATTTCGTTTCTTGATGTAATATTTCCGGATCGTTGACACGCATCACATCCTTTTATATAATCTTTCGCATCCTCCAACATAGTGGGCCAATAAAATCCCGCATCCAGGATCTTTCTTCTTGTGATGACTGGACCGTGATGTCCCCCTGTTGGCCCTGAATGGCAATGTGCCAATATTGCTGCGATGTCATTACCGTTTACGCATCTTCGTATAATATTGTCAGGACATAATTTAAAGGCATAAGGTTCATCCCAAATATACTCGTTAGCGCGAGTTATAAACCTTCTTTTCTCGTTGGATGTTAGCCCTTTTGGAATTTCATTTGCAACAATAAAGTTTATAAAGTCGGCATACCATGGTCCATTATTATTGCTCTTAATTCCTACCATCATAAGGTGTTCATCAGGAAAGTCATCATCTATTTCCCTCTCGTCGAGCACTTCCATATCAGGGTTTTCAAGTCTAGATAAGTGGTCAGCAGCTAGATTCTCGGCACCCTTTTTATCTTTAATTTCAATATCGAATCCTTGGAGCAATAAAACCCACCTAATAAGCCTTGGCTTGGCATCCTGTTTATTGAACAAATACTTCAAAGCAGAATGGTCAGTGTAAACCATAGTTTTTGACAATATAAGATATGATCTAAATTTATCGAATGCAAAAACTACTGCTAAAAGTTCTTTTTCCGTGGTGGTGTAGTGTTCTTGGGCATTATTCAATGTTTTGCTAGCATAATAAATTGGCTTAAATTTCTTATCTATCTTTTGTCCAAGTACGGCTCCAACAGCATAATCACTAGCATCACACATTAGTTCAAAAGGCAGATTCCAATCAGGCGAAATTATAATGGGTGCAGAAGTCAGTTTTTCTTTAAGTATATTAAATGCCTTTTTGCAATCTTCAGAAAAGTCAAACTTTGCATCCTTTAGCAACAATTGGGTCATAGGCCTAGATATTTTTGAAAAATCCTTTATGAATCTACGATAAAATCCAGCGTGCCCTAAAAAACTTCTAACGCCTTTTACGTTAGTGGGGTAAGGTAGTTTAGCAATTACATCAATTTTAGCTTTATCGACTTCTATACCTTTCCCAGAAATCTTATGCCCTAACACAATTCCCTCTCTAACCATAAAGTGACATTTTTCCCAATTAAGAACAAGGTTAGTTTCTTCACACCTAGCAAGCATTTTATCAAGTTTAAAGAGACAATCACTAAATGAGTTACCGAACACCGAGAAGTCGTCCATGAAAACTTCCATAAAGTCTTCTACCATATCATGGAAGATAGCCGTCATACAACGTTGGAAAGTAGCAGGGGCGTTGCATAGTCCGAACGGCATTCTTCTATAGGCGAAGGTTCCATATGGGCAGGTGAAAGTTGTCTTCTCTTGATCCTCGGGGGCAATGGGTATTTGGAAGAAACCTGAAAAACCATCCAAAAAACAATAATAATCATATCCTGATAGTCTTTCTAACATTTGATCAATAAATGGAAGAGGGAAGTGATCTTTTCGCGTAGCATCATTGAGTTTGCGGTAGTCGATGCAAACTCTCCATCCGGTAACAGTTCTTGAAGGGATTAGCTCATTGTCGTCATTGAGTACTACCGTCATTCCTCCCTTTTTTGGTACAACGTGGATGGGACTGACCCACGAGCTGTCGGAAATATGGGTAGATAAGTCCGGAGTCAAGTAACTTTACGATTTCATTTTTCACCACATCTTGGACTTTTGGATTCAAACGCCTTTGAGGTTGGATAGTTGGTTTGAATTCATCCTCCATAAGGATTTTATGTGTACAAAATGACGGGCTAATTCCCTTAATATCAGACATACTCCACGCTAATGCTCCTCTTCGTTTATATAGTACCTGCAAAAGAGACTCTTTTTCTTTTGGCGTTAAGTCAGATGCAATAATAACGGGTGAATTAGTATTTCCGTTTAAATAAGCATATTCCAAAGTAGAAGGAAGATCCTTAAGCACAGGTTTAATATTATCAATTTCAGTAGCACTAGCGGAATAAACCTGTTCTTTAATCATATCGCTGCTGTCATCAGATAGATGCGCCGCATCGAGGTTTTCGATGCGCCGTATCTCGTTACATACAGCAGAATCAGCAGCTAAATTATAATCAATAGTATTCTCATCAACTTGATCTTCTATAGCAATTGTGTTTTCCAAATTTTTAAGCAGAAAAGAATCAAGCAAATTACTTTTTAACAATTTCTGAGTAAATTGATTAATCGTGTCATCAGAAACATCGATATTATAACATTCATCATCATCGGAATTATCTTTACTCATAGATTGTTCCATGTTAAACTCAACCTCATCTTTTCCTATGGTAAGAGTTATCTTTTTATTAAAAACATCAATCATGGCCCTAGCAGTGGCTAAAAATGGTCTTCCTAATATTATAGGAGTTCTAGAATTTTCAGGCATATCAAGGATAACGAAGTCGATAGGTAATTCAAATTTATCAACTTTTATTAATATATTTTCCGCTATTCCTAATGGGTATTGTATGGACCTATCAGCTAGTTCTAAGCACATCCTAGTAGGTTTTGGTTCACCAAGACCTAATTTATCATACATAGAAGAGGGCATAAGACTTATACTAGCTCCTAGGTCGGCTAAGGCATTTTCAATATGCAAATTTTTAATTTGACAAGGAATAGTGAAACTCCCTGGATCTTTTTCTTTAGATGGAAGTTTGTTGAGCAATGCTGCTGAGCTTCTTTTCCCCATTGTTATGGTGCAAGCCTCTTCGAGTTTAGACTTGTTTGTAAGCAAGCTTTTCAGATATTTAGCATATTTCGGCATTTGCACTAGGGCTTCCATAAATGGTATGCTTAGCTGCAGCTGCTTGAGATTCTCCAGGAACTTCTTTTGATAGGCATCTTCTTTCTCTTTCCTTACCCTATGTGGGAAGGGTGTTGTTGATCGTTTAGGTTCAACAGAAGGTTCTCTTCTAATTACAGGTTCTGGATCAGTCTCTTTTGGTTGCTCTTGCTCAGGTGGTAAAGATTCAGGGGAAATTTTGTTTGTACTGTCATCCTCGGGTGTTTCTCCGATTTGAAAGGTTGACTTTCCGCCTCTAGTTGTAATTCCTTTCAGATCGTGCCTTACCAAAAGGACATTGTTAAGCACTGTTGACAATTGGTGCACTTCAATTGCCAAACCATTGATCATATTGTTTTGTTCTTTTAGTAACAGCTCATGACTGCCTTTAAATTCAGTGATAAAGTTCCTTGCTTCATGATGTTCCTGTTCATTGGCTTGAGCGATTAGTAGTGCAAACTCTTCCATAGTAAGGTTTCTTTGGGGTCTTCCGAACCAGTTTGGGAAAATATCGAACATTGTTCCTGAAAATTAAGAACAAGAAGATTTCAAAGTAAAAGTTTCCTAGTATAAGGGTAAGTCAGAATATTTTCCGTTCGGAAATTAGAAAAGAATAAAAGTTGCTGATATCTGCAGACGATGCGCCGTATCCAAAAAGTTGGATACGCCGTATCTTAATACGTTAAAATTTAATCAGACTTTATTCAGAAAATAGATACGCCGCTTTAGAATTTAAGAATGCGCCGTATCGAATTAATTAATCAAAAATCAACTTATCTAATTAAAATTAAATGCGTCGTATCAACGAAAGTTAATGCGCCGTATTTTCGTTACGTTTAAAAATAAAAGATTTCTGATTCAGTAAGATGCGCCGTATCGACAGAGATCGATACGCCGTATCTGTTTAATAATTCGCAAACTGTTTTTAATTAAAATAATAGATACGCCGTATCTGCGAAAGCAGATGCGTCGTATGGCGTTAAGGTTTAGAAAAATTTTTTTATTAAAAACAGATACGCCGTATCTGCAAAAGCAGATGCGTCGTATTACTTTATCGCTTAGAAAAATTTTCTTATTAAAAACAGATACGCCGTATCTTGGGGAAAAGATGCGTCGTATCGAATTAATTAAACGCGTTGTATTAAAAAAATTTAAACGCAATACGCCGTATCTGAGAGATCAGATGCGCCGTATCGTTTGATTTAGCACAGTACAACGATAGCAGAACAGAAAAATACGAAAAATAAAAACAAAAATTAAACACACAAACGAAAATAAACACACAAAAATAAAAGAAAACAATTAACACACAATACAACAAATATGCAAAATAATACAATGATGCAATTAATCTAATAAAAAGAAAAACCTAATTAAAATACTAATCAAATTAACAGATAATAACAATTCACTCCCCGGCAGCGGCGCCAAAAAAACTTGATGCGCGTGATGTGTCGTTGCGGTTTAGCAGTTTTAATGCCTACTCAAGTTTTAAATTTATATTTAGCCGACTTATCAATAACACACACACTTAACGAGCAGTGTACCCGGTCAGTATGAAGATAATGGTAAGTAGAGTGTCGATCACTAAGAGTGGAACGTATTATCTAGTTATTCTAATCAGTATTTTAATATCCTAACGCAAGGGGGTTTCAGCCTGAGAGACTGGCACGATTTGTTGCAATTTAAATAATAAAATAAACCAACAGGCACGAATCAGCAAGTAGCACACACGTACACAGATAAATACTCGAGACAATAAGAGGGCTGTCCTTATGATTAAGTAGATTGTCACTTGTTTTATTGATAGCTTTATATGAAGTGTATGTAGTTAACCCTTTCTCGTTGGTCCTATTCTTATCGGCGAGTAAACCCTTAATGATTACTTATGTCTAAAAGTTATTCCTAAGTGATCAATTTAGAAACAACCGTGGGAGCCACATTATGTCCCGCAGTCAAATGCCCGCAAGCCACTAATAAACACAGAGGTTATCAATGCACTAATAAGTAGTAACCAAAGACATCATCATATAAACTTTAATTGATGGGAAAGCAAGTATTAAAGGGAGTGCAATCTTTCGTTGTCACATTACACAAGCCACCAATCCTGATGAATTAAAGTTTGCTAACACAATAAAACAAAACTACTTAATGAATTAAATACATGCAGCACCTTCTTACAGCTCTTGTATCTTTGATTTGGGTGTGTCTTGTGCTGCCTCCTTGACTGAATTCGTCCTTTGTTCCTCCTGTTTGGTCTTCGGTTTTAGGGTTTCGGAACTTGTAATTCGTCTGGTCTACGGGGTATTTATACTTTCTGTCTGAGGGAAGATGCGGCGCATCTACTAAGTAGATGTGGCGCATGTACTTAACTTCGCGTGGGGTCCAAGATTATAATATTCAGGAATATTCGTACACCGCCAGAAGATGCGGCGTAACTCCATGATTAGATGCGGCGCATGTCCTCTTGTATCTTGGATCGTATCTGGTGATATCTTGATAGAGATGCGGCGCATGTTGAGAGTGAGATGCGGCGCATCTGGAGCAGAATCGACTTGATCTTGTCCATGTCAGTAGATCTTCAACTTTATGCACGTTTTGCTCCATTATTAGTCCAAAATCGCTAAGTTTCACCAAATGCTTGTTTTTACCTGAGAATTACAAAAGTAAACGATTAAGTATCAATCCTCATACATAATATAGTAAAACAAGTCAAATTAATAGGATAAATGATAGTAATAAAATGTACTTATTTGAGTTCATCAATTTCCTTATTAGGATTCCCTATACCACTGCTATGTTTCCTCTTTTTGTGAACTTTCGTTGTGGTCTTTGATTTGAATCTTTTGCCATGTACCCTTAAGATATAATTTTGATTATTTGATAGTACGCCCGACCTTTGATCTACAGTTTGATATTACGAGCCAATCACTAGGCATGAGGGTTTCATGTCCATGTCATTGACGCACCTCTGACATGACTCTAGGGCAGGAGAGTGATGACCTGTTCTGTCCCTTATTTATTATTTGCTATGACAATTATAATTATGATTATTGATTTGTCTGTGGGGCGTATGGGTGCACTCTAGATTTGACCTGTTATCTGTATATGTTATATGTTATAGTTATTATATCTGGTGACTGATGGTGTGTGCGATACACGTCTTTCACTTTGTCTGAGAGCTGATCACTCTACACAGGTTTGTTTTATTATATTAGTAGTGCTATGGTATTATCGGTCGTCTGGGCTCGTGATGAATTGCTGTGTTTTGTTTTTCTTAAATCTTATTCACTTTGTTCTTTTCTCCTATTCATGATTCATTTCTCATTCCTTTCATTTGACTTCGTATCGGTATGGTTTTGTATTCCTGATTTGCTTTTGTACTTGCTACCTGTTATTGTTTCCGTTATCTATATATCTGTTCACTGGGCTTTTGAAGCTCAGCCGCATTTCTTTTCCTGCGGCAGGTACTTAAGCTAGGAGCTGGGTTTAGCTTTGGGATGAGAGCGATCTATTTTGGAGTTGACCTTAGTTGTTTAGCTCTACCATTTGAACTTCTATTTATTTTGATATGCCATTGTTTAGGCATTTGAATATTGGATTTTGTACTTAAGTTATTTTGTCTTGCATTTTGATTTAAGTCATGTTGACTTATTTTGGATTTAATGTTAAGACTTATAATGTTTTATTTATTGAATGTTCTGTGACTTCTGATATGCCACCATTGTTGTGATATCTTTACCCTTGTCGGGTTGGGGTGTTACAATTTATGGTATCAGAGAACAGGCTTTCATGAAACCTTAGAGCTTAGGCTATCGACCTGTGAGGATTTGGGTAGACATTAGGTTTCCTTTCGCGCACTCTTTTCCTGTCCTGCTCTGCCATGTTTCTCTTTTGCTCTATCATTTCCTGTTTGATCTTTCTAATCGTTTGAAAATCCTGTAGATGGTTGTTACTCGTCGTGGTGACTATTCTGAAGGGGAGGAGGAGATCCCTAATTTGGAGGAGTTGGTGGCTAATGCTATAGCCAATTTGCTACCTGGGCTTAATGCTAACGAGGTGATCACTCGGATGATCAATGATTTTCGTAATGGAGCTGGTCCCTCTGGTGGTGCTGGTGGTACTGGTGGTGGGGGCCGACCCACTACCATTAATGGTTGGCTTGAGAGTTTCAATAAACTCAAACCGTTGTCTTTCAGTACTGCTTCTACTCCTCATGCTGCAGAGGACTGGATAACACACATGGAGAAGCTGTTTGAGGTGCTGGGTTGTGAAGACGGGTTTAAGACTCGTCTGGCTGCGTTTAAACTTGAGGGAGATGCGCTTAACTGGTGGAAGGCGCACAAGGAAGCTAAGGGAGGTGATGCTTATGTTCTTGGTTGTACTTGGGCTAATTTTCGTGCTACGTTCTATAATAGGTACTTCCCTGTGTCCGAGCAACAGAGATTTATTCGGGAGTACAACACTATCTCTCAGCTCGAGTATGAGAATGCAGGGGAATTCCTGGAGCGATTCCAGAGATTGGTTAGCTTTGTGGGTCCGGTTGCTGGGGATGCTGAGCATCAGGCTAAGCATTATAAGTGGGCACTGAAGAGTTGGGTTTTAGATCATCTTCTTAATCAGGAGTTCGCTGATTCGTCAGCATGTTGCGACGCAGCTCGCAACATCGAGATATTTCATGAGAAGGTGGGTTACAAGCGAAACCGTGATGGCGACAGGATTCAGCCGCAGAGTCAGAATCGGGACAACAAGGGGTTTTCTGGTAAGGGCTTTGAACAGCGGGGTCAGTCAGATCGTGGTCGTGATTATCAGGGTCAGCCCGGTAGGAGCTATGATCAGCGGAGACCA
This sequence comes from Artemisia tridentata subsp. tridentata, assembly GCA_021014915.2. Lineage (NCBI taxonomy): Eukaryota > Viridiplantae > Streptophyta > Magnoliopsida > Asterales > Asteraceae > Artemisia > Artemisia tridentata. The sequence goes on from CP139509.1 coordinate 16,082,711, forward strand.
GATTCTAGGGGTCAGGATGCTGGTTCGATTTCTAGGCAGGGTGATAATGGTCAGAAGCAGTGGAAGGATCAGCCTTCTAAGGGTTTTCAACAGCAGTCTCGTGGTTCTGGATCGAGTTCTCAGAAAGGTTCATCTGGGAACTTACCTCCACCTCCTATCTGTACTACTTGTGGGAAAAGTCATCCAGGAGAGTGTCATAGAGCATCTGGTGCGTGTTTTCGATGTGGGTCTGCTGAGCATCGGGTAAAGGACTGCCCGAAGCAGAATCCTGCATCTGCCAAGAACTATCTTCTTCCTCCGCCTCCTCCACCTCCGAATACTGGGCGTGTGTTTTCTACTACGCGGGATCAGGCGGCTAAGGCTACAGGTACCATTACCGGCTTTTTGTATATTGGTGATTTTACTGTTTTCGCGTTATTTGACACTGGAGCAACGCATTCTCTCATATCTATGAAATTGGCTAAGAAACTGAACATACCTTCAACACCACTAAATAACCCAATTGCTATATCAACCCCCATGAAAAACCACATTCTTATCAACCATGAATATTTGAACTGTCCGTTACGCTTCGATGATCGGATTCGTCCGGCGAATTTACTTCCTTTAGACATGATTGACTTTGATGTTATCCTTGGTATGGATTGGTTGGCTTTCCATCGAGTAACCATTGACTGCCATGCCAGAAATGTGATTTTCGATGATCTGAATAATCCTGAATTCATTTACCATGAATCTCGCCCTCTTAAAACTGTTAAAATCATTTCCGCCTTGAAAGCTCGAACCTTGATGTCTCATGGTTGCCAAGGTTATCTAGCCTCGGTTAAGGATTCGTCGGTTGAGAGTCCGGATATTTCTAGTGTTCCCATTATTCGGGATTTTGCTGACGTTTTTCCTGAAGTACTTCCTGGTCTTCCTCCGGCTAGAGAAGTGGAATTTTATATTGATCTAATTCCCGGTGCCGAACCTATCTCTAAGGCTCCGTACCGGATGGCACCTGTTGAACTAAAAGAGTTGAAGGAGCAACTGGAAGAGTTGCTGGACTGTGGATTCATTCGACCTAGTGTTTCGCCATGGGGTGCTCCTGTGCTTTTCGTGAAGAAGAAGGATGGGTCTATGCGTCTGTGTATTGATTATCGTGAGCTTAATTGCATTACCATTCGAAACCGTTATCCGCTTCCTCGCATTGATGACTTGTTTGATCAATTGCAAGGAGCTAAAGTTTTCTCCAAAATCGACTTGCGATCGGGTTATCACCAATTGCGAGTTAAAGAGCAGGATGTATCTAAGACTGCTTTCCGCACCCGTTATGGACACTATGAGTTTCTGGTTATGCCTTTTGGCTTAAAATATGCTCCAGCTGTGTTTATGGATTTAATGAATCGGGTTTTCCATGAGTTTCTTGATAAATTCGTCATTGTTTTCATCGATGACATCCTGGTATATTCTAAATCGTCCAAGGAGCACGAGCAACATTTGCGTATTGTGCTGGGTATCCTGAGGCAGCAGAAATTATTCGCGAAATTTTCTAAATGTGAGTTCTGGCTGAACCAAGTAGCTTTCCTAGGTCACATTGTGTCTACAGATGGTATCACCATGGATCCATCTAAAGTTGAGGCTATCACCAAGTGGCCGAGACCTACCACTGTGACTGAAGTCAGGAGTTTTCTAGGATTAGCTGGCTACTACAGGCGTTTTGTAGAAGGATTCTCTAAGTTGGCTTTACCATTGACTCAATTGATGCGGAAGGGTGAAAAGTTCGTATGGACGGATGAGCGTGAGCAGAGTTTTGAAGAGTTGAAACGGCGTTTGGTGTCTGCACCTATTCTAACTTTACCATCGGGTTCTGGAGGTTTCCAAATCTATAGTGATGCTTCTAAGAAGGGTTTGGGCTGTGTGCTTATGCAAAATGGCAAGGTGATTGCCTATGCTTCGAGGCAACTGAAACCCTATGAGGAAAATTATCCAACTCATGATTTGGAGTTAGCAGCTGTTGTTTTTGCATTGAAGATCTGGAGACATTATTTGTATGGTGAATCATGTGATATCTTCACTGATCATAAGAGCCTCAAATACATCTTTACTCAGAAGGAGCTTAATATGAGGCAGAGGCGATGGCTGGAGCTTCTAAAAGATTATGACACGAACATCCAGTATCATCCAGGTAAGGCTAATGTGGTTGCAGATGCACTTAGTCGGAAATCTGGAGTGATTGCTAGTTTGGAGATTGATCCGCATGTCCTCAAGGATTTGGAGCGTTTGGATGTTGAGTTGTGTGTTCGGCGGGATGTTGGTTACTGGGCTAGTTTAAAGATTGAGTCAAATCTGATGTTGCGTATTAAAGATGCTCAGAAAGATGATGGTGAACTCTGGGCTATTGTTCAGAATATTGAAGAGGGTAAGCAACCTGAGTTTAGAGTTGATGACGATGGAGTTGTCTGGTATGAGGATCGTTTATGCGTGCCTAATGATTCCGACTTGCGTGAGGCTGTGTTGACTGAGGCTCACAGTTCTCCTTTCGCTATCCATCCTGGTTCTACCAAGATGTATCGGGATCTTAAGCAGCATTTATGGTGGAACGGTATGAAGCAAGATGTGGCGTTATTTGTCGCTAGATGCATGACCTGCCAGCAAGTAAAGATTGAGCATCAGCGAGCTAGTTGACTGTTACAACCTTTGGAGATTCCTACATGGAAATGGGATGAGATTTCCATGGACTTCGTTTGTGGTCTGCCTGTTACTCGTAAAAGACATGATGCGATTTGGGTGGTCGTTGATCGGCTAACTAAATCTGCTCATTTCTTACCTATCCGTATGACCTATAGTGTTAGTAAGTTGGCGGAAGTTTTTCAGCAAGAGATTGTTCGATTGCATGGTATGTGATAATGTAGTACTTTTGTTCCAAAGGAAAAGGCAACGTATGCGTTTTCCCCGGGTCGTGTCCCAACGAAGGTCGAATATCGAGTTGTCGTTAACGTGTCGAATACGTGTGGTGAATGTGTGTAAAAGAGTGGTGATTTGTGATTTTACACCACGAACAATAAAATATTAAATGAAAGCAACTAATTAAGCTAAAGAAACAATTAAGCTAAGCATGTAATCCTAAAAACGAAAAATTGAATTTTAAAAACGTTACGCGACGAATTATAAAACGTAAATAAAAAGTGATTTTCTAAAATTTAAAACCTAAAAATATAAAAATAATTTTCCTATATTAAATCTGATAAAAGAAAATTTTTGGAAAAAGAAAAATATTTTTTTGACTTTTTAATAATTTTTTATGAATTAAAAACTAATTTAAATGATTTAAATGATTTAAAAATAGTAAAACAGTTTGGAAAAATCTGGAAAAATTTGAGTAATTCTAAAATTAAATTTCTAATCTAAGAAAAATAAATTCAAGAACTGAATTAACCCAAATAAGCAGAACAGCTGAAATAAGCAGTTAACAATAAGCCAAAATTAAGCTAAACTGAACCAGAAATTTCAAGAAGTTCAAAACCCAGCAAACACACTAAATTAAGCATGAAACAACTGATGATGATCAAAGAAGCACTCAGCATAAGCATATAAGCACATGAACAGTTGTACTAGTGAGACAGAAATGATGCTTGAACAGCAAACTTCAAAGCACAATTAAGCAGTCCAATTAAGCAGAGAGACTGAATCTTAAGGGGGCAAAAGCTAGATTGCACTACTGTCTACCCAAATATACTTCAAAATCCAACTTCTAACATCATTTGCTGCTCTAAATTGAACCAAGAAAAAGTGCTATTGGGACTGAATTTGGAACAAGCTATAACAGACCAAATAGAAGCAAATTTCAGACCTGATTTAAGCTATCTAAATATGCTCTAAAGCTGAATCCCAGATATAGTACTAATAGCTTGCTATGTTGACTATCTATAAACCAAAATTCAAGTTCTAAGCTTAATCTAATAAGTCACAATCAATGCTAAGTTCAGCAGCTTAAGGGGCAATCTGCACAGCAGAGTCTGATGCAGCAGAAGTTATTTTGGCACAAAACTCTTGCAATCCTTGACCACAACAAACCAGCTATTGCAATCCTTACTTAGACACTTAAAAGCTACCTTAAAATGCCAAAAGTGAGGTTCCAATAAGCTCAGCTTATGTTGTGCTTATTAGGACAGCCTAGATTCTAAAATTTTACTCAACAGCCAAAAAGTACTCAATACCACTTAATTTCTATCACAAACAGCTTATAAGTCCTAATTTGAGTTCAATCAAACTTCTCCTATTGACCAATGTTCAGTACAAGTATCTAATACTCCAAACAGCCTTAAATCCGAACACTCTATATAAAGCTGAATAAGTACTTTACAAAATACCTACCTAATTTAAACTATGATTTAATCTACACTATCACTAATTAAGCTACTCAATAACTGAAAAGCAGAAATTAAGAACTAAAAAGCAGTAATATAAGCTGAGCACTGAATAAGTAGTAAATAAGCTAATAAGTCGGATCGAAACTCACAAGTGATATGGCTGCAATGGAATTAACCAAGTACTAATCTGAACCCACGCTTATTCAATAAGCCATAAAATAATACCCAGATCAGCTTATCACCCCAGCTTATCACCTGAACTGCTACTTTGACCAGATGTTGACTTGTTTGACTTTTTGACTTTTGATAATTAAGGACAAAACAGACTCAATAAAATCTTACAATAAGCTACAAAGCTGATGAAGCGAAAAGTGTACCGCTTTTAGGGGGTCATTTAAGCCCTAATCCGCGATTATATGATCTAATATTGCCCTAAATCGTTTCTTTTCTCATTTTAGGTACTTGGGACGTGATTTCTGGAATATGAAGCATTTTGGAGCTTTTTGGACGTTTTTATGCTCAAGAATGAAGAAAACAAAAAGACCGAGGAAAGTCAGTATTTTACACCTGATGGCGTCAGGCTTTGGATGCTGACGTCGTCACTTGAAGATGAAAGTGGTGGAATTATACACGTGACGCGCCAGAAAGTTTTACATTGGAAGTCTGACGGCGTCACCCTTTAAGGTGATCAAGGCCGTCATGTGTTAAGACAAAGAGAGACGGGCCAGAGGATTTTTGAAGGTGACGGCGTCAGGATCATAGACCTGACGACGTCAGATGATAAAGAGTGACGGCGTCAAAGTATTCTTTCACGAGAAGGAACCTTAGTGAAACCGCCACAAGTTAATCAAGACAATCACAACTCGCGCGCGGAGTAGCTGTTACTGTTTTGGCCATAAAATCCTCATACGAACTCGGATTTTGGTGATTCAAAAGGCCACGCGATCGGGACGAAAAGATCTACAATTTGGTGAAAAAGGGGAGCTGACGCCGTCACGTGTAAGTATGACGCCGTCAGATCGGGCCGACAGAAAAGTGCCTATAAATATAACTTCACAACTTCATTATTTGTAAGCCCTAAACCCTAAGTCCGATTCTAGGGTTTAGGTAGGTGTTTTTCCAGCAACTTAGAGGGTCTTAATCATGCCATAAACATCTTGTAATGGTTTGTTTATTGATTCAATCCTATACTATATCTTCAATTATCATTATTGTCAATTGCTCTTCATTGATTATGTGTTGCTAATTCACCTTGTGTCTACTTATGATTGTGTGAAACTTGTATATAATTAATTAGATCTTATTGATTCCTTGTTGATGTATGTGTCTATCGTCATCAATAAAGGTGTGACACTTCAATAGATCTAATTGGTTTAGCTTATAATTCTTGTTTCCTATTGTCTCTTGTTTGATTGGGTGATATCGATGTTAGGCTTAAGAAAACTGGCTAACCTCCTATACGGTAACTTGCTTGAACGTCTTAAGAAACATGAACCAATGCGTACTAGGTTTATTTGGTTGTATTTAATGCATGAGTGAATTCTAGTGATCCCATGTTAGGAGCTTCTTAGCCGGCTCGACATAGGAGTGAAGTAGGAGCTTATAGAGTTGGGGAAATACGTACGCCACCCCACGATTGGTATTAAGGAATACAACCCGTCAATTAAAACAAGGTGTGACAATTCAATAGGTAGAATTGGATAGCTAGCAAGGAGTAACATATCATAGGTAGACATGCTTCACTTCCCTTGTAGAACCCTAGTTTACTTTCCTGCACATTAGTTTAATTAGTAGCTTTTGGGTTAGTTGATTAGCAACTAATTCCGCCCACTCCTTCAAACCAGAGATTTTACTTGTTTTTCATAAAATATAAAAATACAAAAAAGAATCTTCCCTCACCCTTAGACCTACTAAAGTAGTTTTTCATACCTAACGAACACTATTCCCTGTGGAGAACGATCAATCCCCCGTACTTACCACTACACTATACTACATCGGTCAGGTACACTGCCTGGTGGGGTTGTAAGCCTCTTGAGATCCCTCGAGAGGTAAAACCTGTTGTAAGGTCGCAAAACCACGCATCAAGTTTTTGGCGCCGTTGCCGGGGAATAGTTATTGTTTAGGTTGAATTTTTATTTTATAGGTCTACTCACTAGATTCCTTTCTAGTGGGATTTTTATTTTATTTTTCTAGGATTTCTTTAGTCTATCTTTTTCTTTGTGCCCTTTGTTTGTAAAACCATTTTTCATTTGTCACTATGGCGGATGAAATTCCATTTAGATCATTGACAATAGAGGAACAATTATATTTCACCAATAGATTTGCTTCCTACCATGATTTTTTGCGAACTCTTAGTGACATCCGTGAAGATTTGGGGGTAAAGTTAGATGGGTTTGATGAATTCTATGCATGTGTGAATTCTATTAAACGATCATTATCAGGATCAATTCCTTTTAGTGAGACCCGTTGGATGAATTTTGAGGAAAGCTCCCTAACCATGGCCGATAAGTACGACGAATTAATGGATTTGTATGAGCAAAAAGACCTAGTTTCTAAGAACATGGACTTAGAGTCAAACCAAGATTCTGAGATGGTTAGTGTTGAACTACCTAGTTGCATGAGTGGGATAGATTTCACCAAAACATACGACACACATGAGGGTAGAGTTGAGCCACCTAAGTGCATGTCATGGTTAGGCACTACCATAATACATGATGAACACATAGGTAATCTTGATGTGATGGAGGATATAGTAAAAACCCCAAGCCCACCAAGTACCCCACAAGTCCAAGCATTGTTTGAGGCACACACACCGCCCGTGACTTACCCGGAAGAAGTAGAAGTGACTTTAGGAATCCCAATGGAGGTAGAACCCTTGGACCAAGCACAACTAGAGGATATAGGTTTGAACACTTTTAGTGATGACCTTACTCTTAGTTCTAGAGAATTTTCTAGTGTTGATGAACCGGAACCTCAACCTTTACACAACTTTCCATCCTTAGATTTACATCTAGGAGACAAAAGAGGAACCGACCCACCCATCAACCCTTATTATCCGGGTAGTTTTAGGATGAAGGAAGCCATTCACTCACCCCCTTCACCTCACGTGGCATATTTCCACCCTAAGGGTGTGTATCGCTACTTTCACCCGCACTTAATCCTAAGTGTAGGGAAAACCTCCCCTATTTTTGTTAAATAAGGGTAGAGTCAGGCTCGTGACTCGAACAAAAACAAGCACTTCTTGGGAGGCAACCCAAGCTTTATTTGTTTAATTGTTTGATGTTTTTATTTTATTTGTTTGTTTGTGTCATATATGCTTAATCATAATTGTTTAATTTTCATGTTTCGAATAATTTGTGAAAATGCTTTATCTTGTTTTTAACCTCGTCTTAATTGCATATAAAGGTATTTTACAAAAAGATAAGTGTAGGGAAGCTTATATTTTGTTAAAAAGAACAAAATTCGAACATGGAAAATTCACAATTCATGATTAGCATGTATTCTATCTTGTTTATGTGTCAATACTTGTGGACATGTTTTATGAGTCCCTATTTGTAAGTCATCCCGCAAGTATCCTATCCTTTTATTGCTTTGTTTTGTTTTTATTTCTAAGTCTGGAAATACATCTAGTTGTGGTTTTTCTTTGTTCGGTTTGATGCTTTGGTTTTTGTGTTTGTTGGTTACAGGTATTATTGGATAAGAAGATGTACGTGCAACACATCAAGAGGATGATTATATTTCTGGAGTGAAGCTTATCATGTACATTCTCTTGGAGGGAGATTTAACCATATTATCACATCATCCATACCGAGCGAATCAGGGGAGTATTAGTTTCTTCCATTCTCATTTATTTTTACTTTTACATCTTTTGTCTAGAACATTGGGGACAATGTTCGGATTAAGTGTAGGGAGGGTAAATTAGGATGCCTTAGAAACTACAACTTCGCTTGATTTTTGTTTTGTTTAATAGTGAATGTGTAATAAAGCCAAGAGAAATATTGGTTAGGGCAATTTTAGCGCCAAATTTAAATTTTTTTACAACATATAGGAGTGAAACTTTGATTTTAATAAGCGTCTCATGGATAGGGAATTGTATGACTAGCACAAAAACCATACCACTCAAAAATTTCCACCCCAAATATGTGAGGTTCACCTTTAGATCTTTAGGAAAAAGCATTCATTGTTGGTGCTTATGAGTGTACCGGTAGTTTATAGATTCTAGAACTTGCGTTTGTGATGCATACCGAGACCGCTAGTGAGACTACATTCGTGTAGTTAGGATTGACTACATGATAAGAGGCATTAGGATTAACCCATTGTTTTACACCTGTGTTTTTGTTATAATTACTTTGGCTACATTGGTCAAGTAATTCTCCCACACCCTTTGCGTTGTACTCATTTTTAGTACACGATACCCCTAGTACACCCCTCAGAGCCTATCTTTTTCGTTTCTAACTTTAAGCATTTTACTTAAAGGAAGAATTTGTTTACAATCCACCCCAAATGTACACCCAAATCGCCTTAGCCCACCTTGTATGCACTTATCTTTAGTGCATTATTGTCATATGTGTTAAACCCTTAGTTAATTGTCTAATTGGTTACATGGTTGCTAAGTCGAGTCATATCTTGTACATATTGTTTTGGGACGATTGGGACTCATGGGCAAAGTACTAGTGTTATGGAGTAATGGGGAAGAACATCATTTACTACCCCATATGTGCGTTAATATCTTAAAAGTACTCCAAGTGTTTTAATTTTCTTGATTCGAGTCATTAGCATAGTCATTTGTAAAGTATGTAAAAGTTCAAGTGTAGGGAGGAAACAAGCTCCCTTTGATGTATTATTTTGGATGGTAGAGTAAAAATGTATGTAAAAAAAAAAAAAAAAAAAAAAAAAAAAAAACATACGGGCTACCATCCGTTTCTTTTATTTTATTGTTTAAGTCGAAATAGTGTCTTGAAAAAAAATACAAAAAGAGAGTCGTAGTAGCTTAAGTTGAGTCGAGTCTTGGCTTAGCAACGCCTCATTTTACATGTAATTGACTAAGACAATTGACTTGCCACCAGTAAAGTATCTCTTATCCAACAAACCGTGTTTTTCATACCCTTACACCTAACGTTACAACCCTTTAAAAGACCTCTTTGATAGTTTATCCTAGGTGCTTACGCCAAAAGTGGTAGAGGCGTGATCCTTTCCCAAGCCTATGGTAATCTATTTTCTATGACAGGTAGTGAGCGATATTCTTCCATTTCCATTTATGATATATAAATTTACAACACCCGAGGGATGAGAGTATCCAAACACTTAATGTGAGGTGCTAGTGTATAATTTCCGTGCTTGTTTTGACTAAGGTGGAACGATCATTTGTTGTAATTACTTTTATATTAATGTTAAATGACCCCTAACTTGTATTTTGATTGGTGGAAAAGCTCATTTGCTTGAGGACAAGCAAATCCCAAGTGTAGGGATATTTGATGAAGCGAAAAGTGTACCGCTTTTAGGGGGTCATTTAAGCCCTAATCCGCGATTATATGATCAAATATTGCCCTAAATCGTTTCTTTTCTCATTTTAGGTACTTGGGACGTGATTTCTGGAATATGAAGCATTTTGGAGCTTTTTGGACGTTTTTATGCTCAAGAATGAAGAAAACAAAAAGACCAAGGAAAGTCAGGATTTTACACCTGACGGCGTCAGGCTTTGGATGCTGACGCCGTCACTTGAAGATGAAAGTGGTGGAATTATACACGTGACGCGCCAGAAAGTTTTACATTGGAAGTCTGACGGCGTCACCCTTTAAGGTGATCAAGGCCGTCATGTGTTAAGACAAAGAGAGACGGGCCAGAGGATTTTTGAAGGTGACGGCGTCAGGATCATAGACCTGACGACGTCAGATGATAAAGAGTGACGGCGTCAAAGTATTCTTTCACGAGAAGGAACCTTAGTGAAACCGCCACAAGTTAATCAAGACAATCACAACTCGCGCGCGGAGTAGCTGTTACTGTTTTGGCCATAAAATCCTCATACGAACTCGGATTTTGGTGATTCAAAAGGCCACGCGATCGGGACGAAAAGATCTACAATTTGGTGAAAAAGGGGAGCTGACGCCGTCACGTGTAAGTATGACGCCGTCAGATCGGGCCGACAGAAAAGTGCCTATAAATATAACTTCACAACTTCATTATTTGTAAGCCCTAAACCCTAAGTCCGATTCTAGGGTTTAGGTAGGTGTTTTTCCAGCAACTTAGAGGGTCTTAATCATGCCATAAACATCTTGTAATGGTTTGTTTATTGATTCAATCCTATACTATATCTTCAATTATCATTATTGTCAATTGCTCTTCATTGATTATGTGTTGCTAATTCACCTTGTGTCTACTTATGATTGTGTGAAACTTGTATATAATTAATTAGATCTTATTGATTCCTTGTTGATGTATGTGTCTATCGTCATCAATAAAGGTGTGACACTTCAATAGATCTAATTGGTTTAGCTTATAATTCTTGTTTCCTATTGTCTCTTGTTTGATTGGGTGATATCGATGTTAGGCTTAAGAAAACTGGCTAACCTCCTATACGGTAACTTGCTTGAACGTCTTAAGAAACATGAACCAATGCGTACTAGGTTTATTTGGTTGTATTTAATGCATGAGTGAATTCTAGTGATCCCATGTTAGGAGCTTCTTAGCCGGCTCGACATAGGAGTGAAGTAGGAGCTTATAGAGTTGGGGAAGTACGTACGCCACCCCACGATTGGTATTAAGGAATACAACCCGTCAATTAAAACAAGGTGTGACAATTCAATAGGTAGAATTGGATAGCTAGCAAGGAGTAACATATCATAGGTAGACATGCTTCACTTCCCTTGTAGAACCCTAGTTTACTTTCCTGTACATTAGTTTAATTAGTAGCTTTTGGGTTAGTTGATTAGCAACTAATTCCGCCCACTCCTTCAAACCAGAGATTTTACTTATTTTTCATAAAATATAAAAATACAAAAAAGAATCTTCCCTCACCCTTAGACCTACTAAAGTAGTTTTTCATACCTAACGAACACTATTCCCTGTGGAGAACGATCAATCCCTCGTACTTACCACTAAACTATACTACATCGGTCAGGTACACTGCCTGGTGGGGTTGTAAGCCTTTTGAGATCCCTCGAGAGGTAAAACCTGTTGTAAGGTCGCAAAACCACGCATCAAAAGCTTATATAAGCTCAACAGATTCAGAAAACATCTTGTTTGAAGCTGGAATTTAGAATTGTTTTTGGTTTTTTTTTTTTTTTTATTTATTTTTGAACTTTTTTCTTTTTTCAATATTTTTTTTTTTTTGGAACTATTAAAACAACTTTGCATTCAAATCTTAAAATAAACTGAAAAGGAATTGAAGTAAACTACTATCAACTGTAATAAGCTAAGATCAAAAACAATAATAATATAGAGACAGGTACAAAATTAAACTAAATAAGAACTTTCATTGATTAAAATTTCAAAAGTTACAATAAGGAAATTATAAAACTACAAAGCCAAATTAAAATTGACAGAGTAACACTACTTTCAAACTAACTCCATTACATGAAGATCGAGGTCCTATTTATAGCCGAGAGGAGATCCTTCTAGCCCTTCCTGACATGCTGGCAATCCGAGGGATTGTGCTTTCTCTGAGCTAATCCACACCGTACAATCCTCTCCTAATCATTGCAAATAATCTCAGCCCTTCGATCAAGCTTCTATGAGGTGTTCGGACCAATGGGAGAGTGCCACGTTATCCATCCGTGTGTTTCTTTGAGTCTGACACCCTTCTGACACCTCTGATTGGACGATTGTACCCTTAATTGGGTAAAATGTACGGGGTAAGAATTTAGGGTTTATCTTTGCTGGGTAATTGGGTAAAAGGGGAAGAACATGGCGGGTTTATTTGTTTATTTTTGTTTGACCCGGTGTTTATTACTTTGACCGGGTATAAGTGCTTGGGTCGTGGGATTATACCGGGTATAAATGAAATCATTGGGCCATGGGTTTTATTTTAGAATGGGCTTGTGGTGTTTGATTTTTGGGTTGTTATGAATGGATTGGATTTTTGTTATAGAATCCGGTTTAGGTTTGTGTTTATTTAAGATTTGGTATTTTAAAAACATAAGGACCAAATGTGTATATCTTGAAATCTCAGGGACCAATCTTGCCATATTTTCCAAAGTACAATCAAAGGTCATTCTTGTCAAATGATGATTCTTCACGGTTGACTTTGACTTTTTGCATCCCGGCATCGGCTAAAAATAATACTTCCATATCTCGTGCTTGGTTTCCCGGTATTTGCTTAATTTTTGTCCTTTTCTTCGATATCCGTGCCTACATATGTAAAAACACAAAAACACAATATATTTGGCATTTTGGTCGGGTTTTTGGTCTATTTGGGTCCGGTTTTGGTCAAGAAAAGGTATGTGTTTAAGCACATACCAAATTCCCCCAGACTAAGCTATTGCAATGTCCTCATGCAATGTTATAAAAACACGTTTTTGAAACCGAAAATTTCCAATCACTTTTTACTAACTTTGAGAAGTAGCAAAATTTTCAGAAGAGATTAATAAATCTTAAGTTCTAAAAACTCCCCGATTTTCCTTTTATTCTATTTTTGTATTTTCTTATTATTCAAGTGACGGCTTTGTTGACAATCATTATCTAATGATAACTTTTAGGGTCATTGAGCAGGAAACACGACTCATAAAGAAGTGACCATACGGATAAAATTCGTCATCCCTGATTTTTCACGAGTCCCCAAACTAAGCTTAAAAACGAAATCATTGCTATTTACAAGTTAGATTGCCAACACTACTCAGAAAGCTAATTGTGGACTCCTTGTTCCCAAATTCCTATTTTCCTCTATTTATTTTATTTTTGGTGAGAAATGAATTTCTTCAAATTCTCATTCCGATAATTTTAGTCCGATAAAGATACCTAGTTTAGACGCTAAGTAGTTTCCAAACCTTCCCTCGAAAACCGTTGCATACAAAAATGAGGTCCACATCAAGGTCTCTGATTTAACACGATTTTGAGGATATCCCTTTTATATACGACCGAAACAACTCATCTACGAGTCCAGAGACAGAAGCTTTTATTAGGATACCCCGGAGTCGAAGTTTGGCATTTTTAAACATTATTAAGCACATTAACGTATTTAATCCTTGGCCCTTTATAACAATCACAACATCGGCTGCGAACCGGCAAGATGTGATAGTCTATTATGACCTTGGAATTTTTCCTCTGCCTTTATTAGAAATCTACAACATCGGCTGCGAACCGGCAAGATGTAGAAAACTTTTTATAGCTTTGGATTATTATTATACATTATCATATTAATTAATTATTTGCCAAACCCCAAGTCCTACGGCTTTTATAACAATCCCAACATCGGTTGCGAGCCGGCAAGATGGAATAGTCTATTACACCGTAACACTGACAGTACCTTAATGTGTACCCAACTTTCATAAGCAAGAATTCTCTAAGGAAGAAATAAAAACTAATTATCGCCAAAACCAAAATACCTTTAATTATTCCTAAATTACTATTTTTGAGTGAAACAAGCTTATGGGAACAAAAAGCCACAAGTAACTTCGATGAGCTCTAAAGAGAACCAACTACTCCACGTTTAGCAATCTAACTTATAAACAACTCTATCATTTCTCGTTCTTCGCAAATTTAAAATCTTAAATAATAAGATCCGCGAATGCTTAGCCAAATAATCAAGCCATGCATATATAAAGTCAATACGGGAATTTGCAAACTCTTAAAAAGAATTCGCATTTTATAGCTCCTTGTGTAAAAGACTAGCACGAGCTTATAGATTATAAATGGTTAAGGGAACAAGCTAGGGCTCAACACGCCCGGTCAAGTCAGAATTTTATTCCTACTCTCTCCAGCGGAAAATCAACAAAAATGTCAAAATTTATTATATTTTTGCAAAAATTTTTTAAATTTTCTAATTTTTTTGGATTTTTCAATTTTTTAGGAAAAACGGGGTTGCATGAGAAAACGAAAAAAAATGCAAGGCAAAATAAAATCGACAGATTACCCCCCCCCCTAGACTAAAGCGAGGCATTGTCCTCAATGTCTTAAAGGTAAGGGCTCTCCTACATAAACCTAAGGCCGTTTATTAATTATGCCAAAAGATAGATGTAAAACGATAAGATTTTAGGATATCAGATGAGCAACGAATGATGAAACTCGAGTAGCGTGAAGAGAAACCACGAGCACGAGAGTCTTCAATCATCGGGCAAATCCTGGACACATCACAGAAAACAACGAAACACAAGATATGGAAGAGGAGACCTCTTCATGTTTTATTAGAAATAAGATAAGAAGATAGACACGGGGTGCCTCCCGAGAAGCGCTTGTTTTTGGTAACCGAGTCACATGAGCTTGACTCGACCCCAAATTTATTTGTCCTTGGGGGAGCAAGTGGAAGAGAAATCTCCATCGGACTTTCGTTCAAAATGTTTGGATAAACACTGAAGCACATGAAAGTTCCACTCCGATGAGATACCCACGGTATTTTTAGAAAGAAGAACCAGAAATGGTAATACCAGGGTCAAAGATGGTATCCTCACTCCCGAAAGAGTGAAGGATGGGAGAAGCAACAGCATATGTGATGAAGAGCATAAAGATTTTGATGATGATAATAATAAGCTCTTCATCATCAGCAGAAGTTTTGTCAAAAGTCTTGGGCGGGAGGGTCGGGATTAAATCTTCATGAGAAGGTACACCTCCCCCAGACTAGAATCTTCCTCCAGATCAAAATAGAATTTATCATATTTCGGAGGAGATATAAAGAAAGAAAGTTCATCGGAGAACTTGTTGAGATAAAGATCATTCATATCAAAATGAAATGATTCATATTCGGGAGGAGAGATATGAGCATGAGAAGTGGTACTGCCACTACTCGTCTCCTCCGAATGATCAATATCGAAGAAGAAGGTTTCAAAAGATGGGATAGAAAGATTGAGATCAGAAGTGGGATTGCCACTAGCCGTGTCAAACGTAAAACTCTCATATTCGGTACAAGCATCCTCGAGCTCGAGCTCCAAAGGATCTGACGGCTTTTCTTCAAGATTAACTTCTTCATAAACGTCTTTCGGGGGAAGGGAAAAGTATGGGTCATCTCCCCCCGGATCACTGTCAGACTCAACAATTTCCGGAGAAATTGGAGTTTTATCAAAGAACACCTCGACCTCTTCCCTAGAGATAACATTTTCTTCCATCGTAGGAGAAAGATGGGAAGAGTCGGAATCAAGAATCTCGATGTGATAAACTTGTTCTGGAGGTGGGACAAGTGGTGTGCTCTTAGAGCTAGCAATTTCCACCGCTTCCGTTGTAGTCTCCGATTCATCTTCATCATCGTCGTCAAGAACACTCTTAGTATTTGCAGCACAACACTCAAACCATTTGCTCGATCCAGGATTGATTTTCATAGCCTTGAGCTCAGCACGTTTTTCTGACATACTCTTGACCGTGAATCTTGAGAGATTAGGATCAATTTTCGTAGGAGCAATTACGGGATCGGCCTTCTGATCAACCGTAGCGACATTGCATTTATCGGATTGAGGTTTTGAGCTCGGATTAATATTGAACGTGACTTTATCCTTATCAACCCGCAAAGTAATTTCTTCACCATAAACATCGATCAAAGCACGCCCGGTCCTCAAGAATGATCTTCCGAGAATAAGAGGAACCCGGGGGTCGGCGTCAAAATCAACTACCACAAAATCTGCTGGAAAATGGAACTTCCCCACCTTTACAAAGACATCCTCGGCTACACCTTTAGGAAGGGTTATGGACCGATCCACAAGCTCGAGGGTCATGCAAGTGGGGGTGAGATCGGGTAGAGAAAGTTTCTTCCAGATGGATAACGGCATTAGGTTGATGCTCGCACCAAGATCGGCCAAGGCGTAGCATTCAACCATTCCCGGAAATTCACATGGGATGAGAAATTTTCCGGGATCTCCAAGCTTTTCCGGAAGCTTTTTGAGAATTGCCGCTGAGCAGTTTTCGTTCACTGGAGTTTTTGCTAGTTCCGATAATTTTTCCTTATTGCTCAACACACTTTTGAGGGTAGAAATGAATTTAGGCATTAGAAGTAAAGCGTCCGCGAAGCTTATATCAAAATGTAATTCTTGGAATATTTGAAAGAATTTTTCCATTTGACTCGAAGCTTTGTCGCGGAGCTTTTGATCACTCAATCTTGAAGGGTAAGGAAGTGTGGTCTTAACGGGAGGTTTTTCGGGCTCAATCACAACTTCTGGTTCAGATGGGTGGACAACCGGAGGTTGGACGTCTTTGGTTCCTCCGTTGTTAGTAGGAGGTTCCGTGTCCTTTGTCGCCTCGGTTTCACGGACGACTACCTTGGGAGGTAGAGAAGAAGAGGTAGCCGGAGCCGTGGGTCCATCATATGAAACACCGCTCCTAGTCGTGATCGCCTTAGCATCGCCCCTCGGGTTGGCGATCGTGTTGCTTGGGAGAGAAGTAGTACCCGAACCCGAGGGTCGATCATTTAAACGTTTGTTCAATTCGGTTATTTGATTAATCATCATTCTATTCATTTCCTCTTGTTTCTTTTGTTGTTGTTGGTTTTGAAGAATGAATTGTTTTAATAACTCATCCGAGGGCGATGGGTTTGGCACAAATCCTTGATTTTGATTGTTTGGAAGATTTGGCCCTCGGTTGTTTTGAACAAAACCTTGATTATAATTCCCATGATTTTGGTTTTGAAAATTCCCTTGATTCGGGCCTTTTTGAAAATTTCCCTGATTTTGAAAGCTTTGCCCTTGATTAGCCCGATTTTGATTTTGATTTTGTGTGAAACCGGGTGGTCCGAGGAAGTTGTTAGAACGGTAGCTGAGCAAATTACGGTCACCTTGGGGTTGGTAACCGTTACCACCCGTGTTGTAGGTTCCCGTAGCAGCATAAACATTCTCTTGAGTGTAGCCACCGGAGGCTGGGCACTCGAAATATTGGTGAGGACCACCACATGTCTCACAACTATGATTAACAACATTTACTTGATTGTTGTTGTTTTGAGTTGAAATCTGATTTTGATGAATTCTCAAGATAGCCGTTGACAAATCATTCATTTGTTTAGAGAGAGCGGCTATCTCGGAGGTAGAAGAATCAGTGCTAGATTTTGTTGACTCATTCCTCTCGGCAGAGGAATCCCAAAAATTATGGTGGGCGGTCATGTTTTCAATAAGATCATAGCACTCTTCGGGTCGACGTTTCATAAACGTACCACCGGCAGCAGCATTAATCGTATCACGGTGTCGTAATGTCAAACCGTTATAGAAGGTATCTATAATAGTGACCAATAACATATTGTGGTTCGGACACCGATCAATCGATAACTTGTAGCGTTCCCATGCCTCAAACAATGATTCATCGGGAAGCTGACGGAAATTGCTAATCTCATTCCTTAATTTCGTCACCATCGACGGTGGGAAATATTTCGCCAAGAACTTTGTAACCATTTCATCGAAACTACGAATGGAGTTCTTGGGAAGACGATCAAACCAAGCGGTGGCATGATGCGTCAATGAATAAGGAAAGAGATATAGACGGAGGGCGTCATCGGAGACCCCATTTTGTTTCATACTTTGGGTGACGGTTATGAATTTATCAAGATGCTTGTTCGCATCATCACCCGGCAAGCCATGGAATTGGCACGAATTTTGGACTTGTTGAATCATATGATGCTTAAGTCCAAAATCGGCGGCTTGGATATTGACGGGGGCAATCGGGCCACCACGTCCGTGCATTGTGGGTTGGCACAGCTCCTCCATCGTTCAGAGATCGGGAGCTGGCATGTGATTATCACCACCCATCGGCGGGTGTTGATTGTTTGGGTCGTCGGCCATTTCCTCAACGGTTGAGAAATGAACACGGTGATTATGACGAATAATCCTCTCGGGATTTGATAGTGGTGAAAGAAGAGGGTGAGAAGTAGAAGATCGGGTGTGCATACACCAAAATCAAAATCAAAATCAAAAAGGAAAAACAAATTTGAAAATAAAATATTTTTGGATTTTTATATTTAATGAAAAATGAGATTTATTATTTATTATTATTATTATTATTATTATTATTATTATTATTATTATTATTATTATTATTATTATTATTATTATTATTATTATTATTATTATTTTTTATTTTTTTTTTGGTGATCGTTAATCAACCGTACTTGTTTCTTTCAAAACTACGCGCAGCGTGGCGGGAGAGAAGAATGGATCTCTCTTCGGTCTGCAATTTAATGTCAATACCTCCTTAAACCCCGTGTATAGGTTGTAGCAAAGAAATAATCCAAGAAACGTTTAATTTTCCGATCTCTTTTGTTGTTAATTCGGAATGGTTTACAACGCCCTCTCGAGAGCGAGGATATATTATTAATGGTGAAAACACTTTAGGAAAAGTGTTTTTTAATTATTATATTTTTGTATTTTTATGAAAACGAAAACTTCCGAGGAAGGGTCTTCAAAACACGATTCTATGGCGAAACTCCAACTCTTTTCAAGCCTTCCCCGGCAGCGGCGCCATTTTTGATAATGTAGTATTTTTGTTCCAAAGGAAAAGGCAACGTATGCGTTTTCCCCGGGTCGTGTCCCAACGAAGGTCGAATATCGAGTTGTCGTTAATGTGTCGAATACGTGTGGTGAATGTGTGTAAAAGAGTGGTGATTTGTGATTTTACACTACGAACAATAAAATATTAAATGAAAGCAACTAATTAAGCTAAAGAAACAATTAAGCTAAGCATGTAATCCTAAAAACGAAAAATTGAATTTTAAAAACGTTACGCGACGAATTATAAAACGTAAATAAAAAGTGATTTTCTAAAATTTAAAACCTAAAAATATAAAAATAATTTTCCTATATTAAATCTGATAAAAGAAAATTTTTGGAAAAAGAAAAATATTTTTTTGACTTTTTAATAATTTTTTATGAATTAAAAACTAATTTAAATGATTTAAATGATTTAAAAATAGTAAAACAGTTTGGAAAAATCTGGAAAAATTTGAGTAATTCTAAAATTAAATTTCTAATCTAAGAAAAATAAATTCAAGAACAGAATTAACCCAAATAAGCAGAACAGCTGAAATAAGCAGTTAACAATAAGCCAAAATTAAGCTAAACTGAACCAGAAATTTCAAGAAGTTCAAAACCCAGCAAACACACTAAATTAAGCATGAAACAACTGATGATGATCAAAGAAGCACTCAGCATAAGCATATAAGCACATGAACAGTTGTACTAGTGAGACAGAAATGATGCTTGAACAGCAAACTTCAAAGCACAATTAAGCAGTCCAATTAAGCAGAGAGACTGAATCTTAAGGGGGCAAAAGCTAGATTGCACTACTGTCTACCCAAATATACTTCAAAATCCAACTTCTAACATCATTTGCTGCTCTAAATTGAACCAAGAAAAAGTGCTATTGGGACTGAATTTGGAACAAGCTATAACAGACCAAATAGAAGCAAATTTCAGACCTGATTTAAGCTATCTAAATATGCTCTAAAGCTGAATCCCAGATATAGTACTAATAGCTTGCTATGTTGACTATCTATAAACCAAAATTCAAGTTCTAAGCTTAATCTAATAAGTCACAATCAATGCTAAGTTCAGCAGCTTAAGGGGCAATCTGCACAGCAGAGTCTGATGCAGCAGAAGTTATTTTGGCGCAAAACTCTTGCAATCCTTGACCACAACAAACCAGCTCTTGCAATCCTTACTTAGACACTTAAAAGCTACCTTAAAATGCCAAAAGTGAGGTTCCAATAAGCTCAGCTTATGTTGTGCTTATTAGGACAGCCTAGATTCTAAAATTTTACTCAACAGCCAAAAAGTACTCAATACCACTTAATTTCTATCACAAACAGCTTATAAGTCCTAATTTGAGTTCAATCAAACTTCTCCTATTGACCAATGTTCAGTACAAGTATCTAATACTCCAAACAGCCTTAAATCCAAACACTCTATATAAAGTTGAATAAGTACTTTACAAAATACCTACCTAATTTAAACTATGATTTAATCTACACTATCACTAATTAAGCTACTCAATAACTGAAAAGCAGAAATTAAGAACTAAAAAGCAGTAATATAAGCTGAGCACTGAATAAGTAGTAAATAAGCTAATAAGTCGGATCGAAACTCACAAGTGATATGGTTGCAATGGAATTAACCAAGTACTAATCTGAACCCACGCTTATTCAATAAGCCATAAAATAATACCCAGATCAGCTTATCACCCCAGCTTATCACCTGAACTGCTACTTTGACCAGATGTTGACTTGTTTGACTTTTTGACTTTTGATAATTAAGGACAAAACAGACTCAATAAAATCTTACAATAAGCTACAAAGCTTATATAAGCTCAACAGATTCAGAAAACAGCTTGTTTGAAGCTGGAATTTAGAATAGTTTTTGGTTTTTTTTTTTTTTTTTTTTTTTTTTTTTTTATATTTTTGAACTTTTTTCTTTTTTCAATATTTTTTTTTTGGAACTATTAAAACAACTTTGCATTCAAATCTTAAAATAAACTGAAAAGGAATTGAAGTAAACTACTATCAACTGTAATAAGCTAAGATCAAAAACAATAATAATATAGAGACAGGTACAAAATTAAACTAAATAAGAACTTTCATTGATTAAAATTTCAAAAGTTACAATTAGGAAATTATAAAACTACAAAGCAAAATTAAAATTGACAGAGTAACACTACTTTCAAACTAACTCCATTACATGAAGATCGAGGTCCTATTTATAGCCGAGAGGAGATCCTTCTAGCCCTTCCTGACATGCTGGCAATCCGAGGGATTGTGCTTTCTCTGAGCTAATCCACACCGTACAATCCTCTCCTAATCATTGCAAATGATCTCAGCCCTTCGATCAAGCTTCTATGAGGTGTTCGAACCAATGGGAGAGTGCCACGTTATCCATCCGTGTGTTTCTTTGAGTTTGACACCCTTCTGACACCTCTGATTGGACGATTGTACCCTTAATTGGGTAAAATGTACGGGGTAAGAATTTAGGGTTTATCTTGGCTGGGTAATTGGGTAAAAGGGGAAGAACATGGCGGGTTTATTTGTTTATTTTTGTTTGACCCGGTGTTTATTACTTTGACCGGGTATAAGTGTTGGGCCATGGGTTTTATTTTAGAATGGGCTTGTGGTGTTTGATTTTTGGGTTGTTATGAATGGATTGGATTTTTGTTATAGAATCCGGTTTAGGTTTGTGTTTATTTAAGATTTGGTATTTTAAAAACATAAGGACCAAATGTGTATATCTTGAAATCTCAGGGACCAATCTTGCCATATTTTCCAAAGTACAATCAAAGGTCATTCTTGTCAAATGATGATTCTTCACGGTTGACTTTGACTTTTTGCATCCCGGCATCGGCTAAAAATAATACTTCCATATCTCGTGCTTGGTTTCCCGGTATTTGCTTGATTTTTGTCCTTTTCTTCGATATCCGTGCCTACATATGTAAAAACACAAAAACACAATATATTTGGCATTTTGGTCGGGTTTTTGGTCTATTTGGGTCCGGTTTTGGTCAAGAAAAGGTATGTGTTTAAGCACATACCAGTATGCCTTCGTCTATTGTTTCAGATCGTGATCCTCGTTTCACTTCGCGTTTTTGGAAGGGACTTCATAAAGCTTGTGGTGCTCGCCTTAAGTTTAGTACTGCATTTCATCCCCAAACTGATGGTCAGTCTGAGAGAACCATTCATACTTTGGAAGACATGTTAAGGGCTTGTGCGTTGGAATGGACAGGTAGTTGGGATGAGTACTTATGTTTGGTAGAGTTTGCGTATAATAACAGTTGGCATGCGAGTATTCGAATGGCTCCCTTCGAGATGTTGTATGGTAGGAAATGTAGGGCTCCTGTTTGTTGGAATGAAGTAGGTGAACGTCTGATTGAAGGACCTGAGATGATTGAGATCACAAATGAAAAGGTAGCTGTTGATAGAGAGAAACTGAAAGAGTCGCGTGCTCGCCAGAAAAGTTATGCTGATAAGCACCGTCGGGATCTAGAATTTAATGTAGGTGATCGGGTATTCCTGAAAGTATCTCCTTTCCATGGTGTCAGGCATTTTGGAATCAAGGGCAAGTTGAGTCCTCGATTTATTGGACCGTTCGAAATCCTGGAGCGTATTGGGGAGGTCTCTTATCGTTTGGCCTTACCTCCTCAGCTATCTCATGTGCATAATGTTTTCCATGTATCTCTTCTGAGGGGATACAATTATCATCCACTGCATGTGGTGTCTTATCCACTTGATCAGATCCGGCCTGATATGTCTTTGTCTGAAGAACCGGAAGCGGTTCTGGACCGTCAGGAACGAGTCATGAGAAGTAAAGTTATTCCATTCGTAAAGATTCTTTGGAGGAATCACCCGGAGCGTGAGGCTACCTGGGAAACCGAGGAATCGATACGAGCTAGTTATCCGCAATTCTCGTTCTAGTCTGGTATGTCCTTGTTTTGTTTTCCGCTCTCTTTTCTTTCTACTTCCTGCAAATTTCGAGGACGAAATTTTTTGTTAGTGGGGAAGAAGTTGTAATACCTGAAATTCAGATAACCTATAAAATGACCAAATTACCCCTGAAGCCATAAAACTTAATAAAATCACTTATAACAATTCTGAATTGATTCCAAACTTATGAAAACAACTACATATGAAACGAAATAAATTTCTGGTACAACATTACATTATATTGGATGTCAAGAAAAATTACAAGTTCATATATATACATATATATATTCCGAAACTATTTAATTAAATTAATTAGTTTATAAAACTTATTTAAATTAAGATAACTACAAATAAATATGGGAATTATGGACCAAATCAAAATATGATCTTGAGCTAACAAATTGGGCCGAAAATCTGGAGTATATCCCCCCTCCTAGTCGGTTTCATAAAGCACAAAACAAAACCATTTTATTTTTCACAAACCCTAATTCCGAAAACCCTAGATCGACACACACATAATTCGACCAAGCCTCCATTCGACTTTCTGGAACTGTGCAAGCAATTTTCTGGAGTCCACTGAGGTGTAAGGAAGCCACGAAAAATAGGAGTCGAGTTGTGGAAGCCTTCGTTCGATCGTGGTGTTTTATTTTGTTCGGTTTGCTTTGTTCGATAGGTATAAATTCCCACGCTTAATCCTTACGTTCTATAATTGATCTAGCATTTTTCTAATGATCTATATGTTCTATATAACTCAGTAAAAATGTTAAACATGGATCATGCAAGCTAAACAAAGCGTACGAAATTATAAGAGTTAAAACACACATAATTTCCAAATAATGTCAATCGATTTTTCTGAAGTGTAACTATAATTTTTACATGTCCTATACTGATAATATAAGCCTATAAAAATAACCATGTGATTTATAGAAGCTCAAAATAATTGATGCGAATTATTGTTTATAATCGGATTATTCGAAAAATAAAGAAAAATAAGAATAAACCCTAGAATGGATTAGGGTTAGGGTTCATGTGGATAGATCTGATGTAATTAATGTAATTAATGATTGTATAATGATAACATAAGGATTGGATAAAACTAGGGCTTGTTTTGGTACAATAAAAGTCTATACGATTTGTAATTAAAAGTATAAGGGCTTGTTTTGTCAACTTTGAAACTTCTGGGATATTTTTTTAATGTCATATAAGTCAGTACGAATGTGAGAAAAATATAACTTGAGGGTCCTAAGTGTAAATGTGCAAGAAAATGAATTAATTATATTTATAAGTGTCGATTTGTAAATAATTAAAGTAGAAGGACTAAAAGTGTAAATTTGGGAAACTTGAAGTTATTCTGAGTAAATAATGTCATTAAGGGTGTAATGGGTAAATTTGAGTATTTATGGAATTGATATGTAATTATAAATAAATTATGATGTAAATTGTAAGTTTTGTAAAGTTAAGGGACCAATTGTGTAATTTCTAAATTTTGAGGGTCTAATTCGTACCTCATATAATTCTGAGGTGAAGTTCTATAAATTTGTAAAATAAAGTACTTGTTTGGTAAATATAGGTATCATAGGGATTAAATCAGTAACTTAAAGTATTTTCATTTTAAACCTTTAAATCTAATGAATTTACAATTAAAACCCTAAACTTTGTAACTTGATAAAAGGTACCTTAATTCCATAATGATCTTGAAATAAGGACTTAACCTAATCTGGAATGTTAACATCTTACTAAACCTGGAAAGTTACAAAATGGAAAAGTAAACTAAAAGTAATAATCTGAGTTTGAATAATTCATAATTCCGTCTTCTACTTCTTTAGGTGTGAAGAAGGAGAAGCCTTGATTTCTGCTTCGTGTTTGCTTTCTTGTCTTTTGCTTTGCTAATAAGGTACAGATATTCCGTCCTTTCAGTAAGGGCTTTTCAGTTCTTTTTCTTTCAGAATTCATTTCCTTATTAGGATTCCCTATACCACTGCTATGTTTCCTCTTTTTGTGAACTTTCATTGTGGTCTTTGATTTGAATCTTTTGCCATGTACCCTTAAGATATAATTTTGATTATTTGATAGTACGCCCGACCTTTGATCTACAGTTTGATATTACGAGCCAATCACTAGGCATGAGGGTTTCATGTCCATGTCATTGACGCACCTCTGACATGACTCTAGGGCAGGAGAGTGATGACCTGTTCCGTCCCTTATTTATTATTTGCAATGGCCATTATAATTATGATTATTGATTTGTCTGTGGGGCGTATGGGTGCACTCTAGATTTGACCTGTTATCTGTATATGTTATATGTTATAGTTATTATATCTGGTGACTGATGGTGTGTGCGATACACGTCTTTCACTTTGTCTGAGAGTTGATCACTCTACACAGGTTTGTTTTATTATATTAGTAGTGCTATGGTATTATCGGTCGTCTGGGCTCGTGATGAATTGCTGTGTTTTGTTTTTCTTAAATCTTATTCACTTTGTTCTTTTCTCTTATTCATGATTCATTTCTCATTCCTTTCATTTGACTTCGTATCGGTATGGTTTTGTATTCCTGATTTGCTTTTGTACTTGCTACCTTTTATTGTTTCCGTTATCTATATATCTGTTCACTGGGCTTTTGAAGCTCAGCCGCATTTCTTTTCCTGCGGCAGGTACTTAAGCTAGGAGCTGGGTTTAGCTTTGGGATGAGAGCGATCTATTTTGGAGTTGACCTTAGTTGTTTAGCTCTACCATTTGAACTTCTATTTATTTTGATATGCCATTGTTTAGGCATTTGAATATTGGATTTTGTACTTAAGTTATTTTGTCTTGCATTTTGATTTAAGTCATGTTGACTTATTTTGGATTTAATGTTAAGACTTATAATGTTTTATTTATTGAATGTTCTGTGACTTCTGATATGCCACCATTGTTGTGATATCTTTACCCTTGTCGGGTTGGGGTGTTACAGAGATGGTAAAGGTATGAGTGGTATACGTATATATACATAATAAACGTGTATATATATATATATATATATATATATATATATTATATATATATATATATATATATATATATATATATATATATTGATTTGAGATCATATGAAATCTAGAAAGGACGATTCATGGGAGTGATTTTGAAGGATTTGGATAGATTTCTATGTACTTGTTTCTATTAAAATATGTGGAGTGAGGAGTGGTGAGAGAGATGTGAGGGTATGAGTGGGTATACTTGTATATATTTATAATATGTATATGATATTGTAAAGAGATCAAATGAAATCTAGCAAGGATCTTATGGCAGAGATACGGAGACTATTTGATGGATTTGGATGTCTTTGTTTTAATAAAAACGTGTGGAATGAAGGGGGAAGTAATATGTCGACATTATGTACCTTATATGTGTTGCCTTTTATTTCTAATGTGTACAAGAGTTGAGTTTTGTGAATTCTTGATGTCCATGGTGTTAAACACTCTTAATAACTCGATAATAATCAAGCAAAATCATTAGAATGGGATTAGAACAAGTTTGGTTCAAAACGGTTTACTTTTGTGAAAATTTATAAATGTCGATTTTTGTGTGTATTGGCCGAACACTTTGGTCCTTGAAAACGTATTAAACGTTCGCTTCACGAGTTAATAATTTGCATACTAGTTCCTTGGTGGGAGGGCAATTAGGTGGTTTGAAAATATATACAAGTTGTGTTTAAGATTTGAAAGCAAATGGGGCGTTTTCGGGGTGCATTTTTCCGTAAAAATGGTGGTTGAAAATAGTGACGGAGATGAATATATAATTAGACGTCGTTAATTATAAGAAATTTTACAGTTTGCTACATCGTAAGTTTGTGTTTCGTATGTGTTTAAATTTGTTGTAATGTATTTTTATTTTTATGAAATGAATTTAGTTTATTTGGGTATTTGAATAAAAGAAATAAAAATAGATAGTGGTGGGGCCCAAATGAGAAGTTTGTGGTGTGTTATGGGAAAGGGGTTGTAAGTTGTGGTGACGTGGCACCCCGTAAGGCTCGAATAAGGAGTTTTTGCTCCTCATGATACCTTGTAGTCTAATGGAGGATTTGTGATGATGATATGAACTTAAAATAGTTGTTCGAGGCAAACATGATTCTCTCTCCATTTTCTCTTTCCACTCTACCAATCAGATTTCATTCTCTACCCTCCCTGTCCTACTTTTTATTTAATAAACTAATTTAAAAATAATAATTATATTTAATAATAATAACAATTATATAAAACCCTCCACTTCTTTTGAAAAAGCTAATAGATGCACCAAAAGGGCAAAACCGGAAAGAGTAATCTGAAATTACCTTATTACCCCTTGTGTGCTAACCTCGTTTATTAGAGCAAGAGGTGTAGCTCCTCATCAAGTTCGCTGTGGCTGACATGGAAGTTAGCTGTGCCTCGCCGCTGCACCCACCTAGCTCGCCGTCGCTCGCCCCAAGTTCCTTGCTCGTCTGCACGACGAGCAACTTCTCTGACAAATCAAACGTTCTTTTTGTTTTTGTTTCTTTCTTTTCAAACGGTAATAATTCAAACGTCTATTTTTTTCCCTATATAAAACTTACACTACACTAATCTTATCAAATACATATAAATCTCACAGTTTTAGGCTTTAGTGTGAAATGGTTTTTTTTTTTTTTTTTTTTTTTTTTTTTCAATTGTGTGTGTGTAATGTGTGAAATGGTGTGTACGCTGGAAATGAAGAAGAAGAAGGCAAATGATGAATTTTTTTTGGTTTTTTATTTGTTAAATTTGGGCTTTGATTTTGGGCTTTAGTTAATACACATTAAACTTGGGCCAAGGATTTTTTTTTTTTTTTTTTTTTTTTTTTTTTTTTTTTTTT
Source organism: Artemisia tridentata subsp. tridentata (assembly GCA_021014915.2). Taxonomy (NCBI): domain Eukaryota; kingdom Viridiplantae; phylum Streptophyta; class Magnoliopsida; order Asterales; family Asteraceae; genus Artemisia; species Artemisia tridentata. Next base: position 16,110,424 of record CP139509.1, read on the forward strand.
TTTAACAGTTAGAACTTCTATTTTTTTTTTTGAACTTTTTTTAAAAATTTTTTTTTTTAATGTTATTTGTATTATTTAAATTCGATGTATTTTATTTTTATTTTAATGAAATGAATTTAGTTTATTTGGGTATTTGAATAAAAGAATAAGAATTGATAGTGGTGGGCCAAAATGATTAAGTTGTGGTTTGTTATTGGGGAGGGGGGTTGTAAGTTGTGGGACGTGCCACCCCCGTGAATTAGGAGTATTGGTATGTCATGCACCCTTTGCTCTTATATATATTCATCTACACAGCAGGAGTGACCTAAGAAGGATTGGATTGTAGCTTCTTCCTTTATCGGCGGCGGTAAATTAGGGCAACGGAATCCGATCTTCGTCTCCATATCCGGCAGGCAATTTGTTTCTCGGTCTAAAATTAGGCAACGGAATCCGATCTGCTCCTCCGCAAGTTTAGTTAATCAGTAAATCAGTCAATCAATAGTATATATATTCTTCTCGGTTGAATTCAAAATTATAGGTGTATCTCTCTTATTTGAAGTTTATTCGTATTAATTGATGTTTATTTGGATGATTCGTGGAATTTGATGTTTATTTTGATGATTCTTCGGATTAGTGTGAAATTTGACTCTCACTGCTAAAGTTTGAACCTTGTACTGATTGCATGATATGATATTTGCATCTTATAGTTTAGATAGAATCATCTAATTAATTTTGATCAAAATCGTGTCCAATTTGCTTCTCTATTTGCATTCTAGCTTTGATAATCTGCTTCTTCTGTATTTGCATATATATTATTAGTTTCCTCCTGTAATAAGAGGTCAAATGAAGCATATGCGTACACAGTGTTAAAACAATTCAAGTCTAGACTACTTTGCAAATAAGAGGATTATATATTATCCCAACGTTGTGTGCGAAAACTGCTTGTTCTAGTTTACTTGTTTGTCCACGGGTTTAATTTGTTTGTTAGCATTCATTTCATTTGTTCTAAATCTGTAATTACTTCATTGTTGAAATTTTTTTTTTTTTTTTTTTTTTTTTTTTTTCAACAGAAGGAAACCCTCAATTCTTCAATGGAGTCTGCAAGTTTGAAAATGATATCAGATTGCTTCGTCAAACCAAAATTCGTATCAGAAGAAGCTAAAAAACCAACTTACATGGCACCATGGGATCTCGCCATGCTCAATCTAACTTACATTCAAAAGGGTCTCCTTTACTCCTTGCCCCCGGAAAAGAAAAAAGATTTCTCCACAACCAACTTCGTGCACCGCCTCAAAGACTCGCTTTCCGATACACTTACTCATTTCCACCCACTCGCCGGCCGTTTAGCCACCGTAAAACAAACAAACCCACCTTCTGTGCTCATCTTCATCAACCCGGAGAACAGTCCGGGAGCAAGATTCATACATGCATCGGTTAACTTGACAATTGATGATCTTCTTGCACCCACCGATGTTCCGCTGATCGTGGAATCGTTTTTCGATCATCACAAGACTATCGGTCATGATGGGCACCAAAAGTCGTTGGTGTCGATTCAAGTCACGGAACTTATTGATGGAATCTTTATCGGTTGTTCGATGTGTCACACGGTGGCTGATGGAACTTCCTTCTGGCATTTTTTCAACTCGTTATCGCAAGTGTTCCAGTCCAAACCGATCGCTCCTCCGGTTCTCAAGCGATGGGTTCCGGAAGGATACGACCCGATCATCACCCTCCCCTTCACCCATGAAGATGAATACGTCAACAGACCAAATCCGCCATTGGTACGACAGCGAATCTTCCATCTTAATTCAAATGCTATGGCTAAACTCAAAGCAAAAGTGAACTCAGAATGCAACACCACAAGGATATCCACTTTACAGTCGCTCTTGGCCGTGATATGGCGGTGCGTGATCCGGGCCAGGCGGTTTCCAGCTGAAAAAGAAACCTCTTGCAAATTGCCGGTGAACGTCAGAAGCAGAATGTCACCACCTTTGCCAGAACACTACTTCGGTAATGCAGCTCCAAGCGTCGGAATAAAAACAACCGTCGGGGAACTGCTGGATCACAGTATCGGGTGGGTGGCGATGCAGTTGCACGAGTTGGTGGTTAACCATGGTGATAAACAGATCCGTGAGTATGTGGATTCATGGGTCAAGAAGCCGATTGTGCGTAAAATGGACGTGACTTATGATGGGGTTGGTGTAGGTATGTCGAGTTCACCAAAGTCTGATATGTACGGTGTTGAATTTGGGTTGGGGAAAGGAGTGGCGGTGTTGTGTGGGAATGCGATGAAGATTGACGCGAAGGTCTCATTGAATGCAGGACGGCCACGGGACGGTGAAGGACTTATCGATGTGGATCTCTCCTTGTTACCGGAAACAATGGCGCTTTTTGAAACTGACCAAGAGTTTATGAGTCTTGTGCAGCTCTAATTAATGTTCTTTGTACTTACGATTTCCCTCCTTTCAAGTTTGTTTGTTTTGGATTAGAAAAAAAAAAAATGTTAAAGATGTTAAACTTCATTGTGATTGATTATGAATAACTAGTTGATACACCCGCGCTTCGCTAAAGTATTCCTTGAATACTCAGGTATCCTCGCAATTTCTTTGCTAACCTAAAGTATTCCTTGAATACTCAGGTATCCTCGCTTGTCAGAAGAAAAAATATTACACCCTTGCCCATTTTGTCGTGGAATTAACTGCAATAAACTTGTGTTTACAGTCAAAAATTGAGGTTTGTATTGAGATCTACAGAGACAAGAAAATGCATAATAACCTGACATTTCATACTTTTGTAACACAGATGCCAAACATAGACTGCAATGATGATGTGAAGTTGCAGCATCTTCACTATTTAATCAAGTTACTACTTCCGTTTCTGAGACAAATTCATAAAGAACAAGAGGAGGAAATAGGGTGGAGGCAGATGCTCGAGGTAACTATTCAAACTAGCTATAAGACCCTGTTGAAACCATTCGATTTAAACTATATCTCAAACCATGTTGCTCTCGATTTTCATGTCTAGGGTTTCTATGTGTGTAGCTTAATTAAATGAAGGTTTCATTTCGATACAAGTTATGTTCCGTTTTAATGGTGTTCTTATTAATCAATTTAACGTTCCTTTTCCTGTATGTAACATATTTTGGAATGAAAACTCATATTTCTGAAATCCACGCTACACGTAGAATACGTGGTAATGTAATTGCGTTCTAACATTGATAGCAATCATAAAAATGAATTTCATTTAATGTTTTCAAAAATATATTTAAAAAAAAACATATTAATTGATATAAAGAATGAAACCACATAGGCTATACTTATTAATTTTACAAAAGATAATTAAGACAACACGAACATAACGTGATAGATTATTTAAAAACAACCATTTGAAAAATCAATTACTGAATCGAAATAATTAATAAGAAACAAAAACAATAAATTAAAAAGTTACATAAACTAAAAATAAATTAAAAACATTAAAAAAGACATCGCTATTCGCTCAAAAAGACGTCGTTCCATCCGAAAGCGTCTTCTAAACATTTTTTCTTTGCTCAAAAAATGTTTAACCAATATCCATGCATCGCTTCTGTATCTCTATTTATTTGTTTTCTTCCCTTGATGGGACGAAAACTTTCACCATCCTCAAATACGTGCGTGACCGCCAAAGGAAGAGCATATCCGCCTCATTGGAAGACAGTGATGAACTCATTTTGTATTTGGGATGGAAATAGAAACATGAGATGTTATAGAGTTTGTGTAGAGGTTTTGGTTAAAATAAGTGGCCTGGTATTTATAAGTGGGTTAAAAATAGATAATAGTTAGGTCTTTTTTTTTTTTTAAAAAAAATGTGACCGTTCACCACCGTCATTTTTTTTTTTTTTTTTTTTTTGAAAATGGGTCAAAGGCCACGTGGCCCAATTGGATACAAGATATCATGGCGGGGGACATGAGCGGTGGGGAACCCAAAAAAACGTCAGGGACAGGGGTGGGTGGTGGTGTTCCCGTCGGTGGTTTGAGGCCACCTCACGCTTTATCTTTTGTTAGTGTTAAGTTGGAGAAAAGATAAATAGTGTCACTGTTGGAGAAAAACTTAAAATATGTTGATCAGATGAGTCAATAATCGATTGGATACAATAATCACAGATTGGTTTTAAGCAGCGGAAATGTAAACACAAGCATTTATAATCAATTGGTTCATACTATGTGTTATTGAGCGCTATATTCACGCCAAAATCCTACCCATAGCCCCCCCCCAACCAATAATATGGGCGGTGTAGTGACGCTATAATTGATATTCCGCTAAAACATTGGCGTAAAAGAAATCTGACTTTTTCTCACAATTCATTGTGAGTTATGATAACATATGGGTGCTATATCATTTTTTTAAAATAAAATGTTAATTTAAAAAGGAAATATTTAAGTAATGGTTAATGTGAGTTATTATAACGTGATAGTTAAGATAAGTTAAGTTAAAGTACGAAATCTGATGTGACATGGAGTTAATGATGTTAAAACATCTTTTTAAGGGGCAAGTTATTTGGACTCTCCTATAAGAAGGGTTTTCAATCATAGCACGCATCGTCGATTGTACGGTTTGACTAAACCCCCTGATGTGACAATATAGGAAGGGTTACACCAGGGGGTTTGTATAACACAACATCATAACCAAGGGTCTTTAGACTAAACGGAATGGAGCGTTCTAAGGGGCAACCCATGCACTTTTTGTATAAGAATCGCCTGCTACACCACCCCCACCAGGCGATTGCACATTCCAGCGACCCATATGGTTCGCCTGCTTCTTCTCTGCTTTTTCTCTGATTCTTCTCTGCTTCTTCCAGCGAACAATTATATTTGGCCCTGGATCGCCTGTAACACCACTCCCCAAATTTGGTTTGTGGCAGTGGAAGATTTATTTGGGTGTTACTGTGAGGATCGAATACGAAATCATAGAAAAACAGCCTAAGATGGCATTTTTAATTTACATAGGTCCAATATACAAATTCAGTTACAAAACATTACATCAGAGTGCTACGGTTTCTTCACAGAAACATTATTTTAACTGAATTACAACTTATTTTACACCATTTATTGAAGATAGGGTATGCCTGCTCCATGCCTTGCCGTGCTCCTCTAGTTCCCTGAGATACATGCTTAAAAGTCAACATAATGTTGAGTGAAATCATGGAGTTTGTAATTTAAATATCAGTTCAATCACAAGTAAGATTGTAATGGAGATACAATCAGTTTAAAAAGATTGATATTGCAGTTCATATATTGCCCTAAGTCTCATGACACGCAAACGTTAACAAAGTACCGCATTAACGGAGGTGTCCACCAAATTAATGATGAAAGTTTTGCCCTCGTGTAATAGGTGATTTTGCCAATTCCTATTTCACTCAAATATAATGCATCGCGACTAATACGACTAGCAAAAAGCATTCCGTCACAGTATTAGTGGGATAGGTCGTCAACCTCTAATAGATCTATTCATTATATTCGCGTTCACCGCAGTGATTAATGGCTCATGATAAAGGGTCTTATGGCAATATGGTGTACTTAGGCATATATCAAGTCAGGTAGCATACAGAAAAATACTTGTGATTTAGTTATAGCATGTATCCCCCTCACGGAGTTTAAAAAGTATAAAGAGTTTAAAAAAAAAAGTGAGGCCATGACTCACCTTAGGCGTTACTGGAATGATGAAAATAAATTCAGAGGTGATTATAACAACTTCAATATAGAACCTGATAAATATATAAATAACTGAGAATTTGACTAATTTCTAGTGTTGTGTGTGTATGAATTGGTGAATGATGATTATTCAACGATCTAATCGTTGAGAATGAAGATGCTATATGCTTATGGTGCTCGTACTCTCGTGAGATCGTATCTTCAACGAGTAAACAAGATATTAATATGAAATATTTCTATTGCTAATACTAATATGCAAATATAATGCAACTATGCACATGAAGTAAAGATATGGTGCAAAAATGAAAAATAGGATAAGAATGATAAGTTATAATAGTTGGTCCTTGATCTTTCCAGGTTTTACATTTTCTACCCTAACCGTGGTTCACGTTACGTCGTTAGTCCTTATTCAGTCCATAGTCCGGTAATAGTTCAATAATTGTCCAATAGTCCATATAATGCTTGGAGTTCAATGGTATGTCAAATTCAGTCCTTTACAACTGTTTTCACAGCTTCAGTCCTTTAGTTTCCAGGTTTGGCAGTTTTAGTCCTTTTCGGTTAAGTCGCGTTACATTTTTAGTCCTTTTTGCATAAAAATGACGGGAAAAATATTCTGAAAATTTCTATAACTTTATTAAGTTTATTTTAACTTATTTCAAGTGTTTATTCCAGAAATAAGATTATTTTTACCTTATTGGGCCGATTAACGAATTGGTTTAAGGTCTGTTAACAAATTTAGAGGCGAGGGCGTGAAAACTGTTTTGGGCTTGGATTTGGGCTATTTTTAGGATTCTAAAAATATATTGTATGGGCCTGTTGGACCTGGTTATCGAAAATCCTTGTTGGGCTTGATTTTTGGCCCAACCGAAGGTTATGCAAATTTTTTGAAAATAGTAGTTAGTTCCTAAGTGATGGTCGATCCCAAAATAAATTGTTTTGAGCGTGATAACAAGTCTATGGGGTCGAACTTAGAACATGAAAAATATAGTTTGCTAGCTTGTTATTCGAGTGATGTAAAAATATGGATATATTATATACGAGATTTTTAAAATAAAGTGGTAGTTTTTGGCTTGGTCGAGTGAAGTAAAATTTGTAAAATATGCCATGTAATTTTCTAAGTGTTCGCATCAGTCGAGTAGTATTCAAAAGGGATTAATTTGGGTGTCGAGACGGGGTTATGAGAGGGATCTCAGAACACGAAATATTTAGTTTGCCATGTGAACTATTGAGAAGGATAAAAATATTTAGGTTTTGCATGTAAGGTTTCGTATTAAATAAATCGTGAAATGGCTTGTTCGAGTGGATTTTTAACTAGTAATGTTTTGGATATTTTTCTGTTTCTTTTCACTGATTTGGCGTGTAAGTTATAGTTTATGTTCGAGTCGAATTAGGGTGATATTCAAGAGGTGATCATGTGTTAAATGTGACATGGGTGGTTCGATCAAATTAAGATTTGACATGTTTCCTCTAGCTTTTGTTAATCCGGTTGAGCTCGAAGGTCTTAATGTTCGAATAACATATGCATGCAACTAAATGAAGTGTCACTATATACGTATTTAAGTAAGAAACATAATAATGCATATGTGTGTTTATATGCTAACGTGTGAGATAAGTTTGTGACTGTGTGTTATATGAAATAAGATAGATACGCTTCGAATGTAGAATGGAATGTGTATGCAGTGGGTATGTGAACTATATTTAAAATAGAACAAGAGAACTTACAACACCTTTGAGAAAAGGTGGTGGAGACTTAATGCTTGTCGAAACGAAACACGAAATGAAATGACCCACTTGCTTCGGACTCTCTTACTCCTGACTGGTTAAGCTCTTGGTCGAACAAGGGTAGTTTTAAATGAAGGTATTTGGATAGTGAAATGGGTGTGAAGGAGGTTGTTCGAGTAGGATACAAGAGAAAGCAGTGAGCTTAGGGAACTTTATACGTCTATGTTCCTTATTGACTTTGCTTCCAAGTCTTCGACAGAAAGTGATGTTAATGTTTAAGGAATATGGTGATGTTGAGAGATAATGATGTGTGATAGGAGAGATTGAATAGGGGAGACTTATATAAACAAAATATCTATAACTTGCTTGACTTCTTGACCAATGATTGGGGCCACTGTATATTGAGGACACTTGTGTGATGATATATTAGTTTGGGTGTGAGAGTAGTTGTGATTTGGCTGCTAGTATTTGTATGCTTTCTTGCTTCATTCGGTTACCACATATTATCACAAGTTTTAGTTATTCAGCTGCAAGTCATATTTCTCTTTTATTTTGTATATGGAGTATGATATTTACTTGGTAATATTATTAGTAGGTCGTTTGTTGTTTTGCGTAGAGGTTGTTAATGGTATGTCGGGTTCGAATTGGGGACAACCAAAGACAGGCTTAGCATCCAGTTACCAATTGCTATTTTTAGTTGGGTTGTTGGTATCACAGTAGTTAGTTAAGGGTACGTTTGAATGTGTAATAATAAACAAGGGTCGTGCTTGACATAAATAATAATGTCGAGTCTTTGGGAAAGTGGGTAGCGAGTGGTTAATAAGAACAAGCAAGAAAGAAAAACAATGAAGGTGGCTAACGAGATAGTCTTGATGTCGTGGTGTTGGTGGGTTGTGAAATTGGAGTTGGGTTTTATGGGTTACAATGTATAATGGTTATATTTGACGTTTAAGATTTGCATGGGTTCTAGAATAAGTGTTGCATCGATCGGATGCAAAGAAGAGAAGACAAAGAAACACAACAATTCTAATAAGTGGGCTAAGTGGGCTATGATGTTCCCTTGGGTTGGGCTAGTTCGATGGGCTTTTGATTTTAGGGTTGTGGGTTGTTGTTGGGTCGAGCAAATAAGGGCCCAACTTGATTTGTAGTGATAGTTTAGGATTAAGTTTATTGTTAGTGTTTGTGTTTTAGATAAATAGAATTATGTGATATTAACTTTGATTAAGTGTAGTGAATGAACTAGACGAATATGATTACTTATCGTTGTGTAAACGTGTTGTTGTGTAGGAGGTATAATTTCTAGTATCGGTGTGTTTAATATATATATGTATGTATATAATGCATGGCTACTAATAACAATAACGAAAAGTTTAAATTTCTAGCAAAAATAGGCGTTAGGAAATAGTGATACGAAATTATTATTAATCACTAAGATTGATTACAAGGGTTTTTCACAGGTTCTTACAGTACTCCTCCCTCATTCGAATTCCATCCCGGAATTCAAGTCTAAAATGTCTACTAAGAGTGGTTCACGGGAATAGATGTGGATATCTTTCACGAATTTGGTCTTCGCGTTCCCATGTGTACGTTGGTCCTCTCTTAGAGTCCCATTTTACTTTCACAATATGAATACGACTTTGCTTGAGTTGCTTAACCTCTCTTTCTATTATCTCTACGGGTTCCTCGGTGAATACAAGTTTGTCGTCTAGTTTAATCTCTTTTAGCGGAATGACGAGAGTCTCGTCCGATAGACATTTCTTAAGTTGAGAGACGTGGAATGTAGGGTGTATCCTACTGAGTTCTTCTGGAAGTTCTAGCTTATAGGCAACTGGGCCAATCCTCTCGAGGATTTTAAATGGTCCAATATACCTTGGGTTGAGTTTTCCACGCTTTCCGAAGCGTATCATCCCCTTCCAGGGCGAAACTTTTAGCATAACTCTATCTCCGACTTCAAACTCCATGGGTTTCCTCCTCACGTCTGCGTAACTCTTTTGTCTGTCACGAGCGGCTTGGAGACGATGTTTGATTTTGAATATTTTCTCGGTTGTGTCGTAGATTAGTTCTGGTCCGGTAAGCTGCATGTCACCAACTTCTGTCCAACAGATGGGTGATCTGCACTTTCTTCCGTAAAGTGCTTCAAAAGGTGCAGCCTTCAGGCTAGCTTGATAACTGTTGTTGTACGAGAATTCAACCAATGGTAAGTGTTTGTCCCAACCTTTTCCGAAGTCAATCACACATGCTCTAAGCATATCTTCTAAGGTTTGGATCGTTCTTTCACTTTGTCCATCAGTTTGAGGATGATAAGCGGTGCTCATGTCCAATTGAGTACCGAGGGCTTTCTGTAAGGATTGCCAAAATCCTGGAGTGAATCGACTGTCTCTGTCAGAGATGATAGAGATCGGGACTCCATGTCGGATTATGATTTCTTTGAAGTATAACTGAGCGAGTGTGTCCAACTCGTCAGTTTCTTTGATAGGCAGAAAATGAGCTGATTTGGTTAAACGGTCGACGATAACCCAAATGGTGTCATATCCGGTCGACGTTCTTGGTAACTTGGTAATGAAATCCATAGTGATTCTTTCCCATTTCCAAACTGGTATCTCGGGTTGTACAAGTGGTCCAGAAGGTTTCTGACTCTCGGCTTTGACCCTTGAACAAGTCAAACACTTCCCAACATATGTTGCAATGTCGGCTTTCATGTTTGGCCACCAGTAAAGTTGTTTGAGGTCTTGGTACATTTTAGTGGATCCGGGGTGAATGGAATATTTAGACTTGTGAGATTCATGCATGATAAAGTCACGAATACCTCCATAGAGAGGAATCCAGCATCTTTTCTTGAAGCATAACATTCCATCAGGTCTTCGTATGAATCCATTCTCGCTTTCTAGCATGCCCTTAATTTTCTCGTGAGCTTGATTCTCTTCTTGAAGAGCTTCTGATTGGGCTATGAGTATTTGAGATGGAAGTGGTGAATGAATTGTCATTTCTAATGATCGAACTCTAAGAGGTTTGGTTCTTTCTTTTCTGCTTAACGCGTCGGCCACGACATTCGCTTTACCGGGGTGGTAGCAGATTTCACAGTCGTAGTTGTTGAGTAGCTCTATCCATCGGCGCTGTCTCATATTCAACTCCTTCTGATCCAGTATGTGTTGAAGACTTTTGTGATCGGTGTATACCGTACACTTTGTACCATATAGGTAATGTCTCCATATCTTAAGAGCAAATACTACTGCTCCTAGTTCTAGATCATGAGTGGTGTAATTTTCCTCATTCTTCTTGAGCTGTCGAGAAGCGTAAGCTATGACTTTGTTTCTTTGCATTAGCACCGCACCTAACCCATGATGTGATGCGTCACAATATACTACAAAGTCTTCGCTTCCGTCCGGTAGTGCTAGAATTGGTGCTTCACAGAGTTTTTGTTTTAAGAGTTGGAATGCTGATTCTTGTTTCTCTTCCCAGATATACTTCTTGTTTTTCTGAGTGAGTTCTGTCAAAGGTTTTGCGATTTTGGAGAAACCTTCTATAAACCTTCGATAGTAACCAGCGAGTCCTAAAAATTGTCGAATTTCAGTTGGAGTGGTGGGCGAAGCCCAACCTTTAACTGATTCGATCTTGGCGGGGTCAACGTGAATACCTTGACTGTTGATGATGTGACCTAAGAATTGAACGGTGGAGATCCAAAAATCACATTTGGAAAATTTTGCATACAGTTTTTCTTGTTTGAGTACACCCAAAATGGTTCTCAAATGTTCCGCATGCTCTTTTTCGTTACGTGAGTAGATCAAAATGTCGTCGATGAATACGATTACGAACTTGTCCAGATATGGCTTACACACGCGGTTCATTAGATCCATGAACACTGCCGGTGCATTGGTAAGACCAAATGGCATTACGCGGAACTCGTAATGTCCGTATCGTGTTCGAAAGGCTGTTTTGGGAACGTCTTCCTCTCTGACTCTTAATTGGTGGTATCCTGATCTTAGATCGATTTTTGAGTAAACACTCGATCCTTGCAGTTGGTCAAATAGATCGTCTATTCTTGGTAATGGGTATCGATTTTTCACTGTGAGTTTGTTCAACTCTCTATAATCGATGCACATTCGGAATGTTCCATCTTTCTTTTTGACAAACAGGACTGGTGCTCCCCAAGGTGATGAGCTGGGTTGGATGAATCCTTTATCTGACAGTTCTTTCAACTGCTCGGATAATTCTTTCATTTCGGAAGGGGCTAATCGATATGGTGCTTTTGCAACAGGTGCTGCTCCAGGCACTAAATCAATTCGAAATTCTACTTGCCGGATGGGTGGAATACCTGGCAAGTCGTCGGGGAAAACTTCTGCAAACTCGTTTACAACTGGCACTTCTTCCAGTCGTTTTTCTTTCTTTTTCGCTTTATCTTCCGTTACTTGAACTAAAAATGCGTGACATCCTTTGTTTATGTATTTCACTGTTTTGATGTACGAGATGATATTGAGTTGGGTTTTGTAGTGGTCACAACGAACGATAAGCGTTTCATTGTCTACGGGGATTTGGATAACTTTTTCATCACAGATGATTCGGGCACGTTGTTTGGATAACCAATCCATACCCACAATTGCGTCAAAGCTTCCAAGTTGGATGGGCATGAGATCGATCGGAAATGATTTGTTTTGGAGGGTTAAGGTGCAGTTTTTGAGTACGGTGTTGGTGTTTAACAATTTCCCGTCAGCTATCTCAATTTCATACGAGGTGTCTAATTCTACCGGCGCTATCTTAAGCAATAAAGCAAATGAAGTAGATACAAAACTTCTATCGGCTCCAGAATCAAATAATATTTTAGCACTATTTTGATTCAGTAAGAAAGTACCCGTAGTGACGTTGGGGTTTGGTGACACATTTCCATCTCCGAGTACGTAAGCTCTTCCTCGGGCAACCTGATTGACATTCTTGGGGCAGTGACTTTTATAATGACCCGCTTCACCACAACCATGGCACTTCACTGCTATTGGGTATGCGTTTGCTCCCGTGGCTCTACAGTCCTTGGTTACATGGCCTATTTTCCTACAGTTACCGCAGATGGCGGTACAAGGTCCTGTATGATGCATCTTGCACTTGTTACACTGGGGTTTTGTTCCAGCACACACTTTTCCTTCAGCAGGTGTGGCCACATAAGCTCTAGCAGCTTCTTGTCTGCGGTTTTGTTGTTGATGTCTATCATTCCTGCTTTGTTGATAGTTCCTATTGCGGTTGCTTCGATCATTGCTGCGGTAGCTCCTGCTGTGATGGTAATAACTGTTTCTGTTCCGGTTGTTGCCGTCACGGTTATCATAGTTTCTCTTTTGTCCACTGACTGTGGAGTTAGAACCTCGTTTAAGCACTCGACTCATCATTCGCTGAGCAAATGCGAATGCGGCTTCAAGAGTTTGTGGGTGTGATGCGGTGACGTCTCCCTCAATGCTTGAAGGTAGTCCTTCCACATATTTCTCCAATGTCTTTTCCAAGTCAGGTACCATGTGTGGGCACAAAAGAGATAACTCTTGAAATCTCCGGTTGTATGCACCGACATCATTGTTTTTCACTTCTAACTGGTAAAATTCATCTTCAAGCTTTCTGACCTCAGTCCGGGGACAGTACTTTTTCAGCATTTTATTCTTCAGTTCGGTCCAGGAGATCTGAAATGCTGCTTCAGTACCCATTATTTTGACCGTAGCATTCCACCAGGATAATGCATTTCCCCTTAAAGTTCCAGTGGCAAAAGTGACCTTATTGATTTCTTCACAGTTGCTTCTCATGAATACCGTCTCCATACACTCAAACCACTGTGCTAGTTCTGTCACTCCTTCTACGCCTCGGTAGGTGGTTGGTTGGCAACTTAAAAATTCTTTGTAAGTGCATTTACGTGGAGTAGATGCCTCACTTTCATTTGTTGCTCCCATAGTATTGCTTGAGCGGTTTGCTGCATCGGCCTCGCGTGCTGCGGTGATGCCTTCCTCAATCATTCTTCGAACCTCCTCATGCGTTAGTGTTACGGTTGCGTTGGTGGTTTCGTTGTCGCTATGTGCCATTTTCTATTAATGTCACAAAAATACAGATTTAGAATTTGGATAGAATAGCTGAGTATATGCACCATGTAATCATGGTGTGAAATGATGATTAAATTGAATATCTTCCCACAATTATGATGTCTCTGTAATTTATCAATTTACAGATGTGGGGTTGTTAAGGTACAATCGATTTAATCAAACTGAATTTCATGTCACATATTTTATGTGTTCAGGTTTTTACAATATTTACGCAATTTGAGAATCATAATAATCACAGATAACATCACGACATGTCTGGATACAATTACAATACATACGAACAACCATAATACAATAGTTAACAGATATATAGTACATTACTACCAGCATTACAACATTAATAACTTGATCAGTTGAGTTTATACAACAAAACGATACAAGAGTCTTTATTAATTGCCACATGCGGCAGACTACAATGCCTCAAACTATACAATATGCTAACTATGTCTACTGCTCAGGTCTATCCGTACGCCTCGTGAGCTCTGAGATCTGGTCTCTGAGTCTCTGTATCTCAGCCTGATGCTCCATCTGTATGTCTCCCATGAGTCTCTCTAATGTGTCAGCTCTACGCTGTGACAAATGAGCCTCCCAAGCTAAATCCTGGCCCTCTCTACGTAAGGATATCGCGTGGGATCGGGTATCTGCCAAGTCTGTCTGCATCTGTCTCAAGCACTGCTGTATCACTGCTCTGTTGGAAGCCAACCTATGCAGAGTATCGCTGATAGTCCCTGGGGAATCCAATGGCACATGGTCGATCATCCGAAGAAGTGACTCGATCTGCTCTCCGTGACTCTCGAGTCGTGTCACTACTGTGGATGGGATAAGGGTGTGGGTGACTACTGGTCTAAATCCTTCCCAGGCATCATGAGTCTGAGCTGGGGGAGTGAAACCAGGAGGGTAAGGTAGTGAGGGTGAGGATGGGTGTATCTGGTCCGAGATGCGACGTCTACTCGATGAAGGAATATCCTCTGCAGGAATCGGATCCCGCTGTCGAGGTGGTAGTGGATATGTCTGGGTATGTATGTCAAGCACATGGTCAGGTAGTGATGGTGGTGCAACATGATGGGGCTCGGGTAAATCATCAGCAGGGAGCCATTGCTGACTCTCATAGTACAAGTCGTCAGGGGGTGGTATATAGAAAGGAGAGTAGGTGTCATAGACAAAATGTGGTGGTAGCGTAGGTGCTGGCAAAGCTGGCACATGAGGGTCATCTAATAAAGGTATAGCGGCTACTCCACCCTCCACAAGGGGCTCGATCGCGTCGGGCACAATCTCTGGTACTACAGCATCGGGAAGTACGGGGGACGTGACTGATGCTAGTGATCCCTCGGAGTCCGGCTCCGATGATATACTAAAGTGGGTGATGAATGACATAGTACTGTAATATAGTAAAATAAGTATCTTACTAACATCAAGTGGTGTGATATAAGCATGAAATGATCTAGTTGTGTGCAATAGCTATCAAATATACAAACTCCCATCAGATAATTCTAATGTATAACGTACCGATTGTGGCAGCAAGCAGGCATGGAGGGTTTAAGGTAACATGGTGTATAATTAATTTGTTTGAAAAAAATGTAGTTATAGTCCAACGTTTGAAAACATTTGGTTCTCTATAACCAAAGCTCTGATGCCAAACTGTAACACCCCCAAATTTGGTTTGTGGCAGCGGAAGATTTATTTGGGTGTTACTGTGAGGATCGAATACGAAATCATAGAAAAACAGCCTAAGATGGCATTTTTAATTTACATAGGTCCAATATACAAATTCAGTTACAAAACATTACATCAGAGTGCTACGGTTTCTTCAAAGAAACATTATTTTAACTGAATTACAACTTATTTTACACCATTTATTGAAGATAGGGTATGCCTGCTCCATGCCTTGCCGTGCTCCTCTAGTTCCCTGAGATACATGCTTAAAAGTCAACATAATGTTGAGTGAAATCATGGAGTTTGTAATTTAAATATCAGTTCAATCACAAGTAAGATTGTAATGGAGATACAATCAGTTTAAAAAAATTGATATTGCAGTTCATATATTGCCCTAAGTCTCATGACACGCAAACGTTAACAAAGTACCGCATTAACGGAGGTGTCCACCAAATTAATGATGAAAGTTTTGCCCTCGTGTAATAGGTGATTTTGCCAATTCCTATTTCACTCAAATATAATGCATCGCGACTAATACGACTAGCAAAAAGCATTCCCTCACAGTATTAGTGGGATAGGTCGTCAACCTCTAATAGATCTATTCATTATATTCGCGTTCACCGCAGTGATTAATGGCTCATGATAAAGGGTCTTATGGCAATATGGTGTACTTAGGCATATATCAAGTCAGGTAGCATACAGAAAAATACTTGTGATTTAGTTATAGCATGTATCCCCCTCACGGAGTTTAAAAAGTATAAAGAGTTTAAAAAAAAAAGTGAGGCCATGACTCACCTTAGGCGTTACTGGAATGATGAAAATAAATTCAGAGGTGATTATAACAACTTCGATATAGAACCTGATAAATATATAAATAACTGAGAATTTGACTAATTTCTAGTGTTGTGTGTGTATGAATTGGTGAATGATGATTATTCAACGATCTAATCGTTGAGAATGAAGATGCTATATGCTTATGGTGCTCGTACTCTCGTGAGATCGTATCTTCAACGAGTAAACAAGATATTAATATGAAATATTTCTATCGCTAATACTAATATGCAAATATAATGCAACTATGCACATGAAGTAAAGATATGGTGCAAAAATGAAAAATAGGATAAGAATGATAAGTTATAATAGTTGGTCCTTGATCTTTCCAGGTTTTACATTTTCTACCCTAACCGTGGTTCGCGTTACGTCGTTAGTCCTTATTCAGTCCATAGTCCGGTAATAGTTCAATAATTGTCCAATAGTCCATATAATGCTTGGAGTTCAATGGTATGTCAAATTCAGTCCTTTACAACTGTTTTCACAGCTTCAGTCCTTTAGTTTCCAGGTTTGGCAGTTTTAGTCCTTTTCGGTTAAGTCGCGTTACATTTTTAGTCCTTTTTGCATAAAAATGACGGGAAAAATATTCTGAAAATTTCTATAACTTTATTAAGTTTATTTTAACTTATTTCAAGTGTTTATTCCAGAAATAAGATTATTTTTACCTTATTGGGCCGATTAACGAATTGGTTTAAGGTCTGTTAACAAATTTAGAGGCGAGGGCGTGAAAACTGTTTTGGGCTTGGATTTGGGCTATTTTTAGGATTCTAAAAATATATTGTATGGGCCTGTTGGACCTGGTTATCGAAAATCCTTGTTGGGCTTGATTTTTGGCCCAACCGAAGGTTATGCAAATTTTTTGAAAATAGTAGTTAGTTCCTAAGTGATGGTCGATCCCAAAATAAATTGTTTTGAGCGTGATAACAAGTCTATGGGGTCGAACTTAGAACATGAAAAATATAGTTTGCTAGCTTGTTATTCGAGTGATGTAAAAATATGGATATATTATATACGAGATTTTTAAAATAAAGTGGTAGTTTTTGGCTTGGTCGAGTGAAGTAAAATTTGTAAAATATGCCATGTAATTTTCTAAGTGTTCGCATCAGTCGAGTAGTATTCAAAAGGGATTAATTTGGGTGTCGAGACGGGGTTATGAGAGGGATCTCAGAACACGAAATATTTAGTTTGCCATGTGAACTATTGAGAAGGATAAAAATATTTAGGTTTTGCATGTAAGGTTTCGTATTAAATAAATCGTGAAATGGCTTGTTCGAGTAGATTTTTAACTAGTAATGTTTTGGATATTTTTCTGTTTCTTTTCACTGATTTGGCGTGTAAGTTATAGTTTATGTTCGAGTCGAATTAGGGTGATATTCAAGAGGTGATCATGTGTTAAATGTGACATGGGTGGTTCGATCAAATTAAGATTTGACATGTTTCCTCTAGCTTTTGTTAATCCGGTTGAGCTCGAAGGTCTTAATGTTCGAATAACATATGCATGCAACTAAATGAAGTGTCACTATATACGTATTTAAGTAAGAAACATAATAATGCATGGTGTGTTTATATGCTAACGTGTGAGATAAGTTTGTGACTGTGTGTTATATGAAATAAGATAGATACGCTTCGAATGTAGAATGGAATGTGTATGCAGTGGGTATGTGAACTATATTTAAAATAGAACAAGAGAACTTACAACACCTTTGAGAAAAGGTGGTGGAGACTTAATGCTTGTCGAAACGAAACACGAAATGAAACGACCCACTTGCTTCGGACTCTCTTACTCCTGACTGGTTAAGCTCTTGGTCGAACAAGGGTAGTTTTAAATGAAGGTATTTGGATAGTGAAATGGGTGTGAAGGAGGTTGTTCGAGTAGGATACAAGAGAAAGCAGTGAGCTTAGGGAACTTTATACGTCTATGTTCCTTATTGACTTTGCTTCCAAGTCTTCGACAGAAAGTGATGTTAATGTTTAAGGAATATGGTGATGTTGAGAGATAATGTTGTGTGATAGGAGAGATTGAATAGGGGAGACTTATATAAACAAAATATCTATAACTTGCTTGACTTCTTGACCAATGATTGGGGCCACTGTATATTGAGGACACTTGTGTGATGATATATTAGTTTGAGTGTGAGAGTAGTTGTGATTTGGCTGCTAGTATTTGTATGCTTTCTTGCTTCATTCGGTTACCACATATTATCACAAGTTTTAGTTATTCAGCTACAAGTCATATTTCTCTTTTATTTTGTATATGGAGTATGATATTTACTTGGTAATATTATTAGTAGGTCGTTTGTTGTTTTTCGTAGAGGTTGTTAATGGTATGTCGGGTTCGAATTGGGGACAACCAAAGACAGGCTTAGCATCCAGTTACCAATTGCTATTTTTAGTTGGGTTGTTGGTATCACAGTAGTTAGTTAAGGGTACGTTTGAATGTGTAATAATAAACAAGGGTCGTGCTTGACATAAATAATAATTTCGAGTCTTTGGGAAAGTGGGTAGCGAGTGGTTAATAAGAACAAGCAAGAAAGAAAAACAATGAAGGTGGCTAACGAGATAGTCTTGATGTCGTGGTGTTGGTGGGTTGTGAAATTGGAGTTGGGTTTTATGGGTTACAATGTATAATGGTTATATTTGACGTTTAAGATTTGCATGGGTTCTAGAATAAGTGTTGCATCGATCGGATGCAAAGAAGAGAAGACAAAGAAACACAACAATTCTAATAAGTGGGCTAAGTGGGCTATGATGTTCCCTTGGGTTGGGCTAGTTCGATGGGCTTTTGATTTTAGGGTTGTGGGTTGTTGTTGGGTCGAGCAAATAAGGGCCCAACTTGATTTGTAGTGATAGTTTAGGATTAAGTTTATTGTTAGTGTTTGTGTTTTAGATAAATAGAATTATGTGATATTAACTTTGATTAAGTGTAGTGAATGAACTAGACGAATATGATTACTTATCGTTGTGTAAACGTGTTGTTGTGTAGGAGGTATAATTTCTAGTATCGGTGTGTTTAATATATATATGTATGTATATAATGCATGGCTACTAATAACAATAACGAAAAGTTTAAATTTCTAGCAAAAATAGGCATTAGGAAATAGTGATACGAAATTATTATTAATCACTAAGATTGATTACAAGGGTTTTTCACAGGTTCTTACAATTATATTTGGCCCTGGATCGCCTGCTACACCACTCCCCTTATTTTTTGAGGCTACCCAACCTACTGACTAGGCGCCACATGTCGCGAGTCGCCCTTTAGTTGGGTAGACTCACTCCTTTCAGCCTTATTGAACCGGAAATCACAGCCTATGTATGACTAGGCACATACAATAACAAAAGTAGCTAATTAAAAAGATGCAACTAATTAAGACCAACAAGACAAACAAACAGAAAGAAGCTTTTATTCATTCATGCATCCCATCCCATTGAAAGAAGCATTTATTATTCATTCATGCATCCCATCCGTTGAAAGAAGCTTTTATTATTCATTCATGCATCCCATCCCATTGAAAGAAGCTTTTATTCATTGATGCTCAAACCACCTTGACACCGTACCTCACCCACTTCAATTTTGAATGTGGTCGGGTTGCAAGAGTGCAAGAGCTTCACCAACGTGCAAATTCTTTGAGTACCTCAGTTTCCTGTAGCCTTCACAATCGATAGGGAGGAACAAGCGATGGTGATGATCATTCACAAGTTCCGGTAATGGTTCAAGTATCTCAGCTAGTCATGTAACGAACGATGTAACCGACACTCGTGACTTTCCATCTTTGCTTACAATCCTGTGCTTAACATTGCGAAATCTTCCATTGCTCCACACCTTCCATTAATTTACTTACTTAGTTAGTTAGTTTTATAATAAACAATATAGTATATATGTATGGTTACCGTTGCCATGTCAGCAAGGAGAATAGAAAGGGTGCCGGGCCATGGATCGAAGGGGACGAAGTTGCCAGAGGGGCTCATAGCTTCTAGACCACCAACGCCTTCCTCATCATCATGGACGAGGGTGAGGATACCAAAACTTTCACATTTCCAATTCTCGAATTTTAAGTTTTCACTTTTCACCCCTAAACTTTCACCCATTTTCTTTACGATCTCCCTACCAATCCCATCTATAGATCGTAAAGAAAATGGGTGAAAGTTTAGGGGTGAAAACCCAAAACCCTAAACCCTAAACCCTAGACCGAGAAACAAATTGCCTGCCGGATTTGGAGACGAAGATCGGATTCCGTTGCCCTAATTTACCGCCGCCGATAAAGGAAGAAACTACAATCCAATCCTTCTTAGGTCACTCCTGCTGTGTAGATGAATATATATAAGAGCAAAGGGTGCATGACATACCAATACTCCTTGTTCGCGCCTCACGGGGGTGCCACGTCACCACAACCGCCTCCCCAATAACAAACCACAACTTACAAACCCCTCACCAATAACAAACCACAACTTAATCATTTGGGCCCACCACTATCAATTCTTATTCTTTTATTTAAATACCCAAATAAACTAAATTCATTTCATTAAAATAAAAATACAATGCATCGAATTTAAATAATACAAATAACATTTAAAAAAAAAAAAAAAAAAAAAAAGTTCAAAAAAAAGAAGAAGTTCTAACTGTTATAATAAAAAAAGAAAGAAGAAAAAATTGCATCATTGGCCCAAATTTAATGTGTATTAACTAAAGCCCAAAATTAAAGCACAAATTTAACAATAAAAAACCAAAAAAATTTCATCATATGCCTTCTTCTTCTTCATTTCCAGCGTAAACACCATTTCACACATTACACACACACAATTGAAAAAAAAAAAAAAACATTTCACACCAAAGCCTAAAACTGTGAGATTTATATGTATTTGATAAGATTAGTGTAGTGTAAGTTTTATATAGGGAAAAAAAATAGACGTTTGAATTATTACCGTTTGAAAAGAAAGAAACAAAAACAAAAAAAAACGTTTGATTTGTCAGAGAAGTTGCTCGTCGTGCAGACGAGCAAGGAACTTGGGGCGAGCGACGACGAGCTAGGTGGGTGCAGCGGCGAGGCACGGCTAACTTCCACGTCAGCCACAGCGAACTTGATGAGGAGCTGCACCTCCTGCTCTAATAAACGAGGTTAGCACAAAGGGGTAATAAGGTAATTTCAGATTACTCTTTTCGGTTTTGTCCTTTTGGTGCATCTATTAGCTTTTTCAAAAGAAGTGGAGGGTTTTATATAATTGTTATTATTATTAAATATAATTATTATTTTTAAACTAGTTTATTAAATAAAAAGTAGGACAGGGAGGGTAGAGAATGAAATCTGATTGGTAGAGTGGAAAGAGAAAATGGAGAGAGAATCATGTTTGCCTCAAACAACTATTTTAAGTTCACATCGCCATCACAAATCCTCCATTAGACCACAAGGTATCATGAGGAGCAAAAACTCCTCATTCGAGTCTTACGGGGTGCCACGTCAACACAACTTACAACCCCCTCCCCATAACATACCACAAACTTCTCATTTGGGCCCCACCACTATCTATTTTTATTTCTTTTATTCAAATACCCAAATAAACTAAATTCATTTCATAAAAATAAAAATACATTACAACAAATTTAAACACATACGAAACACAAACTTACGATACGAAAAAAAAATGATACGGGAATTAAAATAACGATACAACAAACACTAATAACACATACTAAACATAAACTTAATCCTCGCCTTCGTCGTCGTCGTTGACTTGATATTTTTTCATAATTTGTTTTTGTCTCCGGCGAATGATGGCGGCTTTGGCGTTGTGGTTTGGTCAGGATCTATCATCAGAAACTTCATCTCCTTCATCTCTAACGTCTTCCGATCCTTCTCCCTCCTCATCGCGTACGCGGATATTTGAACGTTCGCTTTTTCAGAATATTTTTCGGACAAGCTGCCCGAAAAAGTACTCGTTTGACTCCCACCCAAGCTCGCCGCGCTCGACGTTGAAGTCGACTTCTGTTTCTTTGCACCACGCGCTTTGTAGGCGCCGTCGGGACGAGGAATTCTGTCAAGACCAAAAATATCCTCGAGACATGTAACGTCAATGGGATCCTCCGCATCCCATTTGGGATACTTTTTCAAAATATCCCACACGTGCACATATACGAACTTTCTTCCGCCAAAGCGCTGTTCGAAATTTTTCTTTGCATTCTCGATATGATCGTCGTCGTTTTCACCGCTTCTACGCTGCAAATGTTTGTAGATAGCGTTGAATTTTTGGAAATCACCATTAAGTCGTGTCCATTTTACGGTGATCATACTTTTGGAACGAGGTTCACGGCCAGATTGCTCGTTGAACATCTCCAGAATCTGGTTCCAAAAGAATTCATCGGAACGGTCATTTCTGATATCCTTGTCTTGCGAAATTTCAATCCAAAGTTTCGCAAGCAGCTATTCTTCTTCCCTGGACCAGTTTCTCTTCGAAACTTGAACCACCGCCTCAAGGTCATCATCATCGTCATCGTCAAAATTCACGATTTTTTTTGGATTTTTTTTTACATTATTTTTTTCCCGCGTGCTTGGGACGTATCAATGGGTTTAGGTACTTTGAATGCAGGTTCTGATTGTGGTATAGGAAATGATGAAGGCTGCGATGAGTTATAGAACATTGGTTGAGATTGGGAAGGTTGACGTTGTGGGTAATTTGCGAATCCTTGAAATGCAAACTGTTGGTTTTGGTAAATGGTCTCGGGAGGCATTTGCGTCCCATACGGAGGCATTTGTGCCGATGGGGAGTTTGAATTTTGTGATGAAGGGGTAGACGGGTTTGACGAACCCGCGTATGGATTCGAGGCGAGGAGGTTCGTGAAATACATATTTTCATTTGGATTCTGCGACATTATTTTTTTTGTTTGATGTAGAGATAAGCTTTGTGTGATAAAATATGTATTTGATATGATATAGTGTAGTGATATATATTGTGTTGTTTATGCGTAGTTTATATGGGGGGGGGGGGAAGAAACGTTTGTAATTTAAACGGTCGAATAACCGTTTGAATATATACGTTGCAATTAAGGGTATTTACGTCATTTCACACTTCATCTTCTCTCTTTACTCATCTCTCTTCTTAAATCTTCATCACCCACCAACATTTTTTTCCATTCATCATAATATCATTAGACCAAAAAAAATTAGAAAAAAAACATCACTTTACCAAAATCATAATCATCATCAACAAACAAAACCCACATCATAATTCACCACCTTCATCCATCACCATCAAACAACACAACCACCATGACGCCATCTTTTGAGCCGCCACCGCACAACCACCAAAATTATTTCATCCAATTCTCTCTCCTATCCAAAATTATTTCACCCATTCTCAATTCGAACAATTTTTGTGATGTTACTATTTTTTTTTCCTTCTGGAAATGCCATTCTTATTGGTGTTTAATAATCACCAATTAACAACCACCTCCACCATAGCCTCCTCCACCCCACCTGTAAAAATCAACAAAAACCCCCCAACGCCACCACCACAGATCCGATCATCCCACCGCCGTCAAACCATATACATCTAGAACTACCAGATCCAAACATTAACATATAAAACATAAGCATATAGATTTCTACATTTCAACGTTATCATTCACATATCCAAAAAATCTAAAAACAATGAGACAACATCCAATCATCTTTCACCTCTAGTAGATCGGTGACTTTAGGGAGTAAAGTGAGTAACGGAAGCCATAGCCGTGAAGAAAGCAGCCTAGGTGAAGAAGATGGGAAAGAGAAGTCTTCAGCAAAATAGAGATGGTTCAATCTAAGGTTGTTGATAATCGCTTGTTCTTTAAGATCTTAGAGATGAAAAACAAATATACATATTCGGCCTATCCGATGTCGCCACGGTCAGAAGATTCCACCACCACCATGTCAGCCGCTGTCGCCGCCTTCATCTCCGATCTAGGTTTTATTTGTGTATTGGGCTTTTAGGATCTGGTGTTTACATGGTAAATATGTGATGGTGTCGGAGACTTCAGGTGGTGACGGTGGCCGATGGTGATGAAAAGATACGGTGGCCGGTGGGTGATGAAAAGATCGATGACGGGTGAGAGAAATTGGGTTTGTGTTTATGTGTTTGAACAAAAAACCACATGATCGGTTTGGGTTGTAATATTATTTAGAGCACTTGGTATCGTTCGTATATACACGCCATTCTAGATTTTTGGTTGAGTGAGATAGGACAAGATTTGTGTGTGGTGGGGTGATGATTGTGAATTGACCAGAACTGTATTTTTAATGGTGTGGACGAAAGTTTGGGAAGAAAGGAGTTGTGGGGAAGATAAGTGTTGATAGAGAAGGGGAATTAAGAGAGAGATGATGAATAAATATGTGAAGTGACGAAAATACCCCTTTAAAATCCTTACTTAACGAGCGTTAGTGGGAGTTAGTGGGGTCATTTGGATGGAGGGACTAACGGTGCATAACGTTTCACACTTAAGGCTGAGTGGTGCAATTTGGTCAAAGGACCACCGGCTGCGGTCAACGCAAACCACAAGAACCAACGGTGTAATTTACTCTAATTAAAATAAAATTCTATTTGCTGTTAAAAAAAAAGCATATCAAACAATTCATATAAATTAGACACAAAATTAGTTTTATTATTATCTCATCATCATCAAGTAGATAAGATGTCAAATGTTTGTTTGTCTTGGTGGTCTTAATTAGTTGCATCTTTTTAATTAGCTACTTTTGTTATTGTATGTGCCTAGTCATACATAGGCTGTGATTTCCGGATCAATAAAGACCTTTGGTAATGATTTTGTGTTATACAAACCCTCCCTATATTGTTATATCAGGGGGTTTAGTAATTTTCTCATAATTACTCAGTATGCAAGTTACCATGCAACTTTAGGAGCACCATAAGTCTAGCTAAAAGTCCATGCTTATATTCCATAATAATGCATTCCTGACCCACTCAAGATAATAATAATAGGCATATACCTAACTAACCCACTATTCATTGATTAATTAATAAACTATTTATTAGTTAATTATATTGATGATTATATATATGTATACAATATACATATATCCGGATATCTAAATGTTCATTGTGTGTGACCCCATAGGCTCGTGTGTAAGCGGTAGTATAGTTTTATGTTATGACGTACACACTAATCCAACAATCTCCCACTTGTGTATGACATAACATCGTCTAGAAAATAACAAGCATGATGATCATGCTAATAGTGTGCCCCTACCGGCTCGTGTGTAAGCGGTAGTATAGTTTTGTGTTATGACGTACACACTAATCCAACAAACTCCCACTTGTGTATGACATAACATCTAGAAAAAAATTATTTTATTTGTAATTACTAACAAAAAATATTAAGGATACATGATTTTTTTTTTTTTTTTTTTTTTTTTATTGGGGGTGTGACTAGTAATTAAAAGATAGGCCAATAATTAACCATGAATTATTCAATGCCTACTGAATTTTCGGATAAGGCCAAGATGGGATGAAAAAAGGTAAACCACTAAGAGCACACGGTGTGGCTTCGCCACAAGCTCACCAGTCCACCATGGCTGGTTCGTTGTTCCTCGCCACGACACTGCCCCCTTCAACTTTTTTCGCCACTCACCACCTCGTCGTCTGCAGGGCGAGGTGAGTTTCTGACATTTAGAACGTTGGAGTGGGCCAAGGACGAAGAAAAAACAGATATAGTTGTAGAGGTTTGTTAAGTGGTGGGCCCCAAATGAGTAAGTTGAGGTTAGTTGTGAATGAGGGGGGGTTAGTTTTGGAGGTTTGTTAAAGTGATATGACACCCCGTGAGCCCCAAATGAGGAGGTAAGGTCCTTCACCACACCTTGTGCTCTAAAGAGACCTTATGTTGTACAAACCTACTTTCCGTAAAGTAGTAATTAAAAATGTACAACAATAATAATTGTAGCATGCTGTAGATAACGTACAACAATAATTCCTCTCAATCATACGAAAATGCCATCACATAAAAATAAAAAGCTAGCTACTTTTATACTAGTATACTATTGCGAGTAAGTATTTCTATATAAAAACAAATAAGCATATCAAGAAAGTATCTACTTGCAAGTAAATATTTTTTTTTAAACATATATATACTCATAAAAATAAGAAATGTTTTCTAAGTAAATGATAAAAATGACAAGAGATATGAAGATCGATCTCACATTGATATAAGTTGGTAGAAAGAAGTCGTCATCTTCGTTTTTGGTTGTGAAGCATGTAGATCCAAAATATAAAGTGAACCTTTATTGACCCAAGATTACATAATCTTTTCATAATATCAAATTTATATATATTATATATATATATATATATATATATATATATATATATAATATATATTTATATATATTATATATTATAGTGAGACTTCTTGCGAGAACCATCTTATCTGCGAGAACTGACAGAACTACCAAACACATACATGCCCGGCACGAAGAAAAAAAAAAGTGCCCCTATATTATCAGTGTTAATTTAAAATCCTCCTCGGGTGAAAATAAAACTTCTGGCTCAGTTGAAGTATCATCAAATCGTTTTTGGATCTAACAAAATTGTTTTTGGGCCTTTACTAAACTGGGCCTTTTACAAATTGGTAGGTTATCTATCAGTGTTACTTTGAAATCCTTTTAAACAAACAACTATTAATCTATAAAGATAAATAATGGGCCTAGTACATATAATGGGTATAAAAAAATTTAGTGCCTCTTAGTGGTTTGGGCCCGACTCGGCTGCTGATGGTGCGCCGGCCCAAAACCGCCCCTGTTACCTGCCATATTAATAAGCAACGTGGCTACGAAATTCTGGAATCCAAATTATAAATTTCATTCAATAATTGCATATAAATACACTATAATTCTCTAGCACAAATTATCTCAGATCTTCATTTAATGAACTTTAAGGCGGTTGGCAATGCCCATGTTACCACACGGGACGGGACCCGTGTGGCACGGGAACACCGTCGCCGGCAAAAAAAAAACACGGGACGGGATGTAGCTGAGTGAGATGGTCACGCACGGGATGGGTTGGCAATTGGAACGTTGGCATTAATTTTTTTGACCGTTAACGGTCATTTTTTTTATTTTTTTTTTTGTATTTTTTTTGAATATATCTTGCACTCTTTTGTAAACACAACCAACAAGGAATAAACTCACTCAAAAAAAAATACCGAGCATTCAAAAAAAACACATGGAGCCATCCAAAAAAAATAAAGATCCAAGAAAAACTAACCGAGTATCGAGAGGCGCATCTCGTCCTCGAGTTCAATCCCAACTAGGGCTGTTCACGAGCCGAGCCGAATCGAGCGGACCTTTGCTCGTGCTTGGCTCATTTACAAACCGAGCCGAGCCGATCGGCTCATTTACAACCGAGCCGGAAATCGAGCGAGCATTTTTCGAGCGGACATTTTTTCGAGCGAGCGACGAGCGGCGAGTTTTTCGGACAACCATAAATTTGGGTTGTTTCCTTTAATGTTCTCGCCGCCTAGTGATGACCGAGGTTCGACCGTCCGAGGATGACACTAAGTTTGAGGTCCGGTTGTCCGAGAATGAGGCTCAGGTTGAGGCCAGTGAGCATACTACTGAAACGATTGTCTCGTTGTGGTGTAGGTTGACAGCGGGAGACGATTGATGGCGGACAACTAATGGGAATAGGAAGTCAAGCATGTCTTTTCACGACTTATGATTTTACAATTAAACTTAGTGTTAAGGTATCATTGTGTTGACTGGGCAGTAACTATAAATATAATAGTATATATTGAGTCAAACCCAATAGAGTCGTATGTATAAAATTATAAATATAATTATAATTAATGTGTATATATATAATTATATATATAATAAATTAATAAAAATTATATCGAGCCGAACCGAGCCGAGCGGACCTTTGCTCATGCTTGGCTCGTTTACAAACCGAACCGATCCGATCGGCTTGTTTACAACCGAGCGAAAAATCGAGCGAGCATTTTTCGAGCAAATTCCGAGCGAGCGCCGAGCGATTTGAACAGCCCTAATCCCAACCCGTTTACCACCCCCAATTCTATGATTCATCTTCCCAATCTCAACCCGTTTACCGCCCCCAAATGTACGAACCTCAAATGTACGAACCACCATCTCCACCATTTTTCTACACCCAACAACCCCTCCCGCAATTGCCTACTCAATTCGACCCGTTTGAGCCGCGGTATACCCAACAAAGAATGCGTGAACGGGAAAGCGCTCCATTACCCGTTCGTGATGATACCGATGATGATGAAGATGAAGAAGTTTAGATGGTACCCAAGACACAACATGTTAATTAAGAAGAAGACGAAGAAGTTTAAGAAGTTGAAGCCGAGGTGGTGGTAACGCAGCCTCAAAAAAAAGTCATTAAGATTTGGTCGGCCGAGGAGGAGGAAGCGTTAGCTAAGGCTTGGATAAAAGTTTCAGTTGACAAACAAGTTGGCGACCGTCAAACAAAGCAAAGTTTTTGGAAGCGAGTGCTAAAGCATTTTCATAGCCTTTTGCCGAGAAGCACACGCACGAAAGATCAATTGAACTCGAAATGGACTCATATGAACGCGACTATTGTTGCGTTCAACGGCTACTACCATCAAGCGGTATAATTGCTAGGACCCTGGACACACGATTAAGTTGGTTAAACCTTGTGACTTTGTGTGTATGATATGTTGTGTTAATATGATTAAGTGCGCGGAATTCACTCAACCAAACTTAGAAGGTTGTGTATGTTATCGAAATGGAATTATTATGTTTGTTAGTTAGAAATGAACACATAAAGATTATCACCAAACGATTCAATATTATTAAAGATAATAATACGAGTGATCTTGAAATATCACTAGGGTTACAACCTTGAATCTTGAGTTTTTCTAACTTGTGATATTCTTGTGTTTGTTCTTATCTAACAGTTATATGAGTTCTTACAATAACACATATGCATGGACACTCCTAATATCACTTGACTAAGATCTTCTTTTATAGTCCAAGAAGATCTTTACATATTGCTTAAAGTCTTAGCCGACTTACTTGGTTAACTTATCTTGAGTGTCAGTACATAAGATACAACATGTATCTATGTACACAACTTGTTAACTAAGCACATGGGGTAAGATATTATCTACCGTATATTGTTGACCAAAATACAATAAATATCTTTTCAATCTTATCCACTCAGCAGCAGAATGTTCACTATCAGCAGCAATGAGTTATCGCTAGCAGCAGGAACAAGTATCATTAGCAGCAGGATCAACAGCAGCAGAATGCTAAGCCTAGCAGCAGAATCATTTATCACTAGCAGCAAGATCAAATGTTCTAGCAGCAGGAACAACATTAACAGCAGGAACCAATTGCACTAGCAGTAGAATTACACTTAGAATATTTCTTTGAATAGAACCCGATATTTAACTTCTTGAATATTTAATTCCCAACAATCCTCCCCTAAACATGTGAATCCATTTCAACATGTTTCTGAATTAAATCATGGATTGTGAAGATCTTTCAAACACTTCTGTTCTTCAAGATTGAATATCTACTCAGTAATTCATCTGCTTTATTCTTTGACTTTAACAATATCAACACATTGCTCCAATCTTGGACTAAAAGATGGTGCAATTTCCTTGGATGGAGGAATTATAAGAGGCAATGATGCTGTGTATCTTGGATGCTTGTTTCAATAAGTGAAATCATCTAACCAGCATGTCTTTGAAGTAAAATTGAAACTTTTCTTCGTTTGACCTAGATAGAACTTTCTCCTTTGGAATGTTCTTGTCATTTTCAACCTCCTCATCATCTTGTATGCTCTTGTCTTCTCCTTCCATATATTGGGTTTAATTCCTTTTTAGGGCTATTATTTCCTCCCCTGAAGCAAATAACTTTTGTTTCCTGCCCTTGTTTGGAAGATCTCATGATGTACCAAAATATATGTTTCCTTATCATCTGATCCATCATTTAGAACTTGTTGTCAGACAATATTGTACATGAAGCCATCAATTCCTTAAGATTTTAAGTTACTGCCCTCATCACTTCTAGGTGTGTTAACTCCTATGAGAGGTGAATCAGTGGACATTTTGATTCATGATCCATCAATGGATGGTTTTTGTGAATCCTTGAAAATCCTTTTAAGAAACCTTTTTGACTTAGCAGTATGTTCATGATTTTAGAATTGAAAAATCATACTACTTTCAACCATTTTGAAGGGATCAAGTGTATAACAGACACTTAATCAAAATTTCGGTTTAAAGCAACCTCTGGTTGTGTGAGAACCAATGTTTTTCAGTTATAAATAACTGCCAGTGTGCAGATAAACTCATTCAAAGAGCTTTCCTGACAGGGTTTCCAGCTCATAGTAATTGTTACCTCTAACACAAGTGTTAGATTCACTTTCACTAGCTGTTCTTTCTATCAGATGTCCTCAGACTTGCACATTATACTTAAAAGTATAAAATGATAGAAAGTGAGTTGCATCAGTTACTATCTGATCAACTAAGTCATCAATTTAATGTGAAATATCATAACTAGATTTCAAGAAAGTAGTTTTAAGGAGTTTTAAATTCCCAAACTCAGTCCATCATAAACCTATTATGGTAGCAGCCAACATCAGCATAGTGTTGCTTCCATTTCACTTGAAATTTCCTTTGTGTTCACATATTCATACCTGAAATTGTTAGTCTAAAACCAAAAGAACAATGTACAAAGTACTTGTCTTGCATTAG
The DNA here is from genome assembly GCA_021014915.2 of Artemisia tridentata subsp. tridentata. Lineage (NCBI taxonomy): Eukaryota > Viridiplantae > Streptophyta > Magnoliopsida > Asterales > Asteraceae > Artemisia > Artemisia tridentata. Next base: position 16,141,080 of record CP139509.1, read on the forward strand.
AATAATCATAAGACCAACTGTATGAATAACACATCTTAAATTTATACTGAAAGTACAAACTTTTGTAATAACACCAGTATTAGATAAATCAGCAGCAACAACAAAAATTTATTTACAAAAACACATTATATTGAAAATTCAAAGATTTAGCATTCCAATACTTGCTACCAAGTACTGAAACCTTGAAACATCAAAAGATTTTGTTAGCAGATCTGCAAAGTTATGTTCTGAAGCAATTTTAAGAACTTGAATTAACCTTTTCTCATTGCAGTCTCTTATAAAGTGATGTCTAATTTCAATGTGTTTTGTTTTAGAATGTTGCACTGGATTTTTAATAATACAAATTGTACTACTATTATCAATATGAATAACAGTGTTTAAGAAATTGTACCCATAATCAAGAAGTTGGTTTTGAAGCCATAGAACTTGACTAGAGCAACTTGCAGCAGCTATATATTCAGCTTCAGTTGTTGAATTTGCCACACTTGTTTGCTTCTTACACTGCCATGAGACAAGTCTACACCCAAGGAATTGACATCCTTCAGTTGTTGACTTTCTATCCAAGCTAGCACCAGCATAATCACTATCCGAATATGCTACCAAGTCAAAAAGGAGATTCTCTAGAATACCATATACCCAACCTTGGTTGACCTTTAAGATATCTAAAAATTCTCTTGACTGCAGTTAAATGAGAAACCTTTGGAGTAACTTGAAATCTTGCACAAACACAAACAGGGAACATGATATCAGGTCTAGATGATGTAAGGTACATCAAAGAGCCTATCATAGATCTGTAAGTGTGTACATCTACACTCTCTCCATCTTCATCTTTCAGAAGGTGTTCTCTGAGTCCATTGGTGTGCTTGCTATTTTTGAATCAGCAAATTGAAATTTTCTAAGTATCTCTGCAACATATTTGTCTTGACTAATAAATATGCCTTCAGATGATTGCTTAACTTGCAAACCCAAAAAGAATGTAAGTTCCACCATGGAACTCATCTGAAACTTATATTTCATAAGCTTCTCAAATTCTAAACACATCTCTTTCCTAGTAGATCCAAAGATAATGTCATCCACATACACCTGCACTAACAGAAGATCCTTCTTGTGCTGTTTGATGAACAGTGTCTGATCAATCTTTCCTCTTTGAAATCCATTTTCTAATAAGTAGGAAGCTAGTGTTGCATACCAAGCTCTTGGTGCCTGATGAAGGCCATATAGAGCTTTCACTACTCTGTACACTTTGTTTGGATGTAATGGGTCAATAAAGCCTGGAGGTTGTGAAACATACACCTCTTCTTCAATTTTACCATATAAAAATGCACTCTTGACATCCATTTGGTAGACTGTGAAGCCTAAAAATGAAGCATAAGCTAAGAAAAGCCTAATTGCCTCAATCCTTGCTACAGGAGCAAAAACCTCATCATAGTCTATTCCTTCTTCTTGTGTGTACCCTTGAGCTACTAATCTAGCTTTATTCTTAATCACTATTCCCCTTTCATCCCTTTTGTTCTTAAAAACCCATCTAGTGCCAATTACCTTCACACCTGTAGGTAAATCAACTAGCACCCATACCTTTTGAATCTTGAACTGAAGAAGCTCTTCTTGCATAGCCTCTAACCAGCTTGAATCATCTAGGGCTTTCAGAATTGTCTTTGGTTCAGCTTGTGAGAGAAAACATACAAACAAGCAAGAGTTTGAAAGCTCATGCTGTTTTAAAGCATAAAGGGCATCAAAAAGCCCTTGTTGGTCTGAAGTCATCAATTGATGTCTTGTCTTCACACCTGACTGTATATCTCCAATCACATGTTCCAGGGAGTGGACTTTGTGAATTCTTGTTTGTGGAGTAGAAGGAACTTGATAATTTGATGGAAGATTGTTGAAATCCACCTCATTATCTGAGAATTCTGCTTCTTTTGTTTCTGAGGGGCCAGCAGCATCATTTGGCCGAACAGCAGAATCAGTAAGCTTAGCAGCAGAATCACCAGCAGAAACAGATACACTACCAACAGCAACAGAAATACTACCAGCACATTAAATTCCTAGATCATTTTTCATATCAAAACTCATGGCACATTAATAATTCTCAAGATCCATAAATTTTATTTGAAGTTCAAGTAAATTGGAGTGTATATTCAAGAATTTCGGGTTAATTAGAACGTGGTTTGGGTAAATTTGGTGAAGTTTGGGTTGTTCTTGGTTCTTCCTACCTCACGTTAACATACAACCATTGTAAGGAATCATCAAAACTTTTCTAATCTTGTCGATTTCATGTTCATATGATGTCTAATGGTGTTACAAATTGTTAAATGTGTATATTTTGTTAAAATGGAAAAAGCTAGGGCTTGTTATTTATTATAAGGTGCTCGACATTTTTAGAGTTTTTGTACAAGTTAGAGTATTTCTTGCTTGTGTGATAAATCTTGTTGTATATGTACTAGTTT
>CP139509.1:16143623-16336941 GCA_021014915.2 Artemisia tridentata subsp. tridentata
TTACTAACTTTGAAAATTTATTTCAGATGGCATTACCTGAGGCTGCACACAGACATCAGTGGCTCCGTTTCGAGGATATGGGACTGACTCCTGGTACTTTGGATGATTACTTGCGGAGACTAGACTCGATTTACTTTAAGAGAATATTTAGGGTCCAGGTTTTGGATATTGCTGATGTTGGATTGATTGGAGCGGGGCATGCTGCTGATAGTTTGCATCGTAGGTTGGAGATGGTGGTTAGTGATGATGATGATGAGGTGGTGTTTAGATCTTTTGCTTGGGAGAGGTTGTTTGGGGTCGATGAGCCTCTTATAAGGGAGCTTATGTTGGAGTTCTTCAGTACTGTCCATTACAGGGATACTGATACAGAGTTGGATACCGCCGACACTTTGGTTTTTAGGTTGGGGGGAGAGCATAGGCAGATGTCTATGCGACAGTTTATTCTGGTTATGGGGTTACACACTGCTGAGGAGCTTGATTCTGATGAATTTGCCAGGTACTGGGCTGACAGTTTGAGGGCTGTCCCAGATAGGGCGTTGCTGGGTGATTACTGGGACAGGATCTCTTCAGGGGGTGATATCACTACTTCTACCCCTACTTACACACTGATCAGGGAGCCCATGAGGAGGTTATGCCACCGCATGATAGCTTTGAGCATTGCTGGGAAAGGTCAGTCACCTGAGAAGGTGACCACTCTTGACCTTTTCCTTTTGAGGAGCATGGACGAGGGGTTGTCGGTGAACATCCCCCACTTTCTGGCACATTACCTCCATCGGGCAGCTGCAGGGAGAGACAGGAGGAGTCATATGACTGGCGGGCATTTTGTATCTAGGCTGGCCCGCCATTTTGGAGTGATTGGAGAGGAGATTCCAGCAGGGCTGGAGGTTGTGGTAACCCATCTCCCGGTTATTGACAGGGATTATTTGGTTAGACTTGGGATCTGTCAGTTGGCTATGGGGATTACTTTTGGGTAGCATTGGGGCCCGCTAGAGCTGCAGGGCCAGAGGCGGAGCAGGGAGGTCCCCAGGGAGCTCCGGCTGCTGCTCCAGCCCATCAGGAGGAGCCACAGGCACCAGTACTCCCACCAGCACCTGTACGCACGGTGAGTCAGAGAGTTGAGGCAGTTGAGGGAGAGCTGAGAGCCTTGAGAGGCGTTGTAGATGGTATGAGGAGGGACTCGGAGTGGCTTGTTACGAGTGTGAGCCGACTTTTGGAGCAGCAGGGTATTACCCACACTCGTCCGGATGGTACTCATGTTGCAGGAGTGACACTTGCATACACTCGCAGAGTCCGGGCTAGGACAGATGATGCCAGTACTTCCGTGACCCGCCCACACGACCCCAATGACCCATGATCTCTTGATTTTATGTGTTTATTGACATTGTTCCATGCATATTACTATTATTTTTGGATTGTACTAATCGTTATTATCATGTATACATTTGATGTTTCAGTCTATATTTCTTATTATGCTTGACAAAGACTGGCATTAAGTTCAGCATGAGAATACGAGAGGACATGAGAGAAAACCGTGGAACGAGCCATTTTACAACAGACTGTTAACAGTCAGTCTGGTGAACACATGCGCCGCATCTGGTACAACAGATGCGCCGCATCCTATCCTTTATTTTATTTTATTTCGTATTTATTCCAGGCTCGATACGGCGTATCTTCTTCCATAAGATACGGCGCATCGACTGACCTGATGATTTTCATTTTAATTTTTATGTTTTATTTTTGCTAACTACTAATGTATTATGCAAGTTTGAACCTTCTTAACTTAGGTGTGTTAAAGTCTTGGTGGTATTATAGATTCCTGCATTTCCTGTGGATACATCAATTATGAAGCTTAAAAGTTCTCATCCACAAGAAAGATGATTTTTGCTCTTATACAAATGGAGGATCATACCGAGCAAATCTCAGGGGAGTTTTTCTGTTCTAATTCTTTTATTTTCCAGTTTTTAACCTTTTATACAAACAACGAGGACGTTGTTTAACTTAAGTGGGGGATTGGAGAATTAGAACACTTACTTGTCCTAAACTTTTCAAAAATTATGCTTAAAATGTGCTTAATATATCAAAATTAAAAAAAAATTAGCATGTTTTTGTTTAAGATCTAAGTTACATAGCTGCACACATGACGTTATTTTCAAAAATTGTGATTTTTCAAAATTCACAAATCTATGAGTGTGCCGGTGACTTGTAAACTTTAGAACTTGGCTTGTATACTATTCGAGACCACCATAATAAGTATTATTTTTATAATTGGAATGACTTGTCTAAATTGGTAAATTTCTAGGATTACACCCAAATAGCCTTTATATGTTATGTGATATTAGCTAACTACACTGGTTAGTTAACCCCCGTATAAACCCTTTTGTTACTCTCACTTTAAGAGTAAGATACCCCTAGAAAAACACTCAGAGCCATTCCTTTCGTTTCTTACACCTTTGTTATAATGTTTCGTTACACCCTTACACCTTAGCCTACCCTGTAGATTAAAATCCGTGGTTGGTTAATTGCTTTAGGCAAAGTGTGTTTCCTTACATTACCTGTGTTCGCGTGCGTAATTCATTATCTTTGGTTAGGTCGGGAAATTGCACAATGCAATTGGAGTGAAAGTAAATATTGTATATCTTTGAGTTTATTTTTCGTGTGTTTACTACTTTCACTATTACCGTTATTTTTGAAAGTCATGGAATGTATGGAAAAATTATCCAGAATTATCATTATAGTGATGTGGTGAAATTTTACACATCTATGTTTATGTTTCAAGTAAAAAAAAAAAAAAAAAAAAAAAAAAAAAAAAAAAAAAAAAAAAACGAAAAAATAGAAAAGAAAAAGTTGGAAGTTTGTTTTTACCAACTTATGTAAATTTTTGTATTAAGTGGTCGATATCGCCACTATTTGTTGTATATTATATTTATGGATTGAATGGGAGTTGAACGTTATGGGAACGCCAACTAAAGGTTATTCTTTGATTAAGATCTTGTTGAGTATAATTCGTGTCTACCTAAAGCGTGTGTTTCAAGTGTTAAAGCGTGAGTTATTCTATGATATGAGTCTTATTCATAGGATGGTTGGGATAGTGATTAACCACACTTAGGATTTTAATTTATCTGTTTTGTTTATTTTTCATTTTACACCAATTTATATCCCAAATATTATCCATACCCTATATTATTCTTTATCCAAACCTTTGATTTATTGAGATTAGGGATTTGAGCAATCTTAAGTATCGTAGTCGTGGATTCGGCTATGTATTTATGATTTTGTCGCCCTTTTTGATATAATATTATTGGTGAAGATTACTTGGTCCTATCTTTAGCCTATTCGAGTTAAGGATTTGAGCAATTGCAAGTATCGTGTTCGTGGATTCGATCATGTATTTGTGATTTTGTCGCCTTTTCTAGAATTTGAGATCGATAGAGATTAAGAAGAATGATTAACCCTTAAACTACAAACCCTTTTTACCGCTTTAGACTTGTTATTCCTTGGCTTTAGTGGGGGAGATGTGTATACTTGCCAAGCCTATGATAGAATATTCGTCACGACTGGACAGTCAAACGATTAGATTTGCTTTTATCAAATTATTTTATTTTACTTCTAATTCGTTAAGTGTTTGGTTGTGTGATTATGACAAAAATGAATACATGCTTAAATATAAAAATAAATCCTAATATATTTTAGGATACATTTTCATAAGATTAATTCTAAGGTTTACTTGGGGACAAGTAAAGTTCAAGTGGGGGGATATTTGATGAACTCAAATAAGTACATTTTATTACTATCATTTATCCTATCTATTTGACTTGTTTTATTATATTATCTGTGAGAATTGATACGTTAATGTTTACTTTTGTAATTCTCAGGTAAAAACAAGTATTATGTGAAACTTGGCGATTTTGGACTAATTATGGAGCAAAACAAGCAAGAAGATAAGAGTCTACTGAAATGTACAAGATCAAGACATTATGCTCCAGATACGCCGCATCTTGCTTATTACATACGGTGCATCACTATCAAGATTTCACAAGATACGATCCAACACAGCAAGGACATGCGCCGCATCTGAGAATGGAGTTACGCCGCATCTTCTGGCGGTGTACGAATGATTGCGTGGTTTTGTAACCTTACAACAGGTTTTACCTCTCGAGGGATCTCAAGAGGCTTACAACCCCACCAGGCAGTGTACCTGACCGATGTAGTATAGTGTAGTGGTAAGTACGGGGGATTGATCGTTCTCCACAGGGAATAGTGTTCGTTAGGTGTGAAAGGCTACTCTAATTAGGTCTAAGGGTTGAGGAAGATTCTTTTTTATGTTTTTATAATTTTATGAAAGCAAGTAAAATCTCGGGTTTGAAGGAGTGGACGGAATTAGTTGCTATTCAACTAACCCAAATTACTACAAATGCAATAAAATAAAATAACAAAAATGAAGATGTGGTGAGAAACTTATGTGTAGAGAAATGTGTTTACTTAGATTTCCTTACTCCCTAACTATCTTTTACCGGTTAATTAGTGTGTATTAGTCGCGTGGATGACGGGTGTATTCCTTAATACCATTCGTGGGGTGGCGTACTTACTTCCCCAAACTCTACAAGCTCCTACTTCACTCCTATGTCGAGCCGGCTAGGAAGCTCCTAACATGGGATCACTAGAATTCGCTTGTGCATTAAATACAACCATAAAAACCTTTAGTACGCGTTTGGTTCATGTTTCTTAAGACGTTCAAGCAAGTTACCGAATAGGAAGTTAGCCAGTTTTCTTAAGCCTAACATAGATAAACAATCATCCAATACAACTAACAACACACTAATAACCAATAATCAATAGCTAGGTTTCATTAGATCTAAGCAAACACAAGATAAAATTAGCCTAACATGTTAAACAAAAGACAAGCATAAGATAGAATCAAACAACACATAGACATATTGAATGATTAATTGATAACTTATCTTTCAATGAAACATGGAAGATCTCAAGGCAAAAAGCCCTGAAAAAGTAGCTAAAATCGTCTTAGGGTTTTATCCCAAAATTCCACACACTAAGCTCTCCCCTCATGACAAAAAATTAGAAAACTATATATAGATTTTTGGATCTGACGGCGTCACCTTATGGAGTGTGACGCCGTCACCTCGCCGCTTTTAGGGTTCCCGGATGACCTTCTTGACGCCGTCCCTCTTTAGCTCTTCAAAAACCATTCTGGCCTATCAAGGCTTGACGCCGTCTAACCATGAACGTGACGCCGTCCCCTTATGATTTAAGCCGTGACGCCCTTGATCAAGTTAAAGCGTGACGCCGTCAGAATTCACATGCTATCTCACTGGCCCGTCATGAGTAAATTTCACATCCAACTTTTCTTGCCAAGGCATGACGCCGTCCCATGTTAATTGTGACGCCGTCAAGAGTAACTTTTAGCCGATTCTTGAGACTTTGCCGTTTTCTTCACTTTAATGCTCCAAAAACGTCCAAAATGCCTCCTTTTCCAGATTTCTCCTCAAAAGTACCTAAAATGACAAAAGGAACGATTTAGGGCAATATTTGATCAAATAAATACGATTTCGGGCTTAAATGACCCCTTAAAAGCGGTACACTTTTCGCCTCATCAACGAATATTCCTGAATATATTAATCTTGGACCCCACGCGAAGTTAAGTCAATGCGCCGCATCTACTTATTAGATGCGCCGCATCTTACCCTCAGACAGAAACTATAAATACCCCAAGACCAGACGAAGTTCGGAGGTTGGACATTTAGCTAAGTACGAGAAGACAGAAACCCTAGGACGAATTCAGTTTAAGTAGCAGCACAAGACACACCTTGAACGAAGATACAAGAGCTGTAAGAAGGTCCTGCATGTATTCAATTCATTAAGTAGTTTTGTTTTATTGTGTTAGTAAACTTTAATTCATCAGGATTGGTGGCTTGTGTAATGTGACAACGGAAAGGTTGCACTCCCTTAAAACTGCTTTCCCATTAATTAAAGTTTATATGTTGATGTCTTTTGTGACTTTTATTAGTGCATTGATAACCTCTGTGTCTAGCTGAGCATTGATCGGGTCGCCATGCCTCTGCCCTCGCCTATTTATTAGATCGCCTATGCATTCTATCGTCTATAGAAAAGTAGGAAGAAAGATAAATAGGATAGTCATAAGTAATCATTAAGGGTTTACTCGCCGATAAGATTAGAACCAACGAGAAAGGACTTAATCTCGGTGCGTTGCATCAAACTATACACTTCATATAAAACTAGCAATAAAACAAGTGACAAGCTACTTAACTATCAGGACAGGTCTTCTTATTGTCTCGAGTATTTATCTGTGTACGTGTGTGCTATTCGCTGATTCGTGCCTATTAGTTTAGTTTATTATTTAATCATAACCAAATCGTGCCAGTCTCTCAGGCTGAAACCCCTTTGCGTTAGATTAGGTTGTATAGCTAACTTAAGATATTAAAATACTGATTAGGATAACTAGATAATACATTCCACTCTTAGTGATCGACACTCTACTTACCATTATATTCATACTGACCGGGTACACTGCTCGTTAAAGTGTGTGTGTTATTGATAAGTCGGCTAAATATAAATTTAAAACTTGAATACTGCTAAAACCACAACGACATACCGTGGGTATAAATTAGAGCATACGCACGCACGCATCACATACTATAATCGACGTATACAATACTAAATATAGGGGACAAAATAGTCATCCAAAAATCGCCAGAAAACAACTCGTAAATTTAGGAAAAATAATCATATAAATTATCATACTTATATATAGAAGATAAATGCATCTATATGAAGGACTCTTAGGTTATAGTCTAGGTTCAACTACCTACTTTTCTATAACATGTCTCTGATACCAATCTGTCACACCTTGCCAAGGCGGAAACGCGAGTGCAACATCATGGATATCATCACAACACATGGTGTCAAAATAGAGAATTTCTACATGCACATAAATAGAGCAAAGTACAGACACAAAGTGTCGTAACGATACCCCAAAAGAAAATAACCAAAACAAATCTCCAAATGTATCCTCAATAAAACATAAAGTACTAGTCGAAAAACATTAAAGTATCACAATCCAAAATCAAACATATTCAAATCAAAACATAAAGATAAATCGTTCTCAAATGCAACTAAGTCTCGTCTAGTCGCTTCCCTCTACCTTATCCTTAGAATGCTCACCTGAAAATGATGCTTAAAACGTCAACATAATGTTGGTGAGGTTCATAGGTTTAAGACACATAATATATCTCAGGCAACCAGTTCACTGTGATTATAAAACATCGCAGGACAGTAAGACTAGTCATTATACTAGATAGCATGCAAACTCAGTCATTCAACCAACATAAACCACTTAAGGAACATAAGGGACGGAACGTGCCCACGATCCAAATAGCAATATCCAACATCAATTGGGACGGAACGCGCCCACGATCCAAGTTCACAATAATGGGTAAACCATACCCTCTGATCAGACCACACAGAATAATAGTGAGTAGAGCTACTACTCTCTAATTGGATAATAGGAGCATAGCTACCCTCCAAATGGACCACACAGAATCACCACACAATAATCTCATAACATGCAATACACGTATAATACACTTACAAGTCCATGCATTTACGACCACATAATCACAGTAACTCAAAAATATTTCAACACAAGCATCATTCCCATCCCAAGTTAAAACAAAGTAAAAATGGGACTATGAAACTCACCTCAAACTTTGCAGCTTCCAAATTATCAATCACAAATCTATACAACAAAATAAGATCACATTACACGCAACTAAGCTAAAAGCTATAGTCCATGTAACACACATATGATGGATGTCTAAGGTTCATGTAAACCACCATGGGTCACCTAGACTCCATACTAACCACTACCAAACACTTACACCCACTAAATCCCTTGCATACACTTTTTCAGAATACACAGATTTTTGGGGTACTTCTACCCACATGAAATCACAACAAAATAAGCTCTAAAACTCACACCAAAAATTCACCATGGTCCTTCATGAGCATACAAGCTTCTCCCATAAGGCCATACACTAAAAACACACACAAGTGCTCTTTAAAAAATCAAACATGAAAACTATCCAGATTCAGATCTGAACGCACACCAAAATATTTTGACCTAACAAACATATTTTCACAACTTATTAACGCATACCCTTCGCGTGGAAGTCAAAGGGAATATAGAACTCAATTTCTCCAGAAGGGCCAACCCTAATTACACTTTTAAAACCATTTTTGACCTCAATACTTTTAACCTAAATCTATCCCGGTTTAACTGCTTTGACACCTTTACTCGCAAAAATCATTAGACTGACTTCCGTACCTCGAAATCGCTCGTGGTCGGACTTTTTGGAAAGCACGTTCTCTGAACTACAATTTAGACTCAAGAATCATCAAATTAACTCATTTCAATCTATTAAATATCTTCGTATCTTTACAGTACTATGAATCTGTGAAAACCCTAACTCATTAACTAACATGTTTTATGCCCAAATCTCTTCACCAATCATCATTATATTACTAATTATTAATCCCAACATGTTTTATATCAATAATTAACAGAAGTAATGATAAACCCTAATCCATCATATCCTTGTTACATGAATTATAATAATTAATTGCATACAAGTATTTAAAATTATACCTTGATCTTGATTTTTAGGCTTAAAAAATAAACCCTAATTTTCCTTTGCTTCTCTGCCCTCTTTGGTTCGGCCATATAATCAACAAAAAATGTTTTTAGGGTGTTTTGGTTTGTATTTATACTACACTAAGATTATTCTAGATATCCCTTTTAATTAGGAATTATATTTAGACTCAAATTTGTTTCCTTTTTCCCCCATTAAACCCTTTAGGCCGATTTTTTATATATACATACACATTTTTTTTATTTTTTTTATATTAATATTACACATAAAACCTTGTATTTTGTTATTTTATAAAAGTCTATACCAAAATCTAACAACTTACACGATAAACCTTCATTTTACGACAAGCTGAATAATTATCATTTTCAAAGTTTCCAAAAATAGAATTTCACACTTATCATTAATATAACCCTTAAAACCGAACACCACGTAACTTACTAACGCTCAAAAACTTGAACAAAACTTACTACGCAAAAACCCCGAATCACAAAACCGTAAAACTCATTTCCACGACACAAAACGTATACAAAATGAACTTCCCCGAATCCAACACCATAACAAACACATAACGATCGAATACCAAACCCACACATAAACTCATGAAAACCTCTAAACCACCAAACAAAATTTAACAAGTCAACACTATTGGTTTGACTAACCTGCCAAAACCACGGTTGTTACAATCATCCATGAAGACTTCCATGGAAGTTTCAAGCATATCTTGAAAAATAGCTATCTTGCATCTTTGAAATGTTGTTGGTGCGTTCCAAAGACCAAAAGGCATACGCCTATACGCATATGTGCCGAACGGACACGTGAATGTGGTCTTTTCTTGATCAGCTGGATCTATAGGAAATTGAAAATAACCGGAAAATCCATCGAGAAAACAAAAGTATTTGTTCCCCGCAAGTCTTTCCAACATTTGATCCATGAACGGTAATGGAAAATGATCTTTTCTGGTGGCATCATTTAATTTTCGATAATCAATGCATACACGCCAACCAGTTATAGTTCTTGTAGGAACAAGTTCATTACGTTCATTAGTTACCACAGTTGTTCCTCCTTTCTTAGGAACACAGTGAACAGGACACACCCATGAACTATCCTCAATGGGATAAATAATTCCAGTGTTAAGAAGTTTGATGATTTCTTTCTTAACAACTTCTTTCATATTTGGATTGAGTCTTCGTTGTCTTTGAACAACATGTTTAGAATCGTTTTCAATATTTATTTTATGTTTGCAAAAGTTTGGACTTATTCCAGGAATATCAGAAGTTTTCCAAGCAAAAGCTTCTTTATGCTTTTTGAGTGTAGAAACAAGTCGTTCTTTTTCATCGGTTTTGAGTGCTAAGGATATGAAAACTGGAAGAAGAGAAATTTCTTCCAAAAATGCATATTCCAAATGATCAGGAAGAGGTTTCAAGACTAGATCCACCGGCAGATCTTCAATTGAGGTTTTGATTCTTATATCATTATTGAATTCTAACTCCTCAAAGTTGGTATTTTCCTCCTCAGAAATTTCTTCAGTGTCAATCTGCATAAATTCAGCGAATTCTCTATCGAGATCTTCATCATTGATATGTCCAGATGTTTCATGATTCTTAACTCTTTCATCAAGTAACTCATCAAATGTTTCCTCTGTTATGTCATCGATAGCATCAATGCTATAACAAGTGTCATCATTCGCATGAGAATATTTCATGGCTTGATTAATTGAAAAAGAAATTCTTTCGTCCCCAACTCCAAGGTTGAGTTCTTTATTTTTCACTCGAATGATAGCATTTGTTGTATTTAGGAAAGGTCTTCCTAGAATTAATGGAACTTTGCTATCTTCCTCCATCTCGAGGATCATAAAATCAACAGGGAAAACAAATTGCCCAACTTGAACAAGCATATTTTCAGCTATTCCAACAGGATATTGGATAGTATGATTGGCTAAGCGTATACTCATTCTCGTTGGTTTCAATGTATTGATTGAAAGCTTCGCATACAATGAGTATGGCATAAGATTGATACATGCACCGAGGTCGGCTAAAGCATCACAAGTGATTGAATTTCCCAAAGTACATGGGATAAGAAAACTTCCAGGATCACCGAGTTTTTTCGGCAGTTTATTCTCAATAATGGCTGAGCAATATTCATTCAAGAAGGTAGCGGAAATGTTTTCCATTTTACTTTTGTTGCTCACAAGTTCTTTCAAAAACTTCCCATAATTGGGCATACCAGCTAGGTCATCAACAAGAGGAATGTTGATTCTAACTTCTTTTAGTAAGTCAATGAACTTGCCATATTGCTCTTCCATCTTTTCTTTCCTCAAACGTTGAGGGTATGGAATTCTTGGTTTGTATGGTTTGAGTTTTGGAGTAGATTTAACAACTGGTGTAGAAATTTGTTCATTTTCTTTTGGTTCTTCTTCTACTTCATCCTCACTATCATCATGAACAATAGTGGCTGTTTGGGTTGGGTTGGGTGGTGGATCATAAGATAGGCCACTACGAGTATATACAGCATTCAAATGCTCATTTCTCGTTTGAGGTGGATGATAATTTCCAAATGATGATGGTTTTGGGTTGGTTTGAGTATTGCTTGGCAAGGTACCAGATGGTCTTGTAGCAAGTTGATCAGAAAGACGACCAAATTTGGTTTCAAGATCTTGGATAGAAGCTTGATGATTCTTTTGACCTTGTTCGACTTTGCTTTTGAGCATGAAGAATTGATTTTTCATGAATTCGTTTGTTTGCTTTTGAGCATGCACGAATTCACGCATGGTTTTTTCGAATTCAGATTCTTCGTTTTTTGTTTCACGAGTTTATGGTGGTGAACGGGTATCGTCATGAGAAGATGTTTGACGGTTGTCTTCACGAGTTTGGGAATTACGATTGTCATCCCTTGGTGGACGATCTTGCCAATCTCGAGAATTTCTACCGTAGTAGTTTCCATGATATCCTCCAGAAACATAATTGGCTTCTGCATCGGGACCTCCCATGGGTTTATCATCACACTCGGATGATGAGTGATTTCCACCACAATGAGTACATCCCTCACGCATTTCTTTGATTTCTTTTTGGATACTTTCGAATTTGGAATCGATTTTAGAGGTGAGATCTTTCATCATATCCATGATTTTGGAATTTTCATTCGTCGCTTCAGCGAATGCAACCGATTTTCGTTGAGGTTTGATTTTGGAATCCTTGGACCAATTGAGCTTTAGAAGTACAAGGTCTTCTAGTAAGTTGTAAACTTCGTTAGGGGTCTTATAAAGGAAAATTCCTCCGGCATCAAGTTTGCCTTGAGTTGCTTCATCGAGACCATGGTAAAAGATTTGAATGATATTACCACGAGACAATCCATGCCCATGACAACTTCGGAGCATGTTTTTCATTCGAAGCCAAGCTTCAACAAGATTTTCTCCTTCTTTTTGAGTAAAGCTACGAATTTCACCTAAGAGACGATCAAACATGGCTGGTGGAAAGAAACGTCCAACAAACGCTCTTCTCATTTGGTCCCAAGTTGTGATCACTCCGGGGCTTAATTCATTATACCAAATTTTCGCTTCTCCGGTGAGAGACGATGGAAAAAGTTTAAGACGGATTGAATTTGCATCGGTAGTTCCATAACGAAACATGTCACAAATTTCAAGGAAATCGGCGATATGTTTGTGTGGATCAGATTTAGCTCTACCATCAAATTGGTTGTCTTTAATCATCGAAAGATGATGACCTTTGATAGTAAAGTTTTCTCCAAGATTAACGGGAACAATGGCAGCTGTGGGTGTAGGAGCTACAACCCTATTGGCATCCCACATAGGTTGATCGTCAGCCATTGGAAATGGTAATTCAAGGATTGGATGAACTTCAGAAAGGTTATCAAACGGTGGGTTCTTGGTTCTTGGAATTCTTTGATCGGGTGGAACGAACGGAGTTCTCTTTTTGCGAAATAAACTTTCGGGGTTAGACAATGGTGTGCGCAATTCGTCGCTTGAAGAGCGAGTGGTCATACACGAGAAAAACGAACCCTATCGAAAAGGATTTAAAAAGAAACTAAAGAAAAATAAAAAAAAAAATTTTTTGATGAAAAGTAACCAATGGACCGGCGGTCAAGGGGCTGGACCGGCGGTCTGGTTCGAAAATAGAAGAAAAGGAAAAAGAAAAGAAGAAAAAAAATCACAGAAAGTTGAGACTGGTCGGTCGAGGTCTGGACCAGCGGTCTAGGAAAATATATATATATATATATATATATTATATATATATATATATATATATATATATATATATATATATATATATATATTTTACGAAAACTGAACCGGCGATCGAGGGGCTGGACCGGCGGTTTGGTTCTGGAAAAATCTTACCAAGAGCTAGGACCGTTCGGTTAAGCTTCAGACCGAAGGTTTGCAGGAAAAAAATTATTAAAAAAAAAATATTTTTTAAGAGCTTCCACGAATACGATAACAAACACTAATACAAATAGAAATAGGACAAGAAAATTATAAACCAAAAACTTCACACAAACGTGATCAAATCCCCGGCAGCGGCGCCAAAAACTTGATGTGTTTCTAGGGATATACCCGTTATGAGTGCAAGTTTTAAATTTATAACACGATTTACCAATGATTCAAACGAAACACATACGAGCAAGTATACTCGTCCGTGTGTAGTAAGAGATAATTAAGGTAAGCCGAGGTCGTTCACTAGGATTTTTTTAGTTTTTATAATGTGAGTTTTTGAAAATAAAATCAAGCCAAATTATCGATTCTAATCGCAAGCACATAAAGATGATGTAAATTCAATAAATTAAAGACTACACTTGCCTAGACTAGTTTGCACAATTCCTTTGACATGATTATGACAATGGTTCCATTTGATTATGATCAACAAATTAGATGATGTTCTAATTCGGTTAGTGGGTATACTAACTCTATTGTTTCCAACACTTTCAATCCTCGTCAAGATTTTAAGATTATAAAAACAATATTTAGGATTTGATCAATCCAAGACTAACACAACTCAATTACTTGATTCGCTTTCGTTTCACAAGTAATTGACAACCACACTATTTAGTTTTCCAAGTTTAACCAAGTTACTTATGAAATGGTCAATACATAAGGTAACACCCTCATAGACAAAGGTTTACAACTAATTGACTAACAATGTCTTTTTCATCCCATGACACTATTAGTAATTAACCAAACTTGACAACTCTTTGGTGGAGAAAACTTTTAATAGCACAATTCGTTCTTAGTATTAGCTTTTCTTTTATCTTAGAACCATTGAGTCATAATCAACCAAAAATCATGTCACAAACATCATCTAGGCAAGTGCACAAGGCACTTAGCCACTCATAGCAAATAAAGAAATAACCACAAGAAATTTATCACTTGAAAACATGATTAAAAAGTCTTACAAAAGTTGTAATGATGATTACAAAGAGTAGGAACACTTGTGAGATAATCAACAAAGTTTCCTTGAATGATTAAATGGATGATTGGTGAATGTAAGCTTTCCTTTTTCCTGCGTTTTTTCTCCTTTGTCACCTCCTTGTAGTGAGTTATAATTGATAGTTCTTTTGATTGTATTGTATATGGTTGTGTTTTTCTTGATTCCAAGCATACATATATATAAGATGACTTTCCTTGGTCACCAAGCATAATACTTGAGCCCAAAGTGTCATAAATTGAAGGCAAGATGAGTTAATGGAAGTAGATGATCGGACTTTGGAGTGATGGCACTTAATTCTTCACATAAATGCAACTATGGAAGACTTTAAGTGGCTGAACCCACGGTTGGGACCTAGGACCTGCGGTCTGGATATCTGCTGGACCTTGGATTTGAACTCTAAACCTTCGGTCTGGAAATGACTGCTCAACCTTTGGTTTAAGATAGGAACCTTGGGTTTGGGTTATGAACCTTCATCATTCATTTCATCATTTCATGATCTTTTCTTGAATTGGAAATCATTGTAATCTTGATTCTTTATCTTTAACAATCCTCCCAAAGCTTTTATTGTGAGAAGAATCCTACGTTTGTGCATAAGCTCTTGATTTAACAACTTTTCTTCATCTTTTTAGCTTTTTCCTTGAACTTGATCGTACCTGAACTAAAATACATCTTTTGCACCTTTTAAGCATAATATGTTCACAAATACAACCAAATACAATGCATAAACATAGAAATAACACAACTAAAACATGTTCAAAATGAGCGTTATCAAGCTCCAATGAGTTATGTCGGGCTGACGACGGTAAACTTAGCGCTTCGCGGGTGGCAACCCGTGGGTTGTAGTGTGTGTTTATGTTCTTTTTAATTTATGTTTCTTTTTTACTTTCTTATTTTTGTGTGTGTTAAAAACTTTGTGGGTGTGTTCACTACAAACCCTCACGATACTAAACTCGTCCACTCGGGCTACCGGGTGGTTTAAAAGGCTTGTTGCATACGCTAAATGCAACTGTGATTCCTACGAAAGTGAGTTAGGTTTTTGTGTTGTGTGAGTTTGTCAAAGTGATTTTTAACCAAAATTTCAACTTAAATCTTTTGCATTAGGGACAATGCAATGCTTTAAGTTGGGGAGGGTGTCACATGTGTTGCATGTTTTTGTGTGAAATTGTGGTTAAAAATGGGACAAAATGTGATTTAAAAAAAATGAAATCACATTATAAGAGTTTTGTGCTAATAGGATGTGGAAGTTTCTTCTACATATATTTGTTTAGTGTTTGCAGATTCTGAAGATTAGCTTGTGGATGATTTATTGAAGCAAACTAGAAGACCCAACCATGATTATAAGGTGCACCCGATTTCATTGTATCATTTGGTTATAAAATTAATTTGATTGTTTGCATGTAGTTAGGCATATGTATAATTAGTAGATGATCAAACCATACCCGATTGAATTTCCCTGCTTACTTTTGCTTAGAACGGGAAGAAAGTTAAAATAAAATAATATAAAATATAATAATGTAATAGTTGGGTTAGGACACTTAAATTGATCTTATCCTGCTTGTCACCCGCGCACGGTGGCCATAGAAAAAAGTTGGAGAACTGTCATAATTATTGGTGGTAGTCATATGCTGGGCTTGCCTATCTGATTCGTCACCCGCGCAAGGTGATATTTTAGTTGTTAGGTCATACACCAATTCTTATGATGGATAACATTGCATTTAGCTGAGACTATTTTATGTGAAATAACCCAATCCTTGTATTGTTGTTAATGAAATTAGAAAGGTTCGTTTAAGTTAGTGTATTAATTAATTAGACTATGTGGTAGATAACTCCATCATATGATATACCAGTAGGCACGAAGCATAACTGTTCCCATTTAATTAACATGGACTAAATTAACCGGTTCACGTCTGTCGATGTGTCTTAGTATACACCTATAGGATAGATATTCATACATCCGAATGATTGGTCTTTATATCAACCTTAAAAGGAGTGTATTAAGCATTCGGGATGACTTGTATAAGAAACGGTCCCGGATGTCTAAAAAAGGAGCTTATGTATGTTATGAGCAAAAATGCATGAAATATGAAGTAAAATTCATGTGCAAAAACTGAGCAAAAAGTGAAAATATGTAAGTTAATGTATGATGGTTTATGTGCTCTTAAAAAGTTTGCTCCTGTGGTATAAAAACTCCAGTATTATAAAAGGTGTAAGGTATTCTCGCCTCTTGTTTTGGATCTATGTTTAGATTGATTATAGGGGTGTACTAAGTATGTTGGGCACATGGTTAATTATATGAATCATAAAGTAAATGGAACCAATGGGAGCAGTTATGTTAAGTGTTTAAGAAGGACAAAAATATTGGTAATCATTTTGGATTATTGGTCACATAGGATGGTTATTAGTGTACTAGGTTAAATTTGATCTTTTTGATGGAATTTCAATGGTATGATTAAAAATTATGTAATTAACATGCTAATAGTTAGTAGATTTCTTCCTCGGGATGAGTAAGGGTTAAGTTGGGGAGGTTTGATCGGTGTATTTTACATACACCTCATAGCATGTTAATTACGCATTGTTGCATTGTTATTCGTCGTTATACATGTACTTTGAGGGTGTTTTGTGATTATATAGGCCATGCGCATAAAGGAGTCAAGTTGGTGATATTACAAGCTTATAAAGGCTAAACGTTAAAAGATGTGCAAGTTACTATATTCTTCAAGAGAACAAGAGAGCTACACATTTAAATCAGGAAATGACAAAAATCTGGAGTTGGCTCGTGAGTTTATCTGCTGAAAAGACAGTTCGTGATTTGGCTTCTTAATTTATTTTGGGCCTTAGACGCAGTAGGCCCATTCAATGATACACAAAAACATCACTGCCGACCTTTTTCTTTTGATACATTCGAAAAGAAGAAACATTCGGTGGACCCTTTGATAAAAAAAAAATACATTCGATATAGAAAAAAGAAAGAGGGCACCACTTTTATGATATTTTTTAGCCGTATTTTATTATTGATTCGGAGGTCGACATCAGAAAGAAAGGCAGCCGTTTATTTATTATATTGACAATTCGGATCATTCGAAAAGGGAGTCAGCCGCAACTTGTTGATTTCATTCGAACAGTATGCACAAGATAATGAACACAATGTCTACGATCGTGATGCGCGGCTAAACACTCTTGTAATCTCTCCCGGTAAAAGATATATTTGGTTTGATCATGTTTACGGATTTTATTTTGTTAGTCAAACATTAATTCATATGATTTTAATGCATATCCTTTAGTTGATTTTAATGTTTTAGTATAATTATTTGATTGAATTATTGTGAGACATATTATTGCGAGTCAACGATTGTGCCGAGCCTAATTAATATAGGGGTTAAGACGGTCGTATGATAAACATAATTTGTACCCATAATTGTTCATTTGAGTAATTATTAAATTAATTGATAGGATTATTATAAGACATGTTATTGCTAGTCAATGAGTCGTGCCGAGTCTAACTAGTTTAGGGATTAAGACGATTCATGTGGTGAATATAACTTGTACCCAAAATTGTCCTTTTTAATTAATACAAACTATGTCTACATGGTTTGAAGGCAAACATTAGTAACAATCCGTAACTTAGTCATATTAATATATCTGGAGCCGGGAGGGATTACTTTTTACTCAACTGTTTACGATCTTATTTTTATTTACTTCTTTAATTTTTATTTGTTTATGTACCTTTTATTGCTTATTCGTTTTCTAGTTAATTAGTAGTCTGCCATATAATCCTCTAAATCTATTTCAAGATTAGCACAACGAAGCAGGGAATAATCTTGATACGGTTGGGAAGACTGCGAGAAATCCATGTTAGGATGATACGACGACCCACTTGGTTTTTGTTGAAAATCCGTATTAGGACGATACAGTGGGGTAAATGGACGATTAACGCTAAACAGGTTATGATTTTGATTCGGTTGTGGTAGCCGTGTTGGATATTCAAAAGCGGGTGGACGAAAGCGAATACCCCAATTTTGTGGTGGTGTTATGCCGGTTAATTCGAAGGTGTTTTCCAGCGAGAAATTCAAATTTGGGGCATTTTGGGGTAATCGGGATCGTCGATTTTTTGATGTGGGAGTATTGTTTTTTGACATGATGAATATGGATGAGAAATTGTTTGAGCTATGTTTGCAATTGTGTGTTTAGAAGTGTGTTTGAGGTTGGTATTTATAAGGTTCTAAAGTGGTAAAGTTTTAAAAAAAAATAGTTTTTTTTCTTTTTCTTTTTTTTTTTTTTAATATGAAATGGTATTTTTTTTTTTTAGATTTTAGTGTTTGTGCATAATCGGTCGAAATTGTGACCCATATTTCCAAAACTCAACCGACGACCGATATTCTGGAACATAATGGGTCGAAATTGTGACCCATAATCGGTCGAAAGTTTAGTGTTCAGCTCGACCGACTTTAACATCGGTCGACCTATGTACTTGACCGATCGACCGACTTTAATATCGATTTCCCCATATTTTATAGTGTTCATTTATATGCTTTGTTTCAAGCATGAATGAATCTTTTTCCACTGAAATTGCTTCTCGTGCGAAAGATTTAAAACAAAATAAATCCAACAAGATTGAAGATCAATGGAAGAAACATATAGATCCAACAAGCTAGAAGATTAATGTATTTCGAATTGAATTTTAGGAATTTCGACTAGAAGATTGTAACTATTAATTCGTAATACGGTTGGTGATTTTTAACTAAAACAAAATTTGAATAACTTTAGTAAAACAATATTGAAATTTGGTTATTATCTAATAAATTTCATCCTTAATTCGTGATTCAACATTTTAAAATCTAAGATGGCGTTTAGTTGGAAAACATTTTCTTTCATTTCCTATTTCTTGTTTTGTAGGAAAAGGGAGGGGAGTTTTATTTACACAAAACAATGAAAAATTTAGAAAACGCGTTTAGTTTGAGAAACATGTGTTTGTGTTTTTCATTTTGCAAAACTAGAAAACATGTTTAAGTGTTGTTGTTTTCTATCTCAATTCTCTATTCACCTTTGTAATATTATAAAAACATCTTCAAAACACAAAAACAAATATTATAAACTAACAACATAAATTATAAAATAAGTAAAAAAATCAAATACGAGAAAATAAAGAATTAAAAAAGTAAAATATAACATCAAATAACATGAAAAAATCTTCAAGCAACTATAATTCGAAAACGTAAAATAACTAAAACATGTTTTTTTTTTCGTCTGTTTTTTACGTTTTCGTCCGTTTTTTTACGTTTTCGTCCGTTTTATTACGTTTTCGTCCGTTTTATTACGTTTTCGTCTGTTTTTTTACGTTTTCGTCCGTTTTTACGTTTTCATCGGGTTTTTTACGTTTTCGTCAGTTTTTTTACGTTTTCGCCCGTTTTCTTACGTTTTCGCCCGTTTTATTATGTTTTCGTCGTCTGTTTTATTTTTTTATTTTTTTACTTTTTCGTCCATTTTTTACGTTTTTTTACGTTTTCTAAATTATAGTGTTTTCATCCGTTTTTTTTACGTTTTCATCTATTTTTTAAAGTTTTCGTTCATTTTTTTTACGTTTTCATCTGTTTTTTCGTTTTCGTCCATTTTTTACGTTTTCGTCAGACGAAACCTAAAAAAAGTAAAAAAAAGACGAAAACGTATAAAAACATAAAAGAATGACGAAAGCATAATAAAATGGACGAAAACGTATAACAACAGACGAAAACGTAAAAAACGGATGAAAATGTAAAAAAAAGGCGAAAACGGACGACAACGTAAGGAAATAGACTAAAACGTAAAATAATTGACGAAAACGTAAGGAGACGGACTAAAACGTAAAAAAAAGGATGAAAACGTAAGAAAAAACAGACGAAAACGTAAAGAGAAAAACGGACGAAAACGTAAAAAAATTTGAAAACGTAAAAAAATTTGAGACGAAAACGTAAAAAAACAGACGAAAACGTAAAGAATCGGATGAAAACGTAAAAAATCTTACGAAAACGTAAAAAATAGACGAAAAAAAAAATATACGAAAACGTAAAAGAACAGACGAAAACGTAAAAAATAGACGAAAACATAAAAGAACAGATGAAATAGTAAAAAAAGGGACAAAAACGTTAAAAAAAAATCTTAAAAAAATCAGACGAAAATGTAAAAAATGGACGAAAAGGTTAAAAATCAGGCAAAATCGGACGAAAACGTAAAAAATGGACGAAAAGGTTAAAAATCAGGCAAAATCGGACGAAAGCGTAAAAAATCAGACGAAATCATAATAAAACAGACGTAAACGGAAAAAAATTGACGAAAACATAAAAAAAAGGACGAAAACGGACGACAACGTAATGAAACGGACGAAAACGTAAAAAAAAGGGAAAAAAATCGTAAAAAATAGGACGAAAACGTAAAAAAGACAAAAACGTATAAAATAGGGCGAAACGTAAAAAACAGACGAGAACGTAAAAGAACGGACGAAAACGTAAAAAATCGGATGAAAACGTAAAGAACATACGAAAACGGACAAAAACAGACGAAAACGGATTGGGGGTATTTTGAAGGAAAATAGGTAAAAAAAAAATGTTCTGTAGTTTTGTGTATTAAAGTTGGAAATAGAAATTTTGTGTTTTGTAGAGAATTTTATTAGAAAACAATAATTTGAACGTGATCTCTGTTTTCTTTGTTTTCCACAAAGTGTTTTCGCTTAACTAAACGCACCCTAAATGTTTTTACACTAGTAATTAACTATTTTGTTATGACATGTATTAGATAAAAGGCTTTTCCTAAATTATGACATGTATTTAAATATTTTTCTTTTTCTTTAAGGGTTTTGTTAAACATAACTTAACTATTTTATAATGATTAAAAATATATAATTATAAAATATATGAGTTCACTAATTGTCATTTTCATAAATTTGGAATACTTTTGTGTTTAACAAAAGCCTTTCTTTAAATATTAAAAAGCTTTTATCAGTTGTGTACTATCAAATTTGGTAGTATCATTATTATATGCAAAAATATTATTCATAATAATAGTTTCACATGTACATAAGGATTTAACTAATCCATAATGTTTCCAAATCAATAAACCATATCTAGATTAACAATTAGTAAAGTCGGTTAAACCGAGTTCGGTGGGAAACCTATGAATCTAGTAGGGTTAATTGCTTGGGACCTAGTTCGGTGAGATTCGTCTAGGGCCCCGGCGGTATAATGTCTAGGACGTTGCAACAATATAATTGTAATTGATCTAGCTTAAGATTTGTTAGTAAATCTAGTCTTAATAAACTGAAAGTTAAAGAATAACCAGATCTGATTAATTAGAGTAGTTGAATCCTTAGGGTTGGTAGTTTTTATTACTGATTTTTATGAAAGTTGTGTTTTCTTAATCATCTTAAGAGTTTAATCAAGTTTTTCACAAACAAACCAATTTTCCAATGAATTTACTCTACGAGCCTTTGTTTGTTGTTTTAGGATTAGGTTTTAGAGTCTAGAGAGTCTAAGTAATTAGATTTACTACCTAAGTAGTGATTTTTACTACTCTTTTAATTGGTCCGCGCGACACGGATCACTGCTGCTTCGAGAGTTGGGCGGCCTAGAATCAAATCGTATGGGCTTGCTTTGGTTAGGATGAAGCAGCGGATGATTTATGTGTGTGTACCCTCTAGTGCGCATAAAGTTAATGGTAGCTCAATTGTTTGCAATGATTGGGTGCATCGGACGGTTG
This sequence comes from Artemisia tridentata subsp. tridentata, assembly GCA_021014915.2. Taxonomy (NCBI): domain Eukaryota; kingdom Viridiplantae; phylum Streptophyta; class Magnoliopsida; order Asterales; family Asteraceae; genus Artemisia; species Artemisia tridentata. The sequence continues at coordinate 16,165,474 of CP139509.1, forward strand.
GACTGTCTGCTTTACGGTTTGTACATTTTGATTAATATAGATAGGTCCCACTTTTTAGGAGGTGTTAGGATAGTATGACCCATTAAAAAGGGGTGCCTCTGTCTCACGAATAATATATAAACAAATGACGGCTGAAATTTTTTCGAATGATCCGAATTGTGTTTCTCTCTAATGGGGTCCGCCCAAAAAGAAGAAAAACATATCTACCCAAATTACTCTTTTTTACCTCGTACAACTTGTATATTTTTAATAGTGAATTTTTGGCCTTGTGCAACTTTGATCCTTGAACTTGCGCCACATTTCACTTTCGGTCCCATGCTTTCTTTCCTTCAATAATTCATGAACAAAACACATAAATGTGTTTAAACTTTAATTTGTTTTAACACTTTCAGCCCTTATCGTATTTTAAGCTTGTAATATCACAACTTTAGCTCCTTTATGTGCCAAACCTATGTGATCATAGTTGACACTTTTCATATCACATCACACTTGATCGGGAGTTTGATACAAAAGTTTTAAATTTTTAAATGGAAACGTATTCACCCCCCCCCCCCTTTACGGTTTCCACAATTGGTACCAGAGCCACGTCGCTCAAATTTTTAAAACAAATGGTTTTCAAAATTAAGTACGATCCATGTATCAAATTACCCATGAAGGTGATAAAAATATGAAAAGTATTTAGTTGTTTATTACTTACAAGTTTTGTTGTTAAGTATACGTTGTCATACTAGCTTGAAGGTTTTCTTAAATTAATAAAAGTTGGTTTTGTTCAAAACTGAAATAACAAGTACGGAACCGTTAAATATAACGGACGGCTCCATTAAATATGGACGGTACCGCAAAATTTAATGGTACTTTCGTCTGATTTTCAGAATTTGGTAATTTTCAAAAATTCGTATAAAGTCAACCGTAAGTCCGTAGAAGTCGTGCCACCTATCGTTTTAAACATAATTGAGTCTACTTTCACTTAAAAATACTTTTATAAAGATATTGTAAATTAAAATTTACGAAAGTCTTCAATTCGTAATAGAGAGTTTTTTCCGGTTATGTCGATTGCACAAATTTTTCGTCAAATCACAAAGTGAACATCACACGTTGATGTATTCATGATTTCAAGGTGTTGAACTTGATCAAATTTTTAAATGGGGTGGAAAATAATTCATTTTCAAATAAAATCAAGCTAAGTATACATTGTTATACTTAATACACAAAATGACGATAAGTATTTTTTTTTTTGTGTTAACCTAAATGGCTATTTGTTTTTATTTGTGTCTTAGTATTGGTGGTTAATATTTGTGTATGCTTATTGTTGTCTTTAGTTAAGCTAATTTTTTCTATAAGCATAAGTGTCTTTATTGCCATGTTGCTATTTGTTTATTATAGCTTTCCGGTTTATGCATTTATAAGGCTCATGCTAATTTACTTGCACTATATTAAGTAATTAGTTTGCATTGCATATAGGCATAGACCATTTTTCTTGCATTTGTTGCAAGTTTTTAAAATGGTTTAGTAACCTTCTTAGGAATAGAAACTAAGTTGGTAGATCATGTGTGTCGAAAGATATTGTCTTACACAATTATTTTTCCAAGGGTTTAAGTGTAAAAAGTATATCATTTTGTCTTGTTTGACCATGGGTTGTCTAAACAAGATAAAAGGTCATTTTAATACATTAGTATTTAAGTAAAAGAAAATGTATTAAACTTGCATTGATTTAACACACATACAAAATGTTTTAAACATTTAGTATTTTACGTATGTTGTATAAAAATAGTTAAGATAATTATTTTTATACTAATGAGGTGTCGAAAAACTAAGAATATTATACTTAATAATATAAATAGTTTTTCTCAAATAAAAATAAATGACAATATTGAAGTAGCAACTTAATATGTCATTAACCGCACACATACAACTAGTATTAGAATAAATGGAACACACTCCTTAAATTTTTATTTTCTTTTTAAAAGGAGTGATCGTGAGGGTCAAGAAAGATTTCGAGTACATATCAATTCATTATTCAAATTATGATTGATATCATTATCGAATCTAATTGACAAGTTTTCGAGTGTGGACATGAAATTATAGTCATTATTTGTCTAGCTTCAAGATAACATCAAAATATGATGAAATATATTATCTTGAGTCTACATACTCAATCACACTCGATTGTTATGAAAATAATGACGTCCACTCAAGACGAATATAATATGCATCGGATCATAACTCACACTTGTGTTGAAGATGCCATATTAAGTCTTCTTGTCCAATGGTTGTGTTCCAAACTTTAAACTAACATGTTTAAAAGATGCATAAAATACACAACTAAGTAGGATTGACAACTTGGATGTTTCATCTGAAATATACAAGTAATTTACATTGCAATGCAATTGGTAAATGTGTCATTTCCAAAAAACCAAACACGAGCAAACAAACAACATATGTAAACTTTGCTCATGAACAACTCAACACTCAAAGTCACATATCTAGTAAAAGTGTCACACATAATACGTTATTAACTATTATGTAAGTCATAAATCTTTGAGAATATCACATGTATTTCTCTTATCAAAAGATTGACAAAAGATAACTTATATCTTATGCATCTTATTTTCTTTATAACATAAATGGTTATGTTACAAGAGAATACATTGCATCCTGTTAATAAATATAGGATATTAGAGTTGAATAATAACCTAATACAACATGTGTCATTGCATAAACAAGTAAAATTGGTCATACACTAAAATACTTGTTTCATAAAGCATTCGTAAGAGTGATATGATTCCTCTTAGAAAAGTCCTCTTAGAAAAGCATACTTGTTGAAATATACAATATGTCAAATTTTTAATATAATACTCACAAGATCTATTGAGGTAAGTAACCTTTACTAGATTCTTTCTCAAGATATGCAAAGGAGCATTCTTGAAACACACACGATGTAGTAGATTCTACATTGTATCATATTAGAGTGTCTCTTGGTTCTAGGAAACCAAATCTTGTTAAAATAACATGTAACAACTCAACAAACAAAGATGTTGTCCAAGAGATCATAAAATACACCATCTCCATCAAATAACCTCTAAATCTCAAACACAAAATTAAAACATTTCGCTTGCCTTTGTTAGGAGTTGTGTAAGACATGTCATTCTCTTAATCGACCTTCAAAGTATGGTTAGTTGAGTCATATTAGGTCATGTATTAGCGAAATAAGCTAATATCATCTTTGCTACACTTCAATAGGCAAATATAGGAATTTTAGAATTTCTAACATGAGAATGACTACTGGAGAACCTATCGCACTAGAAATTCAATTTGACCTAACGGTTGAATTGCTTCCAGGAGAGAAGTTGGGTTTGTGGTATAACCCGTAAAAATGGTCATGTTTAGCCTTAATTGAGTACCACTAGTGATAGTCTCATACTCATTCTCTAACTTGAAAAACTTTCATTCCTACATTTGACTAGAGATAGTTTACATCGGTGAACTTTATCTCCCGTTAGGATTTCATTTTGAATAAATAGTAATTAGGATCTTCCTTAGCGAACCAAGATTGCTTGCATCCCACATACGTGTTTCAAAATGATTACATGTTCTCGTAAGAGATGATTAAATGTATTCATGATCTTAAATGCTAAATGATTATCATGTTTAGCATGATGTTTGCATTTATTTCTTATGTGCATTTTACATAATTTGCTTGTAAAGCTTGCACCTACACTATGTCCCTTTGACACATTAGGAATTAGGTATGCCTATCACTATGAACCCTTAGAAGTTATAGAGTCATACACTAGTGTCAAAACCTATAAGTTAGAGTAGTCGCGAAGTTGTCCCAATTCCCTAGTTATCACTTCGCCTTCTTCCAAGTAATACACCCTTTTGTCATGGGAAGGTTAGATACAAACCTAGTAGAACTCGGAGTAGGGTTGACAACTTAAATATTTCATCTGAAATATTCAAGTAAGTTTAACTTGCGATCGCAATTGTTAAATGTCATATCCGAAACATCATATTCAAGCCTTTTAACAACATATGTTAAAACGCTCATCCAAAGCTAAATGCTAACATCAACCTTCAGATGACAAAGGACTCACGAGTTACTACATAAGTGATTAGTAGTTCCTTTCATCCTCGTGTGAATATACACGTCTTAAGATCCCAAACCTTGCTGCAAATCAGCACCATAGGCTTAGCTTTACGCCTTTCCAAACCCCGTGAAACGCTCACGTGCGAAGCACATCGAAATCCGTAAATCAACTAAACCTCTCAACAGAGAATCCCCTAACCATCTCCGTCTAGGTCTAGGAATGATGGAACATATTCCATAAATCTTATGACTATTTAAATATTTCACTGGAAATATTAAAGTCATCCCTCGTACCCCTCTTAAGACTACCTGAATATTTCACTGGAATTATTGTAGTCATCTCGTGTGTCTCGTCTCATGACTCTTTAAATATTTCACTGGAAATATTGAGTCATTCTTTAAATCCCTCTCATGACTATCTAAATATTTCACTGGAAATATTAAGTCATCCTTCACATCGCTCTAATGACTACCTATGTATTTCCTCGGAAATATAAAAGTCATTTCTTCTCGTCCAGTATCGTTTAAAGAATTTATTAGGTATAAATTCTCTCCTCGTGTCGAAAAGTCTCACTAAATCAGTGAGATTTATTCGAAAAATCATCTTAAACTCCAATGAGAACTTAAATATTTCATCCGAAATATTTAAAGTATATTTAATTTTCTAAATGCAATTAAATGTCATTTCTCGCTCTCAATTAACGTTCATCGAATCCCGTTGGATTCATTCATGAAGGAATTTAATTGGTATAAATTCTTTTAATCTAAAGTCCAGAAAAATCACAACATATGTGAAATTTCTTTGTCAAAAATCTTGCTTTCAATTCTCACCAACACTATCAAAACCCACTCGATGTAGTCTTGAACCAAAACCGTCGCCTATCAGAATAGATTCTATCTATCATCTGATTCCTTAGCCTTTTCCCTTTCACTTCCGCATGGTACTGAACACACCATATGTATGGTTACTTCCGTATCCATTATCTTCCCAACTTATCTACACCTTTCAACCTTAGTTCTACACTACCAATGCTTCCGCATCCCACTCACCTTCCACACACCTCAAGCGAAGAACCGCTAGGATAAGTTGAGATAACCCCACTAGAACCTTATCACCAACCTCACAACTCTGAAGATTTTACCTTCTTAACCCTTTGGATATCTCCAAGTAATCACATGCCTCATCATATAAATATTCTATGAATATTCACAATGAATGAAAAGAGCTACGTGACTTCAAAGGTGAAGTTTATCATATGCTATCCACCACTTGTCATGACGTTACTAAGCTCATCGCTTTCGTCAACGTTTGTTTTCCTCTTTATCTTTTACATCTTGTCCGGATGCTCATAGATTAAGGGGGAGCGAAAACACACTCATATAGTCTTTCACCAAACACTCTCAAGAACACACTAATGTGGTTCTTATTCCCTAGGAAACTTCCCTTTAGCTGCCCAGAACTAGGCTGCAAAGGAAAATTCGTGACTTCCAGGTCACGGTACCGTTAAATAGGCCACGGTACCATTAAATTTAACGGTACCGTGTGGTATTTAGTGGTACCGTGCCTATGTTTGACGAATTTTCACTGTTCCCTCCAGATCCCTGCATCCCTAACCTCAAACCTGCAAAATTTTGCAAACTCACATACACCCTAGGATTTCCTCACTACACCATAGGACTCTACCACCAACTTTAGTTCGAATCCCACGACTTTTGCCTATATAGGGCATCACCATTGCAAGCTTATCTTGCATCTCATCTTCAAACCTTACATTAACATCATTCCTCATCACACTCAACCCTTATAACTAAACTTCACTCTTGACAGTGATATTTAGTCTAAAAACCTTCAACCCTTATAACAATCCCGCTCAAACCTTTTAGCTACACTTCACTCTTGACAGTGATAGTTAGTTTAAGAACCTTCAACCCATCAATCATCACACTCAAACCTTACAACTATTACTCACTTCATCTTCGACCTTACATCACCCAAACATCATGTCATCCACACAAGAATCCACCACCTACATCTCAAAGAAACCTAGGATAACCGTAAGACCACCTTCAAAACCACTCTTTGTAGATCTTACAAAAGAAGATGAAGCAATGGCACCACCTTCCCAAGCTATTCCCAACTCACCATCTCCACCTAATGCACCCTCCAAAACATCCTATACCTACACAACATCTTTATCATTTCCTTCCCTCACAACTCCAATGGATTACACACTCTCACCCACAACTCCATTGGACTATGCCATGCCAACTCCATCACCAACCTTCAATCCTCACAATCACACGAAACCCTTCATACACTAAATCATCTCTAACACACACCTAGGATCATCCAAACTAGAAATCCAGAACCTCGTTACCTCAACCCCGTTAGAGATATCCAACCCCAATCTTGTTTGGATCACATGCACATTTTTTTTCCTTTGAAATATATCATGCATCTCATTGTCAGTGCAAACGATATATTAATCTAAACCATCCCAACACCAATCATCTTAGGTAGATGATTATGTTGTTCAAAAGGTTTGTTAAAACTTGCCTTCCCAATGACAACTTGGAAGAAGTCATTTGGTGTGTCATTCAATGAACGAATTTCGTTCTTGATTAGTGTGATTGATTGAACAATTACACCTTAGGTTGTCGGTCAGTTTGTGACACTTATGTGTCAACATAGTTTAAACCTTACATGTCTTTCTATGTGTATTCTATCCCTATAATGCTGCTCCTATTCTTCTATATATTATGTTGCACGAAGCTAACCCTTGATGTAGGAAAAACCTTTGTAAGAATTCGATCCATGGATCCGCTAGATACCAAGGTAAATAAACAAGGGGATTAAGTCACCATAGGAGAGCATTGAGCTAGGGGGAGCTCAGGAGTATATGAATACATAGCATGGGGTGGTCTTCACAAGTGGTGATAGAAGGCTTCACTAGGATGATGCAAGGTCGCCTTTCGGGGGAGAAAGGATAGTAATGCAATAAGGGGGAGTAGGGAATGAATTCAAGGGAGTGCTCGAGGCAACGACCTTTTCGATTCGACAAAAGGGGGAGAAGTGAGTGTAAACAGGTAACTTTTACATTTTACTATGTGTTACGGTTTACATATTTATCATCATCAAAAAGGGGGAGATTGTTAGTGCAAATATTACGATATTTAAACTAAACGATTTCTTTGTTTTAATAATGACAAACATGTAACTTGTAATACATAACGTAAAATGTGCAAGTTACATGTAAACACAAATCATCACTGCATACTTACATCAACACCTCCCGACGTCTCAAGTATGTTTCAACGAAGTCATAGATTTCCATCCCGAAATAAATCACTCAAGGTATGGACAAACAAATCTACTACTTGATAAATGATCAAAGGATTATATTTTTCTAAACTTCACATTTTTAATGTGACAAAACATTTTTTCAAAAATATATTTTACAAATTATTTTTGAATTAAAAAGAAATGTTTTATTTTGAAAAATAAGTTTAAAAATCCCAACAGTCAATTTCCCCCCCAAAACAGCTCCAACATTCCCAAATAAACCTTCCCCACTAAAGACAAACGAAGGAGCGTCCACGGTACCACTAAAGTACCGACGGATCCACTAAATTTAATGGAGCCGTGGGTCTGTAACGGCTAGTTTTTCCCTTGCCTATAAATAGTGGACCATTTCACACTTCCAACTTGATTTTTCCAGTCACTTTTCTCTGGTTTAATCCCTCCTCACTTAGATGACTTTCTTTGATCATTTGGAGAGTCTTAGTTTGTTTAAGAGTGATCCAATCCTCCATTCAAGTGATCCTCTTCATTCCTCTTGATTAGCAAGAGAAGAACACAAAGTATCCAAGTAGATACAAAGTGTTGTCATCCCTCTTGATTAGCAAGAGAAGAACACAAAGTATCCAAGTAGATACAAAGTGTTATCATTCCTCTTCATTTGCAAGAGAAGAACTCAAAGTATCCAAGAAGATACAAGAGTTGTAGTTGTTAGGTCTTGTAACATTTGTTACACTCTTGATTGTATCATAGCATACATCAAGATCATTTTTCTTTTGTGAGAGTGTGAGTGAAGATCATTGTGATCTTGTCGAGATCTTGGAGATCTCTTGAATCCATTGGGCTTGTGTGTATTGATCAAGTGGATCATGGGTAGATCGTGGTAGATTGGTGCTAGCTAAGATTAGCACTCTAAGCGACGTGTACAGTGTAGATCGGGTAGATCGTGGTAGATTGGTGCTAGCTAAGATTAGCACTCGACATCTAGCTTAGTGTCGGAAAACAAGTTAAGCGACGTGTACGGTTTTCTCCGCCTGAAGGGAGTTTGTTGATTAGTGAAGTAACTCTCGAGTTGGGTACTCGGGGAGTGGAGTAGGGCGAAGAGGAGCTTCATGACCGAACCACTATAAATCATCGTTTCCGGTTTGCGCCTTCTTACTTGTCTCTTTACTTTCATTTCATTCTTTATCGCTTTATATTTGCATTGCGTTTTTGCTTGTGTGGCTAGTTGCTTATGTTATGTTGATTATCTATGTGTCGTGGTTTGATTGTGCATATGTTGTAGTTTACTATATTCATCTCTAGATGCTATGTGATCATAGTTGACACTTTTCATATCACATCACACTTGATCGGGAGTTTCATACAAAAGTTTTAAATTTTTAAATGGAAACTTATTCACCATCCCTCTACGGTTTCCACAAACTTACCCCAGTTTGGCACTTCATGAAACTTCTTCTCTTCTTTGCGCAGGGGTTCACTCAATTTACGAACTCCTACTTGTGCTTTCCTATGAACTTGCTCAAGAATAATATGAAGGAGTGCCTTGTTAGAGTTCTTGTTACACCACTCAACAACATAATGATTTTCAATTAATAACAACTTTACTTGTGTTTTCCCTTTTGTATAAGTTGAATCACTCTCACCAACTTTCTTGATTAATTCTCGTGGCACTTGTGGTGGATTTTGGTCGATATGAGTGACTCCAACTTCTTCCTAATTGAGATATTGTTGTTCTTCCAATGAATTTGAACACTCATCTTCATATAAGGAAGGAGAAAACAAGTCATCATCTTCTTTTGATTTTCTATCATCAATTGATGAAAGTGTTGGTTCATTTAAAGTTGGGAGATAAAGTGTGGTATTAGTCTCCACAACTCCCACCCATCTTTAGGAGAAACCAAATCTTCACGATCATCTTTAACCGGAAAAAAGAGATCATCGAATAAATTGTTATGAGCATTAGTATTATATTCATCTTCTTCATCTTCATCATCAAAATCAAACATGGTGACGCCTTGAGATTCATATGTTTCTTGCCTATTAAATTCATCTGCCAACGGATCCACATGTGTCTCAAGAGCTGCAATACTAGCGTATCTTTGATTTGCCTCTCTGTTGGATTTTATCATTGAAATGAGCTTATCCAATTTTTGGTCAAGATACGAGAGATGGTTATCACCTTGTCCTTGGCCTTGATGATCATATTGTTGAGCCGGTCTCTGTGGTTGATCGAAGAAACTAGAGCTCTCATATGAAGGATGATAATATTGACCACCATATTCCCCTCGATACCTCGTGTAATCTTCTATCTTAATATTGTAATTAGCATGATATGTGTTATGCTCATAATCATCATTTTGAGATTGATAGTCATATGTCTCAAGTACTCGCTCCTTCCTACTTGCTTTCTCCTCTGGACAATTTTCATAAGAATGAAATGGATTCCCACAAGTCCAGCATGAATCCATAGAAGCTCTAGGTTAAACAAATGATGAAATTGACCATGCAAGATTACCTAAAAATCTCGGGATCGTAAACTAACGGTGATGTACTTCCCGATCTACGCATGCGCATACACTAACCTGCACACTCACAACTAACAAATCAAACAAGCAAACAAAACAAGAGAAAAAGAAAATCTTTTTGTATTTTTTTAAAACTATTAACAAACACTTAAACCAAAAGCGCACTCACTCCCTGGCAGCGGCGCCAAAATTTGACCGTTGTCGTTGTACCGATCAAAAATAAACCTAATTACCTTATACTAGATAGGGCAAGCGGGTATCGTATCCACGAGGAGTATGTGGTTTTAATTCAAGTTTTGGGGTGATAACTGATTAATAAAAGTTTTTGGTTTAGAAATCTTAATAACTAAATACTAATTAACTAATAACTAAATTACTAATTAACTAGAAAGTGAATAAGCGACAAAAGAAAAATAATAAATAAGCAAATAAAAATAAGATTCGTAAACTGTTGAGTAAAAACCAAACCCCTCCCGGCTCCGGATATATTGATATGATCAAGTTACGGATTATTACTAATGTTTTCTTTCAAACCACATAGACATAGTTTGTATTAATTGAAAAGGACAATTTTGGGCACAAGTTATATTCACCACATGAATCGTCTTAATCCCTAAACTAGTTAGAATCGGCACGACTCATTGACTGGCGATAACATGTCTTACAATAATCACATCAATTAATTTTATAATTACTCAAATGAACAATTATGGGTACAAATTATGTTTACCACACGACCGTCTTAACCCCTATACTAATTAGGCTCGGCACAAATCGTTGACTCGCAATAATATGACTTGCAATAATTCACCAAATAATTATATTAAAACATTAAAATCAAATAAATGATATGCATTAAAATTATATGAATTAATGTTTGACAAATGTTGACGTTTGTGTCCGGACGACCTATCTTGACTGGCCGTCCGGACGACAGGGAGCCATCCGGAAATACCTAAGGGCACTCAACTCATCCGGCCAATACAACTGTAAGTCGAAGGACAGGTGGCATCACCTTTTGGACAGATGGCAGCTGCAGACACCGCCGTCGCCGTCCCGGGATTTACAGAATTATGTCAGCGACATGTCCCCTGAAAACCCGGCGCCGCCAGTTCAGGTATCGAAGCTGGGCACTATAAATACCCAACTCATTTACTACTCTCAACTAACTAATTTATTAGCATTTACTTCATATTATCGTTCATAACCCCTCGGAATATCAAATACTTACTTTCACACCGGAGGTGGGTCCTGGGATAACACCCGGGGCGAGCCTAACGCGTGTTGTTGTGTGCAGATACCCGAAGGATCCTTAGTATCCGAAGGGATCAACATACAAGCCTCTCGGAAGAACCGTCCGCTAGTTCAACCGAAAGGTCTCCTTTATTTGTCCGAAGTGATTGCAAGAAATTACTTCAACAAATTGGTGCCATCTATGGGACCTGCCGCTCGATCTACCATAGGTTCAGAATGACAGGTCCTACACCTGTTTTTACCCCTGTCCGGAATACGGGGGAACCCGGGGGATTCGAAGGAGACCAAGACTCTTCGGATGCCCGAGCCCTTATCGAAGGTCATCTTTCAGCCTTGAAGGAGTTGTTCAAGCAACCGAGCAATCGAAGCCTGATAAGCCCCAGAATGCTGAGGCTCGACGAAGAGTATGAAAATACAGAGGAAGAGTACGTTAAAGGGTCACCATACGGCAAAGGGAAAAAGGTGGACGATGACTTGAGCAAACCGTTTAAGGAAGTGATTAAGTGCCCGTTCACGAAAAGGATCATAGAGTTCTCATCTCCCAAGCACAAGATACCGACGAACCTAAAACTATACCAAGGAACAACTGATCTAGACGACCACATCAATCGTTTTACCGGAGCAGGGAATCACGAAGAATGGCCCATGCCCGTATGGTGTCGAATGTTCCAACAAACCTTGGACGAGAAAGCCAGGGGATGGTTTGATAAGCTTCCGATAGGAAGCATTGATAGTTGGGATGAGCTTCAGAGGAGGTTTTTGAATAGGTTTAGTATATTAAGGGTAAGCACTAAGGATCTTACGGAGATCAACAAGATTCACCGGAAGGCTAATGAGAGCCTTCCAGACTTCAAGGAGAGATGGGTGTGCGAGGTCAATTATTTCACAGAATCTCCAGAAATCATGAAAATCGGTTTGTTTCTGAACGGTCACCACTGCCCGAAATTGGCAAAAAAGTTCTCTGACAAGATCCCTAAGACTGTCGACGAGATGTTGGAAAGAATTGATGATTTCATCCGTGCCGAAGAGGCTTTCCGGACAACAGAACTGCCGAAGGGAGAGAGAGTGGAATCTCGGCTTAACCTATACCACAGCAGAAGTGACCAACAACCAAGGCCCCTTTTCGAAAGAGATCGCCGTCGGATTAACCTTAAGATTGATTTCAAAGGACGCAGGAGTGATTACTATGCTCCTTATGTTCCCCCGAAGCATGACAGCTCTAGCCGGATCGATCCTCGCCGCACTGATATCAGCCGAAATGAGACAAGGCCGATAGATCTAAACGCTCAGACGAAGGAACCAAAATAGATATTGGCAACCGAGCACCAACTGAAGTTACCACAGCCTCCTCCCAGGAAGGGAAAAATACAAAAGGATTGTGCGGACCGGTATTGCGACTATCATGGTGAGAAGGGACATTACACTGATGATTGTTGGCAGCTCAAAGAGGAAATAAGAGCCGCATTAAATACAGGGAAGTTAGACCATTTATTGAAAGGTCTCAGAGGGAAAGGAAAAGTCACCCAAGGGGATAACCACCAGGGGAACAAGGGAAGAATCATTAACATGATCCGAAGCTCGGTAGCCCCTCGGAGAGAAGAAAAGACGGACTCAGAAGGATGGATGGGCCTTCCAATAAGTTTCCCGTCCATCTTTACGGATGAGATGTCGGACGAGCCCCTAGTGATTGAAGCCGAGGTGGAAGGGATGACAATACAGGGAGTCTACGTGGACCCTGGTGCTTCGATGGAGATAATGTACGAACACCAATTTGAACGGTTAAACCCTTCGGCTAAAGCCCGGTTGAAAGAATACAGCACTACTCTGGTGGGATTCGCAGGGAAGCCCGTTAAGCCGCGGGGATCGGTAGATTTGGAAATCTGCTTCGGAAGTCAAGGCTGATCCCGAAAAGTCTGGATGGAATTCGCTGTGATTGATTCGCCCCCCCTCCTACAACATCATATTGGGATGCACCGGGTTAAGGAAATTACGGGCCATCCCCTCGACTATCCACTCGATGGTCAAGTTCCCTACTCCAAGCGGTATAGCAACGCTGATCGCGCGGCCAATAATTCAAGAGCGCCACAGGTCAATGGAGGAACGGATGAAGAAAATAGAGGTGAGGAGAGAAGCTTGGAGCACTGAAATAACAAAGGGGTATGCCGGAAGGAATGCCGGGCATTCGGAAGGTTTACCGCAGAAACAAGGGAAGGAATCCGCCGTTGGAAGAACGGTCTGATGCTACAATCGAATGGCTCCTTATAGGTTGACCGAGGTAGGAATAACGGTTCAGGTAACTATTAACACAAAGTAACCATTTCACTATTGCTATTTCATTCTCACCAATGTTTGTTTTCATTATAAACTAACGGAAGGAACAAAAATACCTTCGTAACTAAAGGCAGGTAATCTCACATGCCGATGGAACGAAACTAATAGGAGAACAAGCCAAGAAAAGCATGAACCCACTGAAGGAAGGGAAACTTGCCAAACGGGACCACACGAGCCACGCAAGGATGGAAAGGAAAGCACCATTGATATGACGGGCAACCGAATGTTGAAAATGTTTCCATGAATACTTGGTTTATATATCTTATGTAACGTCTGAAAGGGATTGGTATTAACTATTTAAATGACAAATGCAGTTATCCCACCGTTGAAGGGAGGCAATTTTCCTACAATACGTCCTGGTAATACTTGTTACATTCTGAACATAAGTTGAAAGTGACCCCTCCGAGAGGTTCGCGCCCTCCAGAGAATTTTGTGGTCAATGTTCAAAGATGGTATGCCCAAAAAGGGGCCTGCCATACAATTTCTGAACATAAGTTGAAAGTGATCCCTCCGCGAGGCTGGCCCCCTCCGGAGATTTTTGTGGTCAATGTTCAAAGATGGGATACCCAAAAAGGGGTTACCATAACGGTACCCAAAAAGGGGTGACCGAGTAATCATTTATCATACTTTGAAATAAGCCGAAAGTGACCCCTCCGAGAGGTTCGCGCCCTCCGGAGATTTTTGTGGTCAATGTTCAAAGAATGGCGTGTGTCGCCCAAAACGTATAAGCTTGTACCTCCGGAACTATGGAAATAGTGAAGGTAATAAAAAACAAGTATTATACGTTCGTAATAAAAATCTATCTCCAACGTAAGCTTGTACCTCCGGAGCTATGCAAATAGTGAAGGTAATAAAAAACAAGTGGTACGTTCATAACCCGAGTGCAGGCCGAATGTCAGCTTGTACCTCCGGAACTGCGTAAGCAGTAACGGTAATAACAAACAAGTGTTCGGCACGCGTTCGGGGATCGAAAACGCAAGCAGAACGAAAGGATAATAGGTGGTCCACATAAGCTGAAGTTGACCAAGCAATCCGAAACTGTCATCTTTGGGAAACTAAGTTGTTACATTTTTGTTCCACACATGTGATATAAAAAAAAAAAAAAAAAAAAAAAAAAAAAAAAAAAAAAAAAAAAAAAAAAAGAGAAAAGAGGAGGGAGAAAGATCAGGTAATCATTAATAATGGCAAGTTTATAAAATCCGATAGTCCAATCCGAGTATTCAAAGGAATACACCATTACACGAACCAAGATGAAAGCTCCGTACGATCAAAGCAACATTAAACATCCCGGTTGAACGAAGAGGTAAATTACTCCAGAAATAAATAAAAGCAATGCGTAAAATAAGAAACATGGTACAGGCCGAATTATGTAAAACAACCACACAGCTAGATATACAAATAAACAAAAATCATACAAATTGTACGCTACAAATTATTACAGTCATCCGAATCAAATAAATTGTTTTTTGGCTCGATGGCCTTACATCCCCAGGTGTTTTCTCAAAGTAACAAAGTTTAAAACAGCTTCACAAGAAATCCGAAATAATCAGACGGCCGACTCATTCCCTCCAGCAGAAGAACCCTGGACGTTAGCAACTTCGGTCTCAGGAGCTCCTGAAGTTGATCCGTCGGCAACACCGGCAGGCTGGTCCTCGGCGAAGGTAGATGGAGCAGGGTCGGGGAAGATCTTCAAGATTTCATCAAGAGACTTAAGGTAGGAGCTACTAATCTTCTTGATGTAGGGATACTCGGCTGTGAATAGCCCATCGTATAACGGGTCGAACTTCTTGCCAGCCTCCACATCCAGGTCGTCCGTCTCGGCCACAATTTTAGCCACCTCCTCCGGCTTACGACCCACAACCACACCCTCCAAAAAACCGGAATGCGAGGACAAGCTGAAAGGGCCCGCCAAATGCTCTTTATATTCATGACTATTCAAGAGACGGCGAACCACCTCCGGGATGACATCCTTCACAACCTTAAACCGATCCGCCTCCGTTCGGCCCAGTCGGGCGATGAGATCCTTCTTCACCTGGTGGAGGGCCAGATTGTCTTTTACCTTTTCGCTCAGCTTGGACTTGGCTTTTTCCAAATCAGCCTCCAAGGCACTGATCCGTTCCGCCGCGGCCAGCCTCTCATCCTCCACCAACTTCTCCAACTCCTTAACTTGACCCATCAACTCCGATTCTTTAACCATACAGGTGGAATGCTCGGTCCTCAGCTGCTTGAGCTCTCCCCCGCTCTTTCTGAGGTTTTCGCACTGTTGATGGGCACGATACATCTCATGATGCTCATGAAGAAGATTTTTGAACCGGAGTAACAGGTCCGATTGAGTTACGGCTCCCATACCCAATAGCTTCCAGGCCCTTTGGGCAGCTTCAGCATCGCCCAGACTCTCCAGGAACGACTCTTCCTTCGGAGTCGGCAAATTCAACATCAAGTCCCGACAAACTTCCCAACCATCCAAACGATCATCCTTGCGAACTTTCCACCCTGGAATGTGCAAAGCAGCGGGGTCATCCTCATCAGTTACTTTCTCCTTCCCATGGCCAGAGCCAGCGCCGGAAGAACCCCTTATGTAAAAATAAAAGAGACAAAAAAGAAGGTAAGAATGAGCAACGATTATTATCAAAATGAATGCAAAGGCAAAATGCAGGGAATGACATTTCCGAAAAGCTCACCAGCACCAGCGGCCTCGGACGTGAAGCCCACACCAATATTTCCTTGGCCCTCCGGCTGTTTTCTTTCGACCGAAGAACCTTGGCCCTCCGGCTGTTTTCTTGCGGCCGAAGCATCTAGCTCCACCACATCAGCATCTTTATTCGGCCTACTTCGCTTAACCGGCTGGAACTCACCACCTCCTTCCACACTGCGCTGAAGGCGAAATCTAGTCCCATGCTGCTGGGACTGGGACGTTTGCCGAGCAGCGTTTTGCTCCTGTTTCTTCCTCTTGGCCTCCAATACCTTATCATCATGTACTTCGACCCCTGTCAGTTCGGCCGTCTTCTTCGGAATGTCGGCATTAGAAGTGGCAGGAGTAGTCACATGCGTCTCGTGAGACTGACCCTCCGGATATTTATCCCCTTGCATCACAGACGCATCCTTTCGGACTTTTGGTTTCTTCAAATACTAAGACATTGTGATGGCTGCAAAAAATAAGAACGTTAAACAGTTAAGAAATAAGCACATAAATATACCAGCCAGGAAAATGCAAAACAAAGGCTGCAAGGCTATACCCTTCCCCTCGGCATCCCTTATGGCCGCCCGGTAGCCGGGATACTCCCATTGAGATGTAAGCCCAACGGCATAGAGAAAACCCCGAGGAACCCGGATGAGATCTATCACATCCTGAGCCAGTCGGTCAGCATCTGCAACATTGAATTCTCCCCTTGGGTAAGGATCTGATATATCTGAATCATGATGCCTCCAAGGTATGGTGAACGGGATGACTCGTCTATCAATCAGAAAGAAGTCGCGCTTCCAACCCTTCAAACCAGTCAAAATTTCCCGAAAGCATACCCTCTTATCCCGACCGACCCTTTTTTCAAAAGAAAACCAATGGCCTTGCTTGCTCAGTTTGTAGAAGGCCCGGAACAAAGGAGTAGTAGGATTGATGTGTAAGCTTCGGCAGTACACTTCGAACAAGGTCGCACGATGCATTCCCAGCGGAACCAATTGAGAAATATGAACTTTATAATATTTAATAACACCCAATAGGAAGGTAGAGAAAGGTACACTAAGGCCACCCTCAATGAAATATTCCAAGTACAAGCCGATAGCATCGTCCGGCAGTTCGTCCATTGTCATACCTTTCGGGGGTAGCCGCAGATGCAGGTCTGTCGGTATACCGTAATCCATAGTTATCTTGTGTACAGCCTCTTCGTCCAATCGAGAGGTGTACTTTTGAATGTCAAACTTGGGAAGAAATACCTCAACCCCTTGAGTATCCTCGTCATGAGTCGAAGCAAGAGAATCCGACATGGTTTAACCGAGGGAAAGCGGAATATAGCCGAACAGCAAAGTAAATACAAGATATGGGTAGTTCGGAACGTACCTTTGCAGACGAAGGACTAATATGAAAGCCGCTGGAATTGACTTACGATTACTGTTCGGAAAATAATACCGCAAGACGTCTTGAAGTAATGTATAAAATTACGGTAATAACAAGTGACACAGATAAGGCTATTTATAGGTAAAAAGGAATGCGTGAAATATCGCGCCCAGTCAAGCGCTGACGTGGCAACACCTCCACCCACGCGCTAGACACATGCGCACGTTTCAACACTCTGTGGTTGTGATTCTTTTTCAATAATAATAAAATATATGTAACATGACTCTCGGCGAGTTTAGAATAATGCAAGACATGCTCAAATCTAACGGTCCGGGTCGACCGGAAAATGTCAAAGTATCACACCATCGGCACAACCAATATTATAATACTGGGGGGGAAGGATGAAACCCTCCGGGTAAAACAAAAAAGTACATTGACTCACCAGGCAAACATGACAGTTATTCCTTGAAAAAGCAATAATGATTGTTGACAACCTAGACCCCTCAGAAATGGTAAGAATGGGGCGTACGTATCTGGACGATGGTCATTAAGTCAATATAAGTCGCAAGGCGTATGTTGTAAATCGTAAAAGATTTAGAAAGTATTGCAATGATAATTTATGTACATTAAAGTCATCATGTTAGTTGTATGTCATGGGTAATGTCAGAATTTGCAAAGTATCACAACATTGGTAAAACCGATACTATGATACTAGGGGGGACATGTTGGTGTATGTGTCTGAATGATGTTTGCCGAAAGGCACAAAGGTATTATTTAAGTATTGCAGGTATATGCGCCCGAGCGACGTATGCCGGAAGGGACAAAGATATTATTTAAAGTATTACATCATTGGTCTTCAACCGATAATGCAATACTGGGGGGACATGTTGACGTATGTGTCCGGACGGCCTATCTTGACTGGCCGTCCGGACGACAGGGAGCCATCTGGAAATACCGAAGGGCAGTTAACTCATCCGGCCAATACAACTGTAAGTCATAGGACAGGTGGCATCACCTTTTGGACAGATGGCAGCTGCAGACACCGCCGCCGCCGTCCCGGGATTTACGGGATTATGTCAGCGACATGTCCCCTGAAAACCCGGCGCCGCCAGTTCAGGTATCGAGGCTGGGCACTATAAATACCCAGCTCATTTACTACTCTCAACTAACTAATTTATTAGCATTTACTTCATATTACCTTTCATAACCCCTCGGAATATCAAATACTTACTTTCACACCGGAGGTGGGTCCTGGGATAACACCCGTGGCGAGGCTAACGCGTGTTGTTGTGTGCAGATACCCGAAGGATCCTTAGTAGCCGGAAGGATCAACACACAAGCCTCTCGGAAGAACCGTCAGCTAGTTCAACCGAAAGGTCTCATTTATTTGTCCGAAGTTATTGCAAGAAATTACTTCAACAACAAACAAAATAAAATCTGTAAACATGATTAAACCAAATATATCTTTTACCGAAAGTGATTACAAAAAAATTAGCCGCGCATCATATTTATAGACATCACGTACAATTTGCTATGCATGTTCGAATCAATAAAAAAATTACGGCTCAAATTATTATTTTCAATTCGAATGGGTCTTCCTCTGGTCCCACGAATAAAAATAAGATGACAGCTCCAGATGTATTATCTTCAATTCGAATGTATATATTAAAAAGGGGTGCCTCTGTCTCACGAATAATATATAAACAAATGACGGCTGAAATTTTTTCGAATGATCCGAATTGTGTTTCTCTCGAATGGGGTCCGCCCAAAAAGAAGAAAAACAGATCTACCCAAATTCCTCTTTTTTTACCTCGTACAACTTGTATATTTTTAATAGTGAATTTTTGGCCTTGTGCAACTTTGATCCCTGAACTTGCGCTACATTTCACTTTCGGTCCCATGCTTTCTTTCCTTCAATAATTCACGAACAAAACACATAAATGTGTTTAAACTTTAATTTGTTTTAACACTTTCAGCCCTTATCGTATTTTAAGCTTGTAATATCACAACTTTAGCTCCTTTATGCGCCAAACCTACATAATCATAAAACACCTCAAAGTACATGTATAACAACGAATAACAATGCAACAATGCGTAATTAACATGCTATGAGGTGTATGTAAAATACACCGATCAGGCAGCATGATATTGGAGGGGGATGTATGCCTCGGATTTGTGTCCCTATCTTCATGCGCTCATGCGCACTCTTTTTCCCGCTCTAATGCTTGATTGCCTTCGCGCCCTTTGAGGAGTCTGAGTGAACCGGTTTTTTTCCTTATGTAATCTCTTCACCCCGTAACAAACATTTGGTATAATTTATTTTTTTATAGAAGTTTTTCTGCAAAGTTTTTAAATATTTATTCTACGTTGTTGTATTTTAGATACTCATGGAATGATTGATACACCAGCACAATCACTAGACACTGACTATGTGCCAGTGGCGCAAGTTGAGGAAGATATTGAAATCGGTCCCAGTTTATCGTCACAACCTAGAAGAAAACACTATCATAAAAAGAAATCGGCAGAGACGAACCGAGGCTTAAAACAAAACCTATCATTGGTCACCGAATGAGGAATTGAACTTAGCTAAGGCATGCTTAGACTAACCGGAGACCCTAAGTGTGATATGTTTTTTTTTTAAACCAAAGTTTAACTTTTAATTAAGTACATGTAATTCATTTTTTGACTAATTACAATTTATTTTTTTTGAAGGAAATTACCGAAAGGAAAAAACCTATTTGAAGAAAATAAACAAAATATTTCACCAGCTTAAAAACAAAGAACTTGGCTATCGAGACCAAGATAAGATTAGCGCAAATAGTTCAACCAAATTTACACTCGTTTAAGCAATGCAAACAACCATCCTAGTGGTGCAAACGAGGCCATAATCCAATCGAGAGCTCTAGAAGAATACCAAGGAACCTCTCGGGGGCCTTTCCTGTATTTTCAAATGTGGGAAATTTTAAGAAAAAGTTCTAAATTTGACCAAGTTGTTGACTTCGATGCTAAAACCCAATGCGGTCAACCGAGTGCCAAAAGGTCGAAGACGACATCATCCACTGTGAAGTTTAGAATAACTTCATGGATCGTTTAGAACACAAGGGATTAACAATAACAATGATAAACATGATGCGCAGCGGAATGAACAAAACATCGTTATTATTGATACAAGGTTCTTCGTCATTATCTCTAACAACTACATACAAAACAAACAGCCCCAATACTACGTGATCAAGTGTAGTACGGTTACCTAATCTAACAGGGATCGATGATCCTTGAGGCTTAAACCAAACACTAAACCCTAGGCGTCCATTAGAGGACTTGACGCGTAGATGACACACACACTCTTTTCTGTGTTTACATCTTTGACACACTTTAAACTAAACGCCCTTAATCTCTTTATATAATAGAGATTAGGGTTATAAAGACTTCTAACATAATACATTTTAAGTCCTTCATCTTTGTCTTCATAAGTCCTTCATCCTTCATGTGTTTTGTCTTATCAACTCAAATATACGACCCAACAATCTTTCCCTAGTTGATAATGACAAAACCAAATAAGCACGAACTTCACCTGAAGTTAAAATGTATGAAAGACACAACCACCAAGGATCTTCAAGTTGCAAAGCTTCAATGTATTACTTCTTCCCCTTTTTATCATAATCCACTAGGAGACTCCAAGTAAATGCAACTTTGAGCTTCACCACCACGAACCACTATCATACTTCCAATCCAATCTTCTAATGTTTCGAATTACCCACCATTAAGAACACCAAAAAGCTTACTATAAATGAACTCAGGACAAAAGAAACCTAAACCAGTAGTAATAATAACAACTAGCAGTTGTAAAAACCTTCACCTCAATGTAGCACATAAATGGTTAAACATTTTAATATTAAGCTTCCCCTAAAACCCATATGTTAACCATTTAAAAGAACTTTTCGAATAACTAACCACCACAGCAACAAATACCATATAGTACTATCCATGAACGAGCACCAAATAGCTTACGAAAAATGACTACAATAGCATTTGAAACCAAGCAGTAGTAACATGAAGAATAGTTCTTTAACTTGAACCTGATTCGTAAGAGTATTCAATAATAATGAACATCAGGTCATAACCAATACCTCAAAATCCAAAACCAAACACCTGTGTGTGTCAACAATCCAAATCTCCAATAAGTCACAAACAAAAACCAATCAATCCTCTTTATGTATGTCGTTTGATATCACAAATAAATCCGAGAACCATAACCATGTATTATCCAATATCGAACAATACTAAAAATCATCTTGTGTGTGTCTAACATCTCCTTGAGAACAAAACATGAATCTGTTCGTTACACATTTAAACTTCCAATATAACGTTGCACAATTAATCCATGAAACCCATATACGCAACAGTACTAACAATGCGAGCAACCACAAGCAGTACAAACATTCTGAACTAGCAGTACTAATAACCCTATCCTGCACTTTCAAATCATCAGCGTATACTGATTAATTAGCGTATATTGATTAATTAGTGTATACTGATTGATTAGTGTATACTGACGGAATTTAGGAGCGGTACATAATCATGAAGCAACGAGCAGTACTAACCATGTAAACTTGGCAGTACTAATGTAGAACGAGCAGTACAAACTCATAACGAGCAGTACTATATGAACGCAGCAGTACAAACATGTGATACCAGCAATATCAATTCGCTAGGAGCAGTACTAAGTTGAAATAACTAGCAGTACTAATATGTCGACCCAATGTAAGCAGCAGAAACAAGTAACTAGCAGCAGTAAGTCCCCTTTATAACAAGCAGTAGACTTTTATCAATACGACCTTACATGCTTCAGTATTCTTGACATCAACATATCAGAAGAAAAACATAGTCATACCCCCATTCGCATTGCAACTTCCTCATCTATTAGGGTTTCTGAAAACCACTTGTTCATCAGAATCAGATTAAATGAAGCGTAGAAGTGTGTTTCTTTGTCGCCAAAACTTTACATTGTAGCAGCAACATAAACCATAATAATGTCTCTTAAACTTGTGTGTACACTTCAGCAAACCAGAAACATAAACGAGTTAACAAACCCTAATAATCAACCAATCTTTAACCACGAACTCAGCTTGTAGTAGCAACATCAAAGAACATCATGTAGGGTAAACATAAGAAAGAGATCGACCACAACAGCAACATAATCAGTTAAACCAAACTGATTTTATAAGTTCAAAGCCTAAAAATTTTGTTTAGAAACCCTAAACACAAATCGTACATCAAAGCTGCTTCCATTCGTGTATTATTGACACCAAACAACATATATCCAACTTCCACAATGAATTAATTCAGGTGAACATGAATTTAGGAAGTTGAGTATCACAAAAACCCTAAAAATGGAAAAACATGAACTTCTCTGTAGCAGTTTTCAAAAATTTATACCTGACGATTAAGATCTCAGATTGAAGATCCCTCCGGTGAGAATGTACCTTGATATATGAAGAACCTCCAGAAAATTTTTAGCCCGATCCAACGGTTAATGAATGAGCTATCGCCTTTTGAAAACAAACCAAAATCGATTTTCTTCTTCATTCTTCGACAAAACCTTGTATAATCCCTAGATCAAGAGCTCCCCAAGCTCTGATACCAATTGTGAAGTTTAAAATAACTTCATGAATCGTTTAGAGCACTAGGGCTTAACAATAATAACAATGATAAACATGATACGCAGCGGAATAAACTAAAACATCATTATTATTGAACAAGGTTCTTCGTCATCATCTCTAAGAACTACATACAAAACAAACAACCCCAATACTACGTGATCAAGTGTAGTACGGTTACCTAATCTAACAGGGATCAATGATCCTTGAGGCTTAAACCAAACACTAAACCCTAGGTGTCCATTAGAGGACTTGACGCCTAGATGACACACACACACTTTTCTGTGTTTACATCTTTGACACACTTTAAACTAAACGCCCTTAATCTCTTTATATAATAGAGATTAGGGTTACAAAGACTTCTAAAATAATACATTTTAAGTCCTTCATCTTTGTCTTCATAAGTCCTTCATCTTTCATGTGTTTTGTCTTATCAACTCAAATATACGACCCAACATCCACCGACCCACAATGCCAAGGATCGGACGCTCGTTGTCATATCGATCTGAATACAACCGAAGACGAATAAGAAAGGGATTATTTCCCCTTTCGGGAACCACCACAACGGCCAACAGGTAGGGTCGCAGCTCGAACAATCGTCTTCAATCGTGAAAAACAATTACACGAAGAGGTTCGAGAAAATGACAAGCAAGTTGGATGGCTTAATGGAAATAAGCCAAAAATTAATGGACTTAAAAAGGGAACACGGGGAAGGAAAGTTTAAATGAAATAAAAGTTGACAAAAGGCGGAAGATTTAAATTTTTTTATCCACCGACTATAATAATCACCTTTCCAGTTCCGAACGTGATTTAGTAGAGCAAATGAAATAAAAAATCCGCGAGAAGTATAACCACTAAATATTTTTTTAAGTACTAGCAGGGTACTCGCGCGTTGCAGCGGCGAGTACCCTGAAATAAAAAAAAATCCCGGCGAGCAAATGTTTTTCGATTGTATATTATTTGTAACAATAAAAATTTAAGAATGGTGTGTATTTTATATGAGCACAACTTTAAGTGGCGACGATATAAAAGCGATAGTCAGTAATATTATTAAGGTAGGAGCTCAAAGCTGTTAACAATAGTCTTCAGAGGCAAGAGTGTTAACCACTTGATCCAAGCTTTACCATTAATCAAATATCAAAGATGATTTTTGTCTCCTTACTTAAAAGTTATACATTTACACACTCAAAAGTCATACATTTATAGTCTACTAACTTTCATTTTCCATTTGTCTAAAGGTACTCTTTTGTATTATCACCATACTCTTTTATTGTGTCTACTCCTTATTACCATCATCACCACCCATACCATTTCATCTATCATAAGTGTCATTCATTTATTTTCTAATTTTTCTTTTCAAGGTTCATAGCTTTTACTTAGCATATAAAATTTTGTATTTTAGAAAAATATGCAAATATACAAGTTTCATTGGGTATATATGCAATTCCCTCTAATTATAAACTATCTTTTGCTTCTTCTGTGACACAACTAACTATTGTAAACTTACTTCATATTCTCATGTCAAAATCTATTTAAAAGAAGTATGTTCAATAAAAAAAAAACAATAACTCCTTTTGTTACTTTGTATATCAGTTAACCAAGCTCTTTATTTAGGATTTTAAGCAAGTCTCAAGTTTCAATGGTCATCATCTTGTGATTGCCATATATACCAGTAGACTTTTTTTGGTTTTTAACCATTCAAAGTTTAAACAACCACTTTTCTAACTCACATATGTTACATAATACATATTATTTAAAGTTTAATATGAATCATATACAAATATACAAAGAAATTTTAAAAATATACAAAATCATATAATAGAAATAGAATCATTACAATCTTGGTTCTTTGAGAAGAAACTAAATGATAGCCGAGCGTGTGTAAATTTAGCAATTTAACGAAACACTATATGAAAATTGTTGAATAATAGTGATTCACTACAACAAAGAAAACACAAACTATATTGTATTTACTTCCATTACATATGCCAACTTTCAACGTTTAACAAAGGCTCACAAAAAATACAAAATAATTTGATAAAAATATAAAGATCGTATAATCTGAACCGAAAAATTATGAAACAATAACTTAACAATGAAAACAAAAAGGATCATATCGTACGTTAGAATCTATTAGTACAAACTTAATTAGAAACACAGAACCATGATTCAACCATAAACCATTAAAAACTCGGATATGCACTATAAACTATGAGGCCCATTTACGAATTTAAATGACCAACCCATCATTAAACACAAACCCAGTTATAACCCTAAACAACCTCTTCAAACAAATCCCGCAGCCACACAACGCAGCCAACCAAAACATTTTCTTTCAGTTTCATTCCCATCTCACTCAACAAAAATGAACGCAACAACAAATAATCCACACAATCAAGAAATAAACTAAATGCAACATCGAATACTATATATATCTACTTGTGTTAATTCGAATAGCAACCACACACTATATTTGTTCTTTCATCTTCAGTTACTACTCCATGAACACAACCCGCCTGAATGAAGAACCAAAATCATTTTCGTTTGTTTTAAGAACGAATCTTTGAATATGGTAAGAGAAAACTGAGATCTTTTAGTTTATTTAGAGTCTTGTTATTTGTTTGAAGAGGTTGTTTGCGGTTGACTGTGATGGATTAGGATATAGTTGTAGCTTTTTGATGGGATTTGTTCTTCGTTTGTAGTGAAGTGTAGAGTCTTGTTGTTTGTTCTTCGTTTGTAGTGTGTATTTATATGGTGGAAGACATTGTTAATAATCATTTACTATAGTAACTTCACATTGAATGTGTGCTGTTACAATGTGAAGTAGTCGTGAGTAGTGTTACGATTTTGAATTGGTGTGTAGTAGAGATGTCATTGACCAAGTATTAAATCACATTATGACCTGTTACAAGATGCGTATTGATTTCATAGTAAATGGTAAAAACGTATACATTTATTTATGATCATAAAGTCTATTAACAAATACAAAACGTATTGACCTATAAAGTTAATCATAAGTCTGTGAACAACATTTACTAAATTAATTTCTTTTTATAGAAATGTTTTTGGTCTTAAAATTTTTAAAACTTCTATATTTAGAATGTCCTAAACCTTTTATAAAGTAGTATAGATTATTATTTTTATAATCGCATTATTTTGTACTCCCTCCGTCTCAATTTAATTGTCCATATTTCCTTTTATAGATGTCTCAAATTAATTGTCCACTTTCCTTATTTAGTAAAAACTAGAGAATCTAGTGGAGGAATATTCCATTTTAGTGGTTGAAAATTAAAGTGGCCCCACTTTTATTAAACTTTGTGTTTTCTCTCTCCTGATAAATAAATTGAGACGGGGGGAGTAATTTTTAAAAATACACAGCCCCCGAGCCCCCACTCCCTCTAGTATAAGGGGGCCGCATGTTAGCATTGAAGATAGTGCAAGACCAATTAGCCATGTGCTATGCTGCCATTTGATTTCATTGGTACGTAGTACTTTTTTAATAAATATAAAATCTTTTTTTTCGAACGATGACTTTCATTCAACTGGAGTATCGCACCCTTCGCATTGGAGAGCCCTGTCACCCCACACTGGTCAGACTATGTTATCTTAACCGGGGCCACGCTGGCCTGGGCGTTCAATGTCCATGTTTCTCCTTTTTTTTTTTTTTTTTTCATTAATAGAAATGTAACTACTAGGTATACGATATATATCTTAACTACTTATAATGTAAAAAAGGTCAAATGAAAAGTGAAATCCTGAATTTTTGGTCATTGTCCATAATGCCCTTGTAAAACTGAATTGGTCAATGCCCTTAATGGAAATCGAAAGTCAGAACAGAATTGGTGTTTAGATATGGAAACTATATGCCAATGAATGTCTCTAACTTAAGCAAGGAAATAATATTGCAAGCGAGGAAACAATATTGCACGGTTGAAAACTTGAAATTAGTAAATATAGGAATGATTTGATAAGTTGAAACTTATCAAAGTAAATATAGGAATGATTGGCTGAAGTTGAAACTGTCATTGCCTATTGAATGCTATTGCATATATATAAGAAACCATAATACCCATTCTCGTTTGAAAAATCAACTAACAAAACACATACTACACATTCTCATCTCACCGCCACACACACAAAAACTCTCATCTTCCATATATCCCCACCACCAAAATTTCCACCACCACCGGACTTAACCACCATGGAACTCACCAAAAGGGTTTTTTTTATATAAAGTTTTTAGGTATTAATTAAGTTTTGAGGGTTTTCTTGTATAGTTCTATTTTTTGTATTTGTAGATCGATTGTTTTCTATTATAGGTCTATTATTTTTATAATTGTTTTGCATTTTTTTGTTACAACCGGAAAAGTAAAATTGATGGTGATAGAAAAGCTATCGTCGCCAGAAAAAAGCTTCTACCCCCACCACTGTCTCATCAGAAGCGTTGCTGCCGCCACCGCCGCCGTTGTCTCGCCGGATATGTTGTTGTCGCCGCCGTTGAATCGCTTGTGTCACCGGAATATGTATGGTTTACTTTTAAAGTTGTTGTTGATATTTGTTATAAAATTTAATATGTAAATTTTATTATATGTTGTTAATATTTGTTATAAAATTTATTATGTAAATTTGTATAGGTTGTTAATATTTGGGTTACAATTATTTGATGTATAGATGCAATTTTCATTCGATATAAACTATGTCTTTCTTGCAACTGTGTACAAAAAGAATGCAATATATGCAAGACGTCTTTTTAGTGGTTTTGATTTTTGAATTCTCATTCAATAGTGGTTTTAAATTTGAATAATCTTTACAAAGTACAACAACGATAGCTACCTACAACTATTTGGTTTACAATACTTTGGCTATTCGAGGTTGCTAAGGTCGAGGCAGCTATGACAGCCTAAAACTCCAATACTAGAAGAAGTTGAAACTTCAAAACCGCAAAAGTATGAAAAAGTCACCAAAGGGTATATCCACACGTAAACTACATAAAGCGAATGCTTTAAATTTCATAAGGATTATTTCAAAGTTTTGAGTTTTCAAATTTAAGAACTTGTGAGTTGTAAAGGGTTTATCCCAATTCTTGAATGTTGAAAATCTTCAAATGGCAAGTATAAAGGACACATTGAAACTTATGTGTATGTCTGAATTGTTGGAAACTTTTTACAAGTATCATTCCCATATGTATACGCATGTATCTATATATCTGATTGTATGTATGTAACTCGATTTGTTTGGTACTAGACGAGTACCATACATAGCAACGGGATTTTATAGCGGCATATAGTTGTAATGATATTTCAATTAAGTGTTTTGTGTAATCATAATATCACGATAACTACTACCTTTTTAAAATCTCGTTGCTATGCACGGTGTATCCCATTTCTTGAAAATTCAAAAATCTTCAAAATTTAAAACTAATTAAGGAAACTTAATTAATTAATTATGTAGTAAATGATGAATAATTGTACTCCATATGTGTGTATGATATAGTTGACTAAGTATGTTTGTACAGTTGTACATGTGTTTATGAGTGTACGTTTGTAAAATTCATTGAAACAAAATTAATACATATAGTTTAACATAAATTGCATATATATCTTTGGTAAAAGTTTTTGATGAACATGGGACAATGACTTTTATGCATGCAAAGGATATATATGCAATTTTGCATCTTTGGAGGGGTATATATGCAAATACCCCAGAAACTTTGTAAAAAAACTAGACGAGTACCCGTGCATAGCAACGAGATTTTATAGCGGCATATAGTTGTAATGATATTTTGGTTAAGCGTTTTGTGTAACCAAAATATCACAACTATCTTCCGCTATAAACTCCCGTTGCTACGCACAGGTACTCGTCTAGTGTGTGTGTGTGTGTGTGTGTGTGTGTGTGTGTGTGTGTGTGTGTGTGTGTGTGTATATATATATATATATATATATATATATATATGTATGTATCATAAAGATCAAATAAAAAGACAAATATCCGTACACTACGTAAAAAGATTTTTTTTTTAAAGTTCGCGAAAAAATCCAAAAAAATTCCACAAGATCGGGTATGTTGGTGCATGACAAAGTTGTGAAGGAAGTTTTTCTAAAAGTGGATACTTTTTTCGAAAAAAAAAATATAAAAAAATACGTTTGTGCATTAAATCGTTTTTTTATGCATCAAAAATTCGTTTTTACACCCAACTTCTGTTAACTTTTTTCATCAAAATAACATTGCGCATCTAACTAAAACAAGTTGAAAATTTTGTGCATCAAAATTTTTTTGCGCATCAAAATTCGTTTTTTGTGCATTAAAAAAAACGTATCAAAACTCAAAAGTAGAAAAACTTCTTTCATAAAAGTTTTATGCACCAACATACCCGATCTTGTGGAATTTTTCTGGATTTTTTGCGAACTTTTAAAAAAAAAATAATCTTTTTACGAAATAAAAAGACAAATATCCGTACACTACGTAAAAATATATATATATATATATATTTTTAAAGTTCGCGAAAAAATCCAAAAAAAAATCCACAAGATCGGGTATGTTTGTGCATAAAAGTTTTGTGAAAGAAGTTTCTCTAATTTTGAGTTTTTATACGTTTTTTTAATGCACAAAAAACGAATTTTGATGCACAAATTTTTTAACTTGTTTGAGTTAGATGCGCAATGTTATTTTGATAAAAAAAAGTCAAAATAAGTTGGGTATAAAACCGAATTTTTGATGCACAAAAAGCGATTTAATGTATAAACGTATTTTTTCATAATTTTTTTTTTCCAAAAAAGTATCCACTTTTGGAAAAACTTCCTTCACAACATTTTCATGCACCAACATACCCGATCTTGTGAAATTTTTTTGGAATTTTTCGCGAACTTTTTTAAAAAAATAATCTTTTTACGTAGTGTACGAATATTTATCTTTTTATATGAATTTCATCCGGTAAATTAAAATACAAATCTTTATTAACGAAGACACGCCTAGAGAAATGGACGAATCAAACTTAACCAAAAATTGCAATTAACCGGCCTGCCAACCGTGGGCCTCATAGATGGATCGATCTTTAACATGCATGAGCAATATGTATTATTTTTTAGCAGTGCTAATGAACTCTTGATCACATTCCAAATCCATCATATATTGTGGCAGAAGACAAATTTCCACACCCATGCTCCCGGCCCCATCCCGACTAGGAAACAATGTGATTTTCCCATCGCCCTTGTTTGCGCAACCACTTCTAGTAGCAACTGCTTTCCCCAATCCGAATTCACAGGCGTACATGTCAAACCTTGGTGAGCTTCCAATGGTTACAGTGTTGGACTGCTCAAAGATCCCACTGAATTTCACTATTGACGGGGATTTAGACCATGAGTGAATCCATTCTTTGACTGTAGTATCATCATGCTTCCTTATAGCTTCATTTAACTGCAAAGCCGCCCAACCAAGACCCTTGCTGATCAAATCCGCCACCGTTGCTGTTTCCCTCACCAGGTTAACCGGATTGCCGAAATAATCATCAGGCAAAGGTGGGTTCAGCCTATGCCGGTTACTAGTTGCAAGCTTGCATACTGTTTCAGCATCTTGTGGTAGACGTCGGGCTCGTGTTATGCACCTCCACAGAAGTGCGGATACTGCTTGTAAACTTGATATCTTTTGGCATTCGGCTTCGGCATTAGCCTTTGCTTTGAGTTTGGAGATGGAAGACGATGACAAGTGGAAGAATCTCTCCATGACCACCTGTGGAGGGATTCGTTCGATGAATTGATCATGATGGGTGTAGGGAAGATTTATGATCGGATCACATCCCTTGATTGGTGTTCGTATGAAAGAAGAAGCATTTACATTAATGAGATTATTATTATATGTTTGGCTCCAAGAATCCATGAAACGCCAGAAAGAAGTTCCATCAGCCACAACGTGGTTAATGGAGCCACCGATGAAGATACCATCGACAAGCTCGGTCACCTGAACTGATAACAACGGGAGAGTATGACCGTCGTGGTTAATGGCGTGATTAAGGTCAAAGAATGGATGAAACAATGTGACATCGTTTGGACTAAGGATGTCGCACACAGTTACTGAGGATGTCGCGTAAACGAATTTGATTCCGGGGCTGTTTTCGGGATCTAAATAGATGACATACGATGGTGGGTTTGATTGTTTCCGAGTGGCCAGACGGCCGGCGAGAGGGTGGAAATTAGTGAGAGTGTCGGAGAGAGAGCGGCGTAGGTCATCTAAAAAGGCGGTGATGGAAAAACCATTATTTTCCTTGGGTGGTTTTGCAAAAAGAAGACCCTTTTGGCTGTAGTTAAGGTTGAGGTAAACGAGCTCAAAGGGTGTCAAGTGGATTGGTTCTTGTTGTGGGTGTGCTGCTGGTTTGATAAACCATTCGGAAACACAAGTTACAGTTGGTGCCGGAGCCATCTTGTTAGGTTAGGAGGAGAAGGAGAGGGAGAAGGAGAAGGACATAAGGAACGCACATTTCATTTCATTTTATTTATGGACGAGCTATGTAATTATTACTCCCACAGTCTCAAAAATATAGTAGGAGAATATTCTCTTTGAGTGGTTGAAAACAAAAGTGGCCCCACTTTTATTAAACTATATGATTCTGTTTCCTGGCAATTATTTTGAGACGGAATTCATTTTCTGCAAGAAAGATTCCTTTACCATTGGCTCTTTGATATGATTTTATTTCTCTTCTTTTTTTTTTAATAATTAAATTAAAGGCTTTTCGTACTTAAATTATATATGATATAATGCAGCGTCAACAAATGACGCCAGTAACGTCGTTTTGGTTTTGGGCTGTCTGTTTTACGGCCCGTTTGCTTAGCCCGCTCCACTTTTCTTCTTAGCTTCTTTTGTTCATACACGTACCACATATGTGTCTTCTCCATGTGGTTTTACCGGTAGTTGTGCGAACCTTCTCCGTGTGATTTTATCGGTACCTGTGCAAACCCTAAAGATTGTTGTCTCGACGAATCCAGAGGACAGTAGGTTTGTGTATCTCTTTCTTATGGTTTATGTGTGGATGGTGCATATGGTTTTTCCTTTTTTCTTTTTCTTTTTTGTTGTTTTTTTTATGCGTGTGTTTGATTTGTGTCTTTAAGAATGAGAAGTAAGAGTAAAGCTGTCCGTAGAAATAGTTGTAACCAACCGTTAGAGGGAGACGGGTCTGTTAGGGGTGATACTGGTGAAGGGTTGGATCCTGGTGGTCTTATAGATGTGGCTACTGATTTAGATGCTAATAGCGGTAGTGGCTTTCTGATGATTGATACGCCGGCTTCGGTTTCAGAAAATATAATGGTCTCTGCGTGTGACGTTGCTGAATTCATGGATGTTGACAATTCCTTATGTTGTACCAAACCCTTGCGTGACGGTTCTGTTACCAGGAACGGTGTTCCTTCTATGTCTACGAGATCTTTGAATGGTATATCGATTAATGAGCCTCCGCAGGGTTGTCAACGCAAGTTCCCGGATCCCACCAATGTCGCTGAAAAAGGGAAACAGAAGGTGGATGATGTGTCGCTGTTGACAATAACTGGTAGGGTATATTTTCTTATTGTGGTTTGTTCATATTTGTATTTTATTGATGTGTATAGTCTTTCTCACGCGTTTTCCATTTGTAGGTTCGTGTCGTATGGATACATATATTCTACCGCGTTTGGGAGCTGGCCAATCTTCTGGTAATGTTCTGTATGTTTTTTTTTTTCATTTTTCTCCTTTTTTGTTTGTTAATGTTTTCGGTGGTTTTTATAATAATTGGTTACGTTACGTTGTTGTGACAGCCGAGATTGGACTAGGAAGTAGTAATGGTTTCGTTGCGAATACCATCGATGGTCAGTCATAATCTTTCATTCATAGTGTTGGTTTAGATATATCATCTGTTCGTATGCCTCAGCTTTTGTTTCTTTCATTTTCAGTTACTACGGGTGGCTGTGATACTTGCTATACATCTCAATCTTTGCCTGTGCATTTACCGACTACGTATGAATGTTAACACAATGCCCTTTTTAATTAGCTACATACAACGGTTTTGTTTTCTCAGCTAATAGATGTGTCTACACATTTAGATGCTAATACCGGTAGTGCCTTTCTCATGATTGATACACCGACTTCGGTTTAGGAAAGTATAATGATCCCTGCGTGTGACGTTGCTGAATTCATGGATGTTGACGCTTCCTTATGTTATGCCGAAGGCTGGCGTGGCGGTTCTGTTACCAGGAACGGTGTTCCTGCTATGCCTGTGAGGTCTTCGAATAGTATTTCGATCAATGAGCCTCTGCAGGGTTGTCAACGTAGTTTACTGGATCCGACGAATGTTGCCGGTAAAGGGAAACAGAAGGTGGATGATGTGTTGCCGTCGGCAATAACTGGTAGGGTATATTTTTTCATTGTGGTTTGTTCATATCTGTATTTTATTCATGTCTATAGTCTTTCTGACACGTTTTCCAATAGCATGTTCGTGTTGTATGGATACATATGTTGCAACGAATTTGGGAACTGGCCAATCTTCCGGTAATGTTGCGTATGTTTTATTTTTCATTTTTATTCTTCTTTCTTTGTTAATGTTTTCGTTGATCTTTATAATAATTGGTTACATCACGTTGTTGTGACAGCCGAGATTGGAGTGGGAAGTAGTGATGCTTTCGGTGCGAATACCATCGATGGTCAGTCGTAATTTTTCATTCATAGTGTTGGTTTACATGTATCATTTCTTCATACGCTTCACGTTTTGTTTCTTTGATTTTCAGCTACTACATCCGCCTGTGATACTTGCTATACATCTCAATCTTTGCGTGCGCGTTTATCGAGTACTTATGAATGTGAGCACAGTGTCCTTTCTTAGCAGGTGCATACAGCGGTTCAGTTTTCTTTTAACTATAATGCGCACCCTCAACATGCGTCATGCACTGGCGGTCCCAATCGTCAAATGTTTGCCAATCCTATATCCAGTGCTAGGCGGGCGACACCTCGCAGAAGACAAAGGCGTGCGGCTGAAATGACACCTGCTACTATCCACGGACACACAGGTACTATTGATTATGTCTTCTTTCTATGTAGGTCTTTCTTTCTACTTTTGTTTTGTGTTGTGGTTTCCTTTTAACTTTTTTTTTTTTTTTTTTTTTTTTTTTTTTTTTTTTGGGGGTCTTTTGCAGGGCCACCGGATGCATATGTGTCTTTAGGGCCATGTAACAGGATCTGTCGCCATTGCAAGGCGTTGTTTTGGTTTGAAGAAAGGGTTAAACACGGAAGCCGTACGATTCCCAGGTATCATAGGTGTTGTATGGGTGGTCAGGTGGTTTTGCGGCGACAATCCGAATATCCTCTGTATATCAAACAGTTATTCACGGACCGCCACTTCATGGAGAATGTCAGAGCTTATAACTCAATGTTTGCTATAACTTCCTTAGGAGCTCAGATTGATGAATCAGTTAACAGAGGACGTGGCCCGTACATCTTCAAAATATCAGGACAAATTTATCATTGGATAGGTGGCCTTTGCCCGTCTAAGGACACTGATCCGCGCTTCTTGATGTCATATCTCATATATAGCTTGCAAACAACAAAACATGGAACGCCATTTGACAAAATTATATCAGGAAAGCATACTAATCAACAATGTTATAACAAAAACTGTTTAGCCTTATTCAAACACGTAATCTAATCGTAAGTAACTTAACAACCTTAGAGTCTAATCTAAAAAAAAATATACCAACAGTATCAAACATAACAACAACTAAAAACATATTAATAAGTATTTTAGCAATAAATATACAACACCATAACATTTTTTATCAAGATCCAACCAAAAACACCTAACTACCAAAAAATTAAAATCATTAAAAACAACTATAATTTTCCTAATCCTGTTCCTAAAAAACAAACATAATGAATAATCAATCTAAAAAAACCAGCCAGAACATAAGATCAAAAACAATAAATACATGCAATCAAAAATTATTCACTTAAATATAAATTTAAATAAATGAAAATTAACACATCACGCGATCTGGGGTTTCAGCTTCTCAACAAATAAACCATGTAATAAAGATAAAAAAACCGTAAATACAATTAAAAGATCAAAATTGAGACCTTTACTTTTTGTTTCTCCGGGAACAGATATTTTGATCAGACAAGTAATGTTATTTTCGATAATGTTATTTTTGATAAGACAGAAACTCAAACATTTGGTCCCTAATATCTCATGGGTCCAAAGTTGTTAGTGTTAAACATCCCATGCATTTGTTGCATTTGGTTGGGATGTTGGAATGGAGGACACATTTCCCATGGTAAGTAACTTTGGGGTTGACGGTTATTCCAAGTTACGGGAAAGTTACTTGGATAACTTTGTCTTCTAAAGTTACCTCTCGGTAGAGGAGTTCTTGACCGAGGTTTAGGAAAATTTGTTCTTCTAGGTGAAGGAGTCTTTAATCTAATATCGGGTTTTACAAAACCAAGTCCGGGGTTAACAAGGGTTTGTAAAACCTTTTGACTTCCTATTAATAACTATGTGACTCGGTTTAGGACTTAAGTTATTTTTTAAAATTGACCCAGATCTGAATTTAGCACCAGACGGTACCACGGTACCACTAATTTTAGTGGTGTCGTCTGTACCTTTAGTGGTACCATCATCTGCTATTTCAGATTCTCCAGGATTTACAAATTTTACTTGTTTAGTACCACTTGTAGAAGCTTGGTTTGGGTCAAATCCTAAGCCTACACCGGCATGTTCACTAAACCTAATGTTTTCAAGCATATCATTAAGTGCCTTTGTTCCTTCTTCAAACTTAATGATCCTTAACGCATTTTCTTTGAGTTTTTCATTTTCTACTTGAAGACATATGCATGACCTACATCCTACATCTATTTCTTTATTTTTCTCAAGTCTTTTAACTTGACCCTTTAGTTCTAAAACTTAATGTTTTCACTAATCCTAAGCCTACACCGGCATGTTCACTAAACCTAATGTTTTCAAGCATATCATTAAGTGCCTTTGTTCCTTCTTCAAACTTAATGATCCTTAACGCATTTTCTTTGAGTTTTTCATTTTCTACTCGAAGACATATGCATGACCTACATCCTATATCTATTTCTTTATTTTTCTCAAGTCTTTTAACTTGACCCTTTAGTTCTAAAACTTGCACTTCGATTTCATGCAATGTTGCTTTTAGTGTTTTGTTTCTACTTATGATTTTAGAACTTACTTCACATAGTTTATTATATTCGTCATATAATCTATTGTCATCTATTGACGAATTATCATCACTATAATAAGAAGAGTCGGAATGTACCTCATTTGAAGCTTGAGCCATTAGACATGTTTCGTCGTTGGGCTTCTTCTCTTCTTCTTCACCGCTATCACTCCAAGAGCCTCCTATGAAAGCTCTTTGGTTGTTGGTTTTCGGTGGTTTAGGACATTCTCCTATGAGATGATTGAAATCTCCGCATCTAAAACATCTCCTATCACTCTTTCCTTCCTTTTCATCTCGGTTCTTTTGTGACGACTTCTTATCATCACGAGGTTGCCTAACGAACCTACCTCTTCTCCTAAAGAACTTTTTAAAGTCTCCAACGGCTAACGCATACTCTTCATCTTCACTATCGGAATCCGAACATTCCTCATCACTAGACTTCTTTTTGGCTTTCAATGCTAGAGATCTAACTCTCTCGCTTTTGCCTTTGACTATATCGGAGTCTTTCTTGATTATCATCTCATGAACCTTCAAGTTTCCTTATTAGTTCATCAAGTGATAATGTCGCCAAGTTCTTTGACTCTTCAATGGCGGTGACCTTTGCTCTCCATTTACGATGTAGAGCTCTAAGAAACTTCCTAACATAGTTCTTTCTAGAATAACCTTCATCAAGAGCTTTAAGACTAGTAATAATAGTATTAAATCTAGCAAAAGCATTATCAATAGATTCATCTTCCGGAATGAAAAATTGTTCATATTGTTGCACAAGAAGATCTATCTTGTTCTCTTTGACTTGATTATTACCTTGGTGCGTGACTAACAAAGTTTTCCAAATATCTTTTGCCGTGTTACACATAAAAATTCTTTCAAATTCCTTTTTCGGCAAAGCATTATAAATCATCATTTTAGCCTCATCATTTTTGGCTAGTTTTCTTTTAAGTTCATCACTTTGTTTACTATAAGGAACTATTTCATCCCTTTTAGTTTCTGGATTCTTTTGAATCGGTTGAAAGTCACCCTCGGTAATAATATGCCAAAGATCAATGTCTTTTGATTTCACATACGTTTCGAATCTTGATATTTGTCGGAATGGTTTTACCGGTTTTTAAGTTGTTTCAAAACTTTACTTGTGAAAAACTTTGATTCGATTCTTGTGTGAAATCAATCAACACCAATATGAACACTAAACAATACTAACTAATATAAACAATAATTATAAAGAAAAGAGATGGAAAGATCAAACCGGGACAAAGAGATTTATAGTGGTTCGGTCACGAAGCTCTTCTTCGCCCTACTCCACTCCCCGAGTACCACACGAGAGTTTCAAGCACTATGTCAACAAAGCTCCCTTCAGGCGGAGAAAACCGTACAACGTCGCTTATCCTAATTTCCGACACTAAGTTAAATGTCGAGTACTAATATTAGCTAGTACCAATCTACCACGATCCACACGACCTTTTCTATTTCACACAATCAATACACTTGACTCGATCTACCCTTAATCCACTTGATCAACACACAAGCCCACTAGCTACAAGAGATCTCCAAGATCTCGGCAAGATTACAATGATCTACACTCACAAACTCTCAAAAGAAAAATGAATTTGATGTATGCAAGGATACAACAAGTATGTAACAAGTGTTACAAGTGCACTAACTATAACTACAACACTTTGTATCTTCTTTGATACCTTGTGTTCTTCTCTTGCACTAGTAGAGGAATAAATGTGATCACTTGGTTGGATGATTGGATCACTCTTTAAACAAAAGAAAACTAAACTAAATGATCAGGAAGAAAAGATGTGATAAGAGTATTGAACTCAGAAAGATATGTGTGAAAAAAGATGCCCAAAAACTGTGAAGAGGGCTGGTATTTATAGGCAGGAAAAATCTGACCGTTATAGGTACACGGTACCACTAAATGTCACACGGTACCACTAAATTTAGTGGTACCGTGCCAGACAAGAACGCTCCATTTTTTGTTTTTAATCGTGAAAGTTTATTTGGGGAAGTTTGGAGCTGATTTGGGGGGGGGGATAGCTGTTATGATATTCAAACTTATTTTTCCAATAAAATATTTCTTAATAATTCAAAAATAACTAGTAAAGTGTATTTTTGAAAAAATATTTTGTCACATTAAAAATGTGAAGTTTTAAACACAAATTCACTTCTTTGATCATTTGTCAAGTTGTAAATTTGTTTGTTCATACCTAGAGTGATTTGCGTAGAAATGAGATCTTTCGACTAAAAACTTGTTTACATTAATTTTAACGTAAAATATTTTTACATTTTGTTATCATCAAAGCGTGAAGTTATCGAAAGATATAAATAACGTTTTTAGAACATTATTTTCATTAACACATGCAACAAAAGAAAAAGAAGGAAAAAAGGCCCATGGCCTGTTTGTTTTTGGCGTGAAGAAGAAGGAAAAAAAAGTTTTTCAACTCTATATTATACATTAGGCAGAAAGAAGAAAAAAGGAGACCCCTTTTTATTAATACATTCGACACACGGAACTACGGAAGCATAATATATATCATTCGCAATAGATTCCATCCACCACTTTGTGATTCGAAGACATAGAACATATATTCGATATATCTTACTATTAATTTACCTCGGTGAATGTGCAAAAAGTATAAAGGATTTAATTCCTTATGTTATACATAATTAATATGATGTCATTGATGTCTACGATGGTGATGTGCGGCTAAACCTTTTGTAATCTCTCCCGGTAAAAGATATTTGGTTTGATAATGTTTAAGGATTTTATTTTGTTTGTCAAATATTAATTCACATGATTTTAATGCATATCATTTGTTTGATTTTAATATTTTAATATAATTATTTGATTGAATTATTGTGAGACATATTATTGCGAGTCAATGATTGTGTCGAGCCTAATTAGTATAGGGGTTAAGACGGTCGTATGGTAAACATAATTTGTACCAATAATTGTTCATTTGAGTAATTAGAAAAATTAATTGATAAGATTATTATAAGACATGTTATTGCTAGTCAACGAGTTGTACCGAGTCCAACTAGTTTAGGGATTAAGACGATTCGTGTATTGAATATAACTTGTGCCTAAAATTGTCCTTTTCAATTAATACAAACTATGTTTATGTGGTTTGAAGGCAAACATTAGAATTAATCCGTAACTTTGTCATATCAATATATCTGGATCCGAGAGGGATTGTTTTTCTAGCCAATTGTTTACAAATTCTACTTTTATTTGCTTATTTACTTTTTATTGCTTATTTAGATTCAAGTTAATTAGTAGTTTAATTATGAGTTTTTTTTTTTTTTTTTTTTTTTTTTTTTTTTTTTTTTTTTTTTGGTTCTTTTTAAGGACTAAAGACAAAAAAAATTATGTAATTACCATTTTACCCTTGAATTTTTGAAAATTGCATCCACCGTCCTTATGCTAAATTACATAAATGGTCCCTGTCCCTACGCTAAATTGTGTCCAACGTCCCTATTTTTTTCGATTTTTTTTCCAATTTTTTTTCGAATTTTTTTTCTCAAATGTTTTTTCGAAATTGTTTTTTTTTCTGAAATTATTTTTTTTAGAAATTTTTTGTTTTCGTGAAATAATTTTTTTTACAAATTTTTATTCGGAAATAATTTTTTTAGAAATTAATTTTTTCCATTTTTTTCTGAAATTATTTTTTTAGAAAACTTTTTCGAAAAAAAAAATTATAAAACTTTTTTCGAAATTTTTTTCCTCAAATAATTTTTTTAGAAAAATAAATTTTTTTTCCCATTTAATTTTTCTGAAAATATTTTTTTAGAAAATTTTCTGAAATAATTTTGTTAAAAAATTTTTCGGAAAAAAAATTTTTTTTCTAAAAAAATTATTTCAGGAAAAAATTTTCTATTTTTTTTTCGAAAAAAATATCTAAAAAAATTATTTCAGTAAAAAAAATTGAAAAAAAAAAATGGGGACGTTGTACGCAATTTACCGTAGGGACATGGACCATTTATGTAATTTATCGTAAGGATGGTGGATGCAATTTTCACAAACCCACAGGGACCATTTATGTAACTTGGAAGGGTAAAATAGTTATAATACTTAAAAAAGACAAAAAAAAAAAAAAAAAAAAAAAAAAAAGTTTAATACACGAGAATTTATTTATTTTTTTGTTCGGTTCGCGAAAGTTAGTTTTGTGTCAAATATGATGCTTTTTCAAATATTTTGCCCTTTAATTATTAGCTTATTCCCTTTCTAGTTAACTAATATTTAGTTATTAAGTTTTCAAAACCACAACTTTTATTGATCAGTGATCACCCCAAAACTTAAATTAAAACCACATACTCCTAGCGGATACGATACTCGCTTGCCCTATCTAGCATAAGGTAATTAGGTTTATTTTTGATCGGTACAACGACATCGGTCAACCACCACAACTACCGATCCCAACGACCGTACATTCACGGAAGACACGTCATCAACCAATTTCAAACCGAACCCACTTTCAAAATCACTTCAATTTCATAACCCAGAAACCAATTTAACCATCTCCCCAATTTACACCTCCGTTAGGGTTTCACCCTCCCCCAAACCCTTGGTTTACATTTTCAAAGTTAAAGAAATGGGGGTGAAATTGGTGAGGTTACATTTTCATAAATTTGAATTTGGGGTAAAGGGTATTGGGTGTCATGATCAGTTTCATGTTTGTAGCTAATGATTATGTGTTGATGTATAATTTTAGTAAAAAAAAAAGGGGGATTTTAGTATTGTTAAGGATTTTATGATATAGGTTGATGTTGATGAGGTTGTTATTAAGTTTATACCTGGTGGAAAAAGGGGTTTAGTTATCTTGTGCGGTTGCATTTTTGTGATATTGCGAGTATTTCGGTTGGGATGATATTTTTTAATGGTTATGTGAACGGGAATTTGGTTTATGAGAATTTGGATTTGTCAACGGTTACAAATTATATGTTGGCGTCGCCATTTTATGCTGATTTTGTGGTTGATAGTGAGAAGTTTGTGGATGTTATACGCGTTGATATTGGTCCGTCTAGTTTGAGTAAGGCAATGAAGAGTCTTGGTGGTGAAGTGTGTGCTGACCAGTTGGAGTCCAGTTATGATACTCAAAAAGACGTTCGCTTGTGTTGGTATATAACAAGGGAATATTGTTAGTAGGAGATCATAGTGTTAATAAGATTTATGTATTTTTTTTTATTTTTTTTTTGTGGTGACTGATGTGCCCATATGGAAAGAAATGCAAGAAATCCTCAATTCTTTGACTAATAAAAAGTCAAAGAATGTTTGGTTTATGTTGATAATAGTTGATGATTTTTTTATTTTATTATTATTTTTTTTTTATTTTTTTTTTTTATTTTTTTGTATTCCTTATATTGATAGTTGATAATTTTTTTTTGGTAGTGAAATGTCCATGTGGAATACATAAATATTTATATGAAAAGAGAAAGAGAGTGGTGGGGCCAAGAAGAGAAGAAATGGGTATATGAATAAAATGACCATAATACCCTCATGTGCAAGTCACATGAGGGGTGTTTAACAGTCAAACCTAACGTCGTTTGGTCAAGGGACAATTAGTCTTAAGGGTTTCGGAGTTGGTAGCTGTAAGTGCAAAAAAAAAAAGTCAAATGACCAAGAGTGAAAGTCAACGCAAACCACAGGGACCATCTTTGTAATTTACTCAAAATTCAAATATATATACACTTTTTCATACCATATTTTGTCATCCAAACATAAACAATCGTAATGATACACTTTTTCATATCCATTATAATTTTACCCAATACCAAATCCGATACCCATAGTAATTCCTAGCAACAAACCAAACGGTCCCTAAGTTTTGTTTTTGTTTTTTTTGTTTTTTGTTTTTTTTTTAATGTTTTCATAGGTTATAATAAGTGTTGAGCATGGTTACGTGAGAACCAAATGATCTGAGAAACGAAATGAACCGTCTTAAGCACAGACCGGTCCATATCTCGGTTTGTACTGTTTGTGATTTTTTCTTTAAGGTTGTTGATTTCGTTTCGATCATCGATTCGGGCATTTCCCTACTTTATATATACGGTTTGGTTTAGCTTTGACCCGTTTGCACTGCCCTAATTATAAATGCTTAATCTTTAACTACATATAAATGGAATTTTTTTCCCCTTAAAAGTGAGTAATGCGTTATGTCAAAAATACCCTTTTTAATGAGACAGAGCTCTTGGGGGATGGGTTACTGTCATGGTTCACCCTACTTCATGTTTACAGCTAAATATATGCAGATTTGGCACTCTATGGAAGACTCAAGATCATGGTCTCCTAATGATTCTTGCTGTGTTTCTGTGACCGATCATTCAAATCAGTATGCCTCAAGTTCGGATGGAGTGCCTGGAAACTTAGATATCTTAATATTAATTATATTAATTGATCATTTGCTGTTATCAGACGTCTTGATGCTTATTGGGATGCTTCGGGTTATTTTTAAGTTAAATGGTCTTCTTTTTGGTATTAGTAGTTCTGTTCAATATGGCTCTAAAGTTTGGATGGGCCTTTGCTGTACTTTGTTTCTCTCTTCTTGTGGGCTCATTGTTGATAGGATTTTTGATGATTCTTCCAATTCCCACAAGCTGCTTCAGTTGTTTTGGAAGATTGAGCTTCTTTGGATTTATCAGACTCAAGCTATTGGAAGGTTTTGCGGCATTAATAAATATGTTTGTATTGTAACTCCCCCTCGGTCAGTCATAGCAGCCTAGCTTTCTATGGGTTACTTTCATATGGTGATGTTTGGAGGTGCTTTGGTTGGTTCCTTTGCATTGGCCCATGTATTCAGAGTATGTCAGTAGCTTTAGATCAAGCTCTTCCTTCCTGCTATGTCTTGTGCCTTTGGGGATTATTTTGGTTATCTAGTCTTTTGTCATTCAGTTGCTTTGTTTATCAGAATTGGGGTGTTGTCCTTTTCTGGTTTTGTTATTTGTTTCTAGGCAAGATTTGGTTTGTTTAGGGGTTGTCCTAACAGATCTATTCTCTTGTGCTTTTTCCGTGTACATAACCTCTTCATATTTTTTTTATTATACTTTACCTTGGAAAAAAAAAAAAAAAAATACCCTTTTCATCTTAATGTGTTAAATATAGTGTTTTAAATTTCTTAATATCGTACCAAAAATAGTTGACTTACATTAAAAAGAAGTTGTCAAATGTTGCTTGTTTATGCTGCTGGAACCATACACGATTAAAGAAAAAGTTGCTCTCATTTGGTTTACCCATATCCATTATAAATGGATTGGATTAGGTGGATATCCATTGATTCGGATGTCCGTTGCTATCTCTAGATGTAGATGACTAAGTTATTGAGAGGGTGTTTGGCTAAGCTTATGTATTGGGCTAATGCTTATGTTCTAGAAGCGGCTTATAGCGTATCTAACGTAAGCTTATAAGCCTATGGTGAGTACGTGTTTGGATTAGCTTATGTTTAATAAGCGGATAAACTCAAGTATTTGGTTTATGTTATGTTGGTTTATGACTAAATGATACATGGGTTAAGACATATCAACCTTAGATTAAATATAATTGAGGGTAAAATAGTAATTTGTAGTGAAGTATGTTATATAAGCCCAATAATTTTTTTAAAAATCACAATTTTGAGACATATCAAAACCTTTTTATATAAGCTCATAAGCTTGCAAATAAGCTTAGCCAAACACCTGGTTTGGGCTTATTTGAGTCATATAAAGCTAATAAGCTTATAAGCTCTTCATAGAAGCTTAGGGGGTGTTTACTTTCCATTTAATGAGTGAGCTCAAGCCCTTAACTCATCTTAATGGGGAGGTCCACCAAAACTTTTCTCTCTTAATTAAGTGGCTAATATGGTAATATGTACAAGCTACTTAATTTAGTAAACAAGCCCTAGTCATATACCACCTAAGATAGTACTCCTTTAGTCCCAAATTAATAGTCCACATTTTTTTGATGGCCCAATTTAATTATCCACTATTAAATATTGATATATAATTTTGATCAAGTTTATCATATTACCCTTTCTCAAAATTATTGTTACAAACTTTAAAAAGACATCAATTATGTGTTAAAAGTAAAACTGTTATTCTGTAAAAAGTAAAAGTGAAAAAACAATAATTATATGTATTTTTTAAAATTATGTTTTTTTTTTTTGTTGGAAAACAATTATTTTGGTACGACAAGAATAATAATGTAATATTTAAACGAGAAATGATTTGGATGACTAAAAACATGTATAGTTTTATGCC
The DNA here is from genome assembly GCA_021014915.2 of Artemisia tridentata subsp. tridentata. Taxonomy (NCBI): domain Eukaryota; kingdom Viridiplantae; phylum Streptophyta; class Magnoliopsida; order Asterales; family Asteraceae; genus Artemisia; species Artemisia tridentata. The sequence continues at coordinate 16,210,099 of CP139509.1, forward strand.
TAAACTGTGTGAAAATAGTTTATTGGTTTGTGAAAGTGGGTCCCTTTTCTGCAACCAATAAAATGCTAACGCGTTAGTTAAGGTATAAAATTAAGCATATTTTTAAGGGTTTTGTTGTTTAAGCTTTTCTTAGTTAAAAACGTTTCCAATTATGAACTAATAATTTCTATAAATATATTATTTAAACACATATAATTATGGTAAGTGATTTTCAATAAAATATATATTGATATCAAGTAACTTCATTCTTGAAAGTTGAAAATGTTTATACAACACTCACGAGATTGTTTTTCATATTTAAACCACATACGTTTGAAATATGATCCTTATTCAATTAAGGGTAAACACCATAAAATAATAACTTACTTTCTTTAATTTGCCGAGTTGAAACACATACTTTTTTTATTACCTTACTTACCAACGTACTTTCAAATTTTGTTCCGACTTCACCCACATACTTTTTTTATTACCTTACTTATCAACGTACTTTTAAATTTTGTTCCGACTTCACCAATATGCTTTGTTGAAGAAGACAGGGGTATTATAGTCATTTCAGTGATTACTTTAATATAAAATGGTTATATTGGTGAAGTCGGAACAAAATTTGAAAGTACGTTGGTAAGTAAGGTAATAAAAAAAGTATGTGTTTCAACTCGGCAAATTAGAAAAAGTAAGTTGTTATTTTATGATGTTTACCCTTCAATTAACTATTTTTGACTCATTCTATTTTTGAAGGAGATTCTGTTTGTGACGTAGTATACCAACCATTTTGGCGTTGGAGTTTATTTGTAACGCATTCTTTATAGATTTAAGATCATTTGAGGACCAAACTTTTTTTACATACCAAGGGACTAATCTCCACCCTCCATCTTTATTTGATCTAATGGATGAGATTAATCCAACAATTTAAAAAACCCACTTTCATCCTTTTTTTTCAAATATTAATATCTTTCAAACCGTTAATCGTTAAGCGAAAAAAAATATGCCGTTACGACGAGCATTTAATTATCTTTCTATAGATAGGCAATTTGATATATTTTCGACAATTTTTTTTTTTTTTCATTTTTTTACGTTTTTTTTCGTGGCCGAAAAAATCATATATGATATATCATATATGATATTACATATCATATATGATATATATGATATATCATATATGATATATCATATATGATATTACATATCATATATGATATTATATGTAATATCATATATGATATATCATATATATCATATATGATATGTAATATCATATATGATATATCATATATGATTTTTTCGGCTACGAAAAAAAAAGTGAAAAAAATGAATTTTTTTTTTTGTCGAAAGTATATCAAAATGCCCGTCTATAGAAAGATAATTAAATGCTTGTCGCGATGGTGTAATTATTTTCGCTTAACGATTAACGGTTTAAGAGATATTTAAATTATAAAAAATGGGTGAAATATTAAATGCTTTTAATCTCAACCATTGATTTCTTTTTAGATGGATGGTGGGGATGAGTCCCTTGGTATGTGAGGAATGTTTGGTTTCTTAAATAACTCGACTCTTCTTTATATTATGATTTAAGATCATTTGAGGACCAAACTTTTTTTACATACCAAGGGACTAATCTCCACCCTCCATCTTTATTTGATCTAATGGATGAGATTAATCCCAACAATTTAAAAAACCCACTTTCATCCTTTTTTTTCAAATATTAATATCTTTCAAACCGTTAATCGTTAAGCGAAAAAAAATATGCCGTTACGACGAGCATTTAATTATCTTTCTATAGATAGGCAATTTGATATATTTTCGACAATTTTTTTTTTCTTCATTTTTTTACGTTTTTTTTTGTGGCCGAAAAAATCATATATGATATATCATATATGATATTACATATCATATATGATATATATGATATATCATATATGATATATATGATATATCATATATGATATTACATATCATATATGATATGATATGTAATATCATATATGATATATCATATATGATTTTTTCGGCTACGAAAAAAAAGGTGAAAAAAATGAATTTTTTTTTTTTTTTTGTCGAAAGTATATCAAAATGCCCGTCTATAGAAAGATAATTAAATGCTTGTCGCGATGGTGTAATTATTTTCGCTTAACAATTAACAGTTTAAGAGATATTTAAATTATAAAAAATGGGTGAAATATTAAATGCTTTTAATCTCAACCATTGATTTCTTTTTAGATGGATGGTGGGGATGAGTCCCTTGGTATGTGAGGAATGTTTGGTTTCTAAAATAACTCGACTCTTATATTATATATCATTCGCAATAGATTCCATCCACCACTTTGTGATTCGAAGACATAGAGCAGATATTCGATATATCTTACTATTACTTTATCTCGGCGAATGTGCAAAAAGTATAAAGGATTTAATTCCTTATGGTATAATTAATATCATGTCTTTGATGTCTACGATGGTGATGTGCGGCTAAACTTTTTGTAATCTCTCCCGATAAAAGATATTTGGTTTGATCATGTTTACGGATTTTATTTTGTTTGTCAAATATTAATTCACATGATTTTAATGCATATCATTTGTTTGATTTTAATATTTTAATATAATTATTTGATTGAATTATTGTGAGACATATTATTGCGAGTCAACGATTGTGCCAAGCCTAATTAGTATAGGGGTTAAGACGGTCGTATGATAAACATAATTTGTACCCATAATTGTTCATTTGAGTAATTATAAAAAGAGTAAACTCCAAAATACATCCCTGTGGTTTGCCCAATTTCGCACCATACATCCAAATTTTTTTTTGAGTTTTATACATCCTCCGTTAGTAAAAGTCAAACACAATACATCCACGAGGACGAACGGTGCAAAGATTGTGTCGTTAACTTGAACACGTGGCAGTTAAGTAAGGGTATTTCTGTCATTTTATTGTCCCATCTACTTCACCCCTCTTCTTCTACAAATCCATATCCAGAAACACAAATCCACAAACACAAACACAAATCCAAATCCACAAATCCAAATCCAGAAACACAAATCCAAATCCACAAATCCAAAAATTAATCAAAAAATCACCATCCTCAAAATTTGTTAATCCAAGCTCATTAATACCAAAACATTAACAAAGATCTATCATCATTGCCAAAAAAATAAATAAAGTACAGCTAAAAAAATCCAACTGCACATAATTAGTCTATCTTAAGAGATTCATGTTAAAACACACAAGTATCTGCCACAAAAAACAATCACATACTCGAACCCACAACCAATCTTAGCCATCTTGTGAAATCATTCGGATTTAACAAAAGGGAAAACCTGTTAAACCTAACACAAGATGGTCTCGAACACCATTAGCGTGGTCAACCTCGAATGCTCGAACCATTTAAGAAATCATCTTATATGACTCGTGACCAGCAAACATACCGACCAAAAACATAAACCCTTCAGATCTGGCAAGATCCGGTGAAACATCACGAAAAAAAACTCACAGCATCACCAAAACCACAAAAACAGCACCAAGAGATGGTGGTGTTGATCAACCGAAACCAACCAAACCATCAATAAAACCACCGAAAACACCACCAAAGCCACCAACTGAAACCACCTCGCCAATCGAAACAACCCAGTCCACCTTTAAGTGGTGGCTATTTAAGCATATGGCGGCGAGTAAAATGGCGGCAGTAGGTTACGAGAAGGGGTTCGGCTAAGAGATCCACAACCCAACAAATAAAAATAAAAAACCACAACCCAACAAATCCAATGTTTTCAAGAAATGGATTTTTGGATTTTTGTTTGTGTTTGATTCCAAAATGGGTTGCGTACAGTTCCAGAAATGGATTTTTGGATTTTTGTTTGTGTTTTGTGTTTGATTATGGGTTTTTGTTTTGTGTTTCTGGATTTGGATTTTCTTGTATCTTGCAGGAATTTTTTGATTAATTTTTGGATTTGTGGATTTGGATTTGTGTTTCTGGATTTGGATTTGTGTTTGTGTTTGTGGATTTGTGTTTCTGCATATGGATTTGTAGATAACATCTCAGCAGTAGCACTCGTCAAGAACACAGTTTTTCAAGGAAGAAGTAAGCATATCGACATTCGCTATCATTTCATTCGTGAATGCGTAGAGAATGGGCACATCAATGTGGAACACGTTAGTGGCGAACTACAAAGAGCAGATATATTAACTAAAGCTCTACCAAGGCTGAAATTTGTCACTATGCGTCAAATGCTCGGAGTTCAAGATCTAGGACGAAGCAACGATCAAGATTAAGGAGGAGAATGTGGACACTAATCTCGACATTGCTTCTATGTAACAAACAAAAGACGAAGGACCAAATGTATACATTAGATAGTTTGTAACCGCTTAGTTAGTTATGGCGGTTAAGAAGTTAAGGTAGTTAGTTAGTTATTGTCCGGTTGTACCCTTTACCGAACAGACATGTTGGTTCGCATATGAACCTATAAATATGTACAGATTGTAAACAGCAAAAGGTTAGATCGATATATATACAATTATTATTCAGTAATTTACTTTGCAACTTTTGTATCGAACTGGGACAACAAACTGGTTCTGTGTTGGCACAGGATTTTGGAAATGTAATGTTGTGTTAGACTGTGTTGATGATGCTATAATACTCCAATTGTTCAGCTGGATGTGGCTTAAGTATAAATGGATGGCTAACATGAATAGGGAAGTCATACATGGGAGTTGCCTTGTTTCTACTCTAATGAGTGCCTAAAAGAATGGACTGTTAGTTATGGGAATAAGGTCGAGTCTTATGGTTTTGACATATTTGTCCATATTCCTCTGTGGTTTTCTATTGGCTGGGGCACTGAACAATTTGTGGCATCCTATAGGACTTCTTTGCTGTGTGTCATGAAGATAAGGTTGTTCCCGTCTATTTGCACCAGGTTTGGGATTTTATTGTCTTTTTGGATTCACATTACGCAGTATATAGGGTGTTTGGTTATTGATTTATGTTGGACCCTTCAGATTGTAAGAATTATTTTCATTGTAATTATGTTTCTGGGAGGTCAGATTTGGAGTTTGATGGTGTTTGGATTGATGGCAGTATGACTAAGATGATAACCAAGCTTAAAGACTCCTTGTCCCATTTAGAGAGAACTGAAAGATGTACCTTCTTGCATAGACAAGGTCTCCTCTTTAGGCTTAGTTGTTTACCTTTTCCTCTATTGTTTCCAATCTTGTGGTGCACTTTCCTCTCTTGTTTCATTTCATCTTGCAGGTTGGTTGAATGTCATGTGGAAATGCCTCTTGATGTATTGCACCACTTCATAGATCATCCATGTCTTTTCTGCGCTATTTTTCCTTCTCTTAGTTTTGTCCTACTGGGTTTTACTTGGGAAGGTTTTTTGATGAGGCAGACTTATTGGATGATGTTATGCATTGCTTTCCCTTTTTGTGGCTTACGGGGAAAGTTATATACTGCTGCTAATGTATGATGCTTATATGGTGGTTCAGTGTATGCTAGTGGGTCAGTATATACTGAGCCAGTGTATCCTTATGGAAGATATCAAGGTTTTAGATATTATAGCCCTACTAGATATTGGCAGCATTTTGGTTATTTGTTTGTTTGGCTTGTCCAACAATCATTTCTTGGTTTTTTTCTGTAAATACTTTCCTTTTTCTGTAAAAATAAATGTTGTAAAGTTCATTAAAATGGTATACATTTTACCAAAATGGTATAAAGTTCACTAATTTGCATACATGCAAAAACGTTGCAATTATTTCACAATCATGGTACGTTTAATTATGTAAACGTTTAATATATGTTTTATTCATGTTCAATCTTTACCTTCTTTTTTTTTTATGTAAATGTTCACGTTACCTAACCCTTATATTTAGATTGTAGTTGTGTATGTATTTTGAGTTGCTACCATGCAACTCGCATATGTTCTATTTTTGGCAAAAGAAATGCAAAATTCTCTCTTTCTACAAGTGAGGCTCATCGCCAACCTCCCATTCACTATCACCTCAAAGAAGAAACAAAAAATTAAAAGAAAAAGAGACATACGACAGTGGAAGTTGTTATAGAGATTATAAGTGAAAGAGATGTATAATCTCATATGAATGCATAAGTATGATATTTGTTGTAATTTGACAAATATTAGGATCATAGGAGATAATCTGATGGACGTGCATGTTGCGAGCCAAATAATAATCAAAATCAGGACTAGCATCCTTATATCTAGTATTATCTTCATCCTCCTGATTTTTACATGTGAATCATCATCATCAAAAGACGAAAATCGAGAAAGAGATGCCTTATTGACGTTCAAGATGTCGTTAAAGAATGCAGAGGCAGTGCTAGAAAATTGGAACAATCCCCCAAGCTTGCCATGTCCTGGACTAGGATCTTCAAGAACAACCCCACCTTGGAGAGGTGTAATATGCTTAAATGGAAATATATGGGGGCTGCAACTAGATTGTTTGAAATTGTCAGGGGATATTGATGTAGACTCGCTCACAGGGTTAGGGAAATTAAGAACACTGAGTTTGATGGACAACAAGTTTGAAGGTGCAATGCCAGAATTTAGAAAGCTAGGTGGTACGTTGAAGTCTTTGCGTATTTCCAAGAATAATTATTCTGGAAATATTGACGATGACGCCTTCCTTGGGATGTCTTCTTTAAAGAGACTGGATATAGCGGATAATAGATTTAGCGGTGAGGTGCCGAGATCATTGGCATCCTCATCTTTGAGGCTGTTAGAACTTAGGATTGAAAATAACCGGTTCGTTGGCACACTTCCTGAATTCCCACCAACTCTCGTCAAGTTCAACGCTTCTAACAATCAGTTACAAGGTCGTATACCGCCGTCTCTTTGTGATATTACTGATACCTCATCTTTCTCAGGTATCTATTTATGTATATATCTGACATTACTATAATTAATGCTATGATTTAGTTAATAACCATTCCTATATTTAATGTAGGAAACAAGGATTTATGTGGGCCACCACTAGATTCAAAATGCGATGAAAGTGGCTCATCATCAGCCCCTAATCAAATTGTTCCGAAAACTAATGAGAGTATGTCGATACTCCATGTCATAAGTGTGATAATATCATGTTTGCTAGCAATAGCATCAATAGCAACACTTGTTATGGTGTACCTCCAGCTGGACATGAAAAAGGATGGTGTGACACCTAAAGGGGATGGGAAGTTGACATTTTTTAGAGATGATTATGGTTGTTTTGCCTTGCAAGACCTTCTTAGAGCATCTGCTGAGGTTCTTGGTATTGGAAACTTTGGGTCATGTTACAAGGCGTCTTTGATGGATGGACATTGTGTGGTTGTTAAGAGATACATACACATGACGACCAACTGCGGAAAAGATGAGTTCCATCACCATATGAGGACACTTGGCAACTTGTCTCATCCTAACTTGCTTCCTTTAATCGCCTGCTATTATCAGCCACAAGAGAAGTTTTTGGTTTTCAACTTTGTACATAATGGCAGCCTCGCAAAGCAGCTTCATGGTACACGTACGTATATTTAATTATATGAGTAACTACTAGAGTCGTAATATTCAATTTTAATGATACTGATTACCTGATATTTGATACTAGTACATAATATGAATGATTAGGAGACCCTAAATATGAAAAGCAAGCATGGGGACTTAATTGGCCAACTCGTTTAATGATCATAAAAGGAGTAGCAAAGGGTATGGTTTACTTGTACAAGAAACTACCTAATCTCTTAGTGGCTCATGGTAACCTCAAATCTTCTAACGTACTTTTGGACAAATGGATGCAACCTCTTTTGATGGATTACACCTTATTGCCTGTGGTTGATGTTGAACAAGCACACAACTTGATGGTGGCTTTCAAGGCACCTGCATATTGCAAACAAGGTCGCATTGACAAGAGCTTGGATGTTTGGAGTCTAGGGATACTAATACTAGAGACAATGACCGGGAAATTGCCGAGTACGCATGGGAGCGAGTTAGAAAGGTGGGTGGAGACCATAGAGAGGGAAAGGGTATTTGATAAGAAAATGGGAGGCACAGAGAATGCTCAAGGTCAAATGACGAAGCTTCTCGAGATTGGGATGAAATGTTGCAAGGTGGACATGGAAAAAAGACCAGAACTACTAATAGTGATTGGTAACAAGATTGATCAGTTAGATGAAAAGGACATTTAAATTGTTCATGTATCTTTTAGTAAGTTTTAACGTACTCTAGATTGAAAAAAAACTTGTAAAGTCTTGATACAATTTGCGGATTTTTAAAAAAATCGAACGTCTTGCTAGTTTTTCTAAAAGAATCGTAAGGTCTTGCTAGGGTTTTTTTTTTTTTTTTTTTTTTTTTTTTTTTTTTTTTTTATAAAAAAAATCATAAGATCTTGCTAGTTTTTCTAAAAAAATAGCAAGGTTTTGCTAGTCTTTCCAAAAAAACTGCAAGGACTAGCTATTTTTTCTAAAAAAATTGCAAAATCATGTTAGTTTTTCTAAAAAAGAACCGCAAGGTATTCCTAGTTTTTCTAAAAGTATCATAAAGTTTTGCTAGTTTTTTTAAAAAATACCGGAAGACATGTGAGTAAAAGGACTAAGATTCCATGACATGTCATCAACACTAAATTTGTGGTAAAACAAGTTCCTGCGTATTAGTACGAAAGGTGAAAGTTTGTTATATTAAATTAAATGAAATATTTTTTAGTTCACGTACCAAATCGATACATTTAAAAAATATTCGTTGCTATTTTATAGATTACAACTCAAAGTTTTTGAAATTTAAAAGAACTAAAAAATATTCGTTGCTATTTTATAGATTACAACTCAAAGTTTTTGAAATTTAAAGAACCGCGAGAGTTAATTGTGTCACCTCAATCAAAAAAATAATAATAATATGTACAATTTTCTCAATCTAATACCATTTGGCTCACCCATCATATCAGAGACCTACTACTTTTTTTTCTCCTTTAGTCAATTCTTTATAGAAATTCAAATTTTCGTCTGAGTATCCTCTCATTCTTTTAAAAATCCATTTTTCTAATATGGGTATCCTTTAATTCATAAAAAAACTCTGTTTTTCAGCTCAAAACTTAAAAATATTCATTTTTTTATACTGTGTATCCCTCAAAACTAAAAAAAAAAAATCATTTTTTTTTTCATATGGGTGTCGCACAAAACTCTAAAAAAAATCAGTTTTTCATCTGGGTGTAGCTTAGATTTATAAAACAAATTGTTTTTTCATCTGGCGCGGGTATCTTCTGAAACATCAAAGTTTTACAACAAATTAGCCACATTGACAGTATTTTTCAATTACCATTAAAATAGTTAAATTGTTACATATCACAAAACTATGTTATACTCCATCATTAAACGTGAAAAAATCCTTTAAAATGTTAATAAATACTCATAGAATTGTAATGTTACAAAAATATAGTAACGTTTTCATGTCTGGTAAATATCCGCTATAAGGGTGGTAAACATGTTTTTAGTATAATACTACCCTTATAGCGGATTTTTATAATTTTTTAAATTATTTAGTTTTTTGTATTTATGGTTCAAGTTTTAGTGTTTAATATATAAAATGTAGTATTAAGACTCTTTGTATAGGCATAATACCAAACAGTTTTAACAGATTTACTTATAAAATACCGTATTATACCATTAAAAGAGTAAAATTGTTACATATCACAAAACTATGTTATACTCTAACATTAAACGTGAAAAACTCATTTAAAATGTTAATAAGTAATCATATAATCACAATGTTACAAAAATATCATAAAATTCCCATGTCTGGTAAAACTCCGCTACAAGGGTATTGAGCATGCTTTTAGTAGAATACTACCTTTTACCGGATTTTTAAACTTTTTTGGTTTATTTAGTTTTTGGTATTTATTGTTTAAGGTTTAGCGTTTACTATATAAAATGTAGTGTTAAGGCTCTTTGTAGGGGCATAATACCAACCTGTTTTAAAAGATTTACTTATATAGTACCGCATTATAACATTAAAAGAGTAAAATTGCGGCATATCACAAAACTATGTTATACTTCACCTTTAAATGTGAAAAACTCATTTAAAATATTAATAAGTACTCATAGAATCATAATGTTATAAAAATATAGTAAAATTTTCATGTCTGACTCCAAAACGTTATTCTCACACTATATTTTAGGTTTCTTTGAATGATGCATAACAAACTGGAGAGGCGAGGGTTTATTATATGATCATGGTACATAATTCTTGACCCATTAAAATTCTAGCAGTTTACTTTTTCTTTGTTAATTCCATTACTAATATGTGTTTTAATGTTAACATTAATTTCTCTATTAATATTTTGTTTATCATTTTAAATATATCTTTTATCAATAGAGTTTTGGTTTTAAAATAGAAACAACCTTTTTCAAACGTACCGATTTGGTATGTGAACTAAAAAGTGTTTCACTTAATGTAACAGACTTTCACCTTTTGTCTCAATTTCCAATATGCACGTTGCTTTAGCAGCTACTGGTTAAACTGGCTAAAAATGCAATTTCATCATTGATCATTAAGTTTTGGTCATAAAATAGCAACAAACTTTTTCAATTATACCGAATTGGTAGGTGAGCTAAAAAGTATTAAATGTTTTTTCTTTTTTCTTTTTTTCCTTTTAGTTGTAATTGTAATTTCTTTATTATTGAAACTAGTAAAGTCTTGATACAATTTGCAGATTTTTGAAAAAATCGAACGTCTTGCCAGTTTTTCTAAAAAAATCGCAAGATCTTGCTAGTTTTTTTTTTTTTATAAAAAAAATCGTAAGGTCTTGCTAGTTTTTCTTAAAAAAATCGCAAGGTTTTGCTAGTCTTTCCAAAAAACCTGCAAGGACTTGCTATTTTTCTAAAAAAAAATTGCAAAATCATGCTAGTTTTTCTAAAAAAAACCGCAAGGTATTCCTAGTTTTTCTAAAAATATCGCAAAGTTTTGCTAGTTTTTTTTTTAAATACCGCAAGACATGTGAGTAAAAGGACTAAGATTCCATGTCATCAACACTAAATTTGTGGTAAAACAAGTTCCTGCGTGCATATTAGTACGAAAGGTGAAAGTTTGTTATATTAAATTAAATGAAATACTTTTTAGTTCACATACCAAATCGATACATTTAAAAAATATTCGTTGCTATTTTATAGATTACAACTCAAAGTTTTTGAAATTTAAAGAACTAAAAAATATTCATTGCTATTTTATAGATTACAACTCAAAGTTTTTGAAATTTAAAGAACCGCGAGAGTTAATTGTATCACCCCAATTAAAAAAATAATAATAATATGTAAAATGTTCTCACTCTAATCCCGTTTAGCCCACCCATCATATCAGAGACCTATTACGTTTTTTTTTTCTCCTTTAGTCAATTCTTTATAGAAATTGAAATTTTCATCTGAGTATCCTCTCATTCTTTTAAAAATCCATTTTTCTAATATGGGTATCCTTTAATTCCTAAAAAAAAACTCTGTTTTTCAGCTCAAAACTTAAAAATATTCATTTTTTTTCAATTGTGTATCTCTCAAAACTAAAAAAAAAATCAATTTTTTTTCATATGGGTGTCGCACAAAACTCTAAAAAAATCAGTTTTTTCATCCGGGTGTAGCTTAGATTTATAAAACAATTTGTTTTTTCATCTGGCGCGGGTATCTTCTGAAACATCAAAGTTTTACAACAAATTAGCTCAACACACCAAGAAACCAACCAAAAACCCAAGAAATAATTTTTGGAACCGGCCACGCACCTCACCGTACACCATCTTTTAAAGAAGACTCTATCCACTTGCACAATCTCAAACCATCTAAAAAAAATTCTTACATGAACTCAAACAAAAACTCACCAATAAAAAAGCTGACGTCATGTTGCTAGTGAAATGTCTTGCATGAAGGAAAGAATTTGGTCCTGACGTCATAGTTGATGAAGAATTAGTGTTTAAGGAACTTGAATGTGTGGCAGCTTATATCAATGGTTATGATAAAGCAGGTCATCCAATTTTTTACAATGCTTATGGTGTGTTTAATGATAAGGAAATATATGAGAAAATATTTGGTGATAAGGAGAAGCTAAAAAAGTTTATGAGGTAAGGAGTACAAGTGCTTGAAAGAGGGATTCAAGTGTTGTATTTTAAGCCTGGTGGGATTAATTCAATTATTCCGGTTACTAATTTGGAAGATATGCCTAAAAGAGAGCTTAGAGTTGCTTCTAATCACATTGTCTTTGTTTGAATACAATTTTCCAGAAATGGTTGCTATAAAGGTAAATTTTTTATCTTTAACTTTAAATATTATGTCTTGTGCATCAATGACTTGTACTGTAGATAGAACCCATAATGCATAGGTTATGGACTAATGGTTATTTCTCTCAAGTCAGCTTTAGCTAGTACGTTGGGAATTTTAGATTCCTCGATTTGTAAAATTTTCGTGTACCATGCAAATTCATGATAAGGTTTTGTGCATTGTGGGTTGTACTATAATTCCATTTAATGTATAATATGGTGCAATCTACTTAGGCTCAATGCAGTAGTATCGATCGAGCAAGTGTCGACCGAGTAAGGGAATCGATTCCCTTAGTGTGGGAGTCGATCGAGTGAGTCGATCTCATAGAACTTGGTCACACTGTCGATCGATTTGAGAAAGGTTTACTGTTTGTTTTGTTTGTTTCTTTTTTTAAATATATGCTTCAAAGTAAAAAAAAAAAAAAAAAAAATTGAACTTGGTCGCCCTTACTGGGGCACCTAATCGCCTGTAGTTCGCTGGAGAGAGAAAGCTGACGTGGCAGAGAAAAATGGGGGAACTTGGTCGCCTTACTGCAAGCAGCCTTATGCATAATGTTTTTTCTTATAGTTGATAGCTTTTATTATCTTGTTTTGAAAGTAATTTAGGAAAAAATGGTTGTTTGGAAGGCAATTGTGTTCAATGTAGGAATGTACACTTTAAGGTGTAGAAATTGTGTTCATGTTTTTTTTTTTTTTTGGAAAAGGGGAACTAAAAATATATACAATTAACTTATATGGACAAAACCCATATAAGCAATGTTTTTAGACATGCCCAAAACATGCTTCGAGAAAACATGACTAAAAAAGAAATTAACAAACAAAACTTACAAACAATAAAAAAGGGCCAAGAAAGATCACAAAAGCTAATAACAAAACTATAATTTTCTCTTAATTCTTCGAGCACCATATCTTCTTGAATTCAAAAAAATGATAACTCTTCTAAAGCCCAATAGTCTTCTTAACTTCAAAAAGCCCACCAGAAGAATAACAGGTCCAATAATATTCCATATCAATTGAGCTCCAAGTCATCAAGAGTCCAATACGCACATCAGGTTATTCGGTTTATTTTTTTGGCTAAAATGAAAACCGAACCGAACCGAATTCAAATTATACTTAACCAAACCGAAAACCAAATTTGAATTCTGTTCGTTTTTCGGGTTGACCCAAATAACCCGAATTACATCATTTATATTTTTTTAAACTTTAATAATATAGATTTTTAGCAAAAAAATTCTATTTCAAACTTTTTTTATAGTAGGATATAATTTTGGTTGTCTTTTACTTTATATAAATATATTAAAAACATGTATATTTATATGAATTCGGTTTTGGCAATCGAATATTTAATTCGGTCCGGTTATGTTATGACAAATTCGGTTCTATTTTTTCAGTTCGGTCCAGTTTCGATTTTTGATTCCTGTGGGTATTACTTGAACTCTGAACACCCCTACAAGGGGAGTCCACCAAAAAATACAATAACGAATCCAAATCCAGCAACAAAACCTCTATAACTATAGCTCATAAACATGTCATCCAAACACTTTGTTGCCTCCTAAAAGCAACCATAAATAACCTTTGTTTCTTTTTTACTAAATGGGGAGAGAAGGTGGGTTCCACAAATTTAATATTGTTTTTTTCTCTTTTGGGCCCACAAATTTTCCTTAATTCCTCTATATCCACAAGGCAAAAAAAAAAACTCCTCCTCAATAAGAGGCTAAATCAGACGCGGACCCACATTGGAACCCACCTTCTCTCCCCATATAGAAAAAAATAAACAGCCCTTTAAGTCTCCCACTTGGAGGCAAAATGTGAAAAAAACCAAACAACAAATATAACTTGATCTGCCTCCCTATTAATTTACATTATACAATATATTAAAAAGTGGGAAATCGGATGAACAGTACTGCTACAGTACTGCTACAGTACTGTAACAGTACTGCTACAGTAAAAATTTTTTTTTTTTTTTTTTTTTTGGTTTTTAGTTTCAAAAATTCGCAAAAAATACCCCCGAAGTCGACAACTCTTTGCAAAATTAGTCGAAAACGCTTTGCAAAATTAGTCCTTTTTCAAAAAATATCTTTGCAAAAGTAGTCCTTTTACAAAAAATCTGTTTGAAAATTGGCAAAAAATACCCCTGAAATTCACGGCTCTTTGCAAAAGGAGTCCTTTTTCAAAAAATCCGTTTCGCATCACCTTTTGAATTACGGACACTGCATTTGTTACCAACAACGGCGAAAACAACATTTAAAAAAAAAAAAAAAAAAAAAAACACACGCAAAGCGCGCCGCTGCAACGCGCGGGCTTCCCAGCTCGTTATATTAAAAAGTGGGAAATCGGATGAACAGTACTGCTACAGTACTGTAACAGTACTGCTACAGTTTTTTTTTTTTTTTTTTTTTTTTTTTTTTTTTTTTTAGTTTTTAGTTTCAAAAATTCGCAAAAAATACCCCCGAAGTCGACAACTCTTTGCAAAATTAGTCCTTTTCCAAAAAATATGTTTCAAAATTCGCAAAAAATACCCCCGAAGTCGACAACGCTTTGCAAAATTAGTCCTTTTCCAAAAAATATGTTTCAAATTTGGCAAAAAATACCCCTGAAGTTGACAACTCTTTGCAAAAGTAGTCCTTTTACAAAAAATCTGTTTGAAAATTGGCAAAAAATACCCCTGAAATTCACGGCTCTTTGCAAAAGGAGTCCTTTTTCAAAAAATCCGTTTCGCATCACCTTTTGAATTACGGACACTGCATTTGTTACCAACAACGGCGAAAACAAAATTAAAAAAAAAAAAAAAAAAAAAAAAAAAAAAAAAAAAAACACGCAAAGCGCGCCGCTGCAACGCGCGGGCTTCCCAGCTCGATCTGCCTCCCTATTAATTTTCATAACATGAAAATTCCAAATCTTTTCTGCATCAAAAGACTGTCTAGAATCTCTGATTTTCAAACTCATAAGCCTCAATCTAATATTCTCTTTGATAATACTGCAAAGCTCATCCAAAGATTTTTTTTTTTTTTTTTTTTTTTTTTTTTTTTTTTTTTTTATGCTGAAAATACCTCAAATTCATTTTTTTCCAAATAAAATACACCAAAGTACCAATCTATGCCTTTAAAGAATGCTCCATACAGATTTATAAATAGGCATGTCACAAACATAACTAACAATCTGCATCAAAGAACTAGGAGCATTATCAATTCTAACCATTTATTTAAACCTCCTACAAAAATCCATAGAAAAATCACAATTAAAAAATAAGTGATTATGGGAATCCATAACATTATTACTGAGAGAACACTTAGCATCATCCTCTCATAACCAAACAAGCAACCTATCATGTGTCTTTAGTTTTTGAAGAATTGCAAGCCAAAGGATGAAAGCGTGCCAAGGAATGTTTTGACTGAACCAAACAAGCTTGTACCAAGGAATAATAGGCTTAACCACCAAAAGATCGAACCAAGCATTTTTTACAGAGAAAAAATTCCAACTGGCCATTATCCTTTTTTCCATAAAACTTATCCTTTCCATCTTGAAATAACAAAGGAGAAGGGATATGAAACAAAAAATAAAAATTATCCCTCTAACAATTGGGCCATAACCATTCACCATTCATGACAATATTTGACAAATCATGCATACGTATCAACTCCATCACCCACACTGAAACGCCTCAAACCAAACTCGATTATTATTTAAAGTCTAAAATAGACCCTTTTTTATACACAAAAAATGACCCTTTTTGTACTTTAAAATAGCCAATTTTTTAGTACACTAAAAATGATATTTCTTGTACTATAAAATAGCCCTTTTCTGTACACCAATAATTATTCTGTAACAACCGACAATTTTTCAAAACTTATTTTACTAGCCAAAACATTTATTTTTGAAATTCATTAGCTTCTAAACTTCTTTGAACTTGCTTGGGTTTGAAAAACCGTGGATATCTTATTTAATGTGAGCGTTATTCCTTTTTTTTTTTTTTTTAAGCCGGCACAACCTAAAATGCGCAAAACAAATCGATTTACTAAGTAAATTAACTCCGAAAAAGTTATACGTATTAATACTCGTTTTTATTGAAAAAATTATTTCGGATTTAATGACGCAAGTCTTGAAATTTAAAACGACCGTTTGCTAATGGGGCCCACTAAAAGTTTAACTAAATTACAAAATCCACCCCCTCTCTAATATTACACCGCCGCCCCCTATCTTTCTGATTGTACATGTTTGGCCCCTCAGGGGGTATATAAGCCCACTTAGGGTTCTTCTCCCTCATTATTACTCACCATCACCGGAAAAACTGTTCCGGCGCCGTCACCGGAATCCGGCCAAATTTCGGCCAAGTCATATTTCTAGCCGAGCACGTAGATCAAGACGAGGAGGTTATTTCTGGAGCATTTGAAGCCGAGAGATGCACGATTGATCAAGTTTTGGAGCTCACCGCCACTCAACACCTCATGACGCCGCTCACCTCCACGTACCACCTCCCCTCTCCTTCTCTCTCGTTGGTAAGGACACACGCGCCCTGGTTTCTTCATTTTCTTTATTTCTTTACAAATATTATCTAATAAAACTTATATTGTCTAAGCAAACTTGTGCGGATTTAACATTTTAACACCGAGACTCAGTTGACTCGTCACCGAGTCACTCGACTCGTCACTGAGTCACTTGACTCGCCCGAGTCAACTCACACGTGGCTATATTTTTTTATTTTGTGTTCAGCTCGTTATTTTGAGCAAATATTCGTCCTTGTGTTTTCAGTTTTGTTGATTGATAGTCATTTTATTGTTGTTTTGTGTTAACCGATCCGAATTGTGTCGAATGGTTGTGGGTCGCGACTCATGAGAGTCACGGCCTCAAGTTAATTATTACCCGATTCATGTTGTTTATTATTATTTTTGATTATTTCGACATATATTTGTTGTGATGTTGTTATATTTTGGAGTGTGGCATATTTTTATTGGTGACTTGTGTTGGCCGATGGCATGTGGTTCGAGTAGAACTGAGTCGTGACTCAAGGGAGTCACGGCCAAGCATTAAAATGTTTGGTTCAAGTATGTGTTGGTTTGCATTTGTTTTGAAATATGACATGTAGTACTAGTTTGTGGCCAAATGGTTGAAGCCGAGGGTTTTGTTATTAGCTTGTGGTTGAATGTTGTAGCCGTGGGATTGGATAAATGATTTTGTGGTCACGTTAAATGTTAACCGTGGTACTTAGTTATGTTTTATGGCTCGTTAGTGTGAGTCGTGGCTCACGGGAAGTCACGGCCACAAGTTTTGTTGACCAGACCTCTAGTCGAGGTGGTAATATTATAAAAAGTTATTTTGGTCTAAATATTTTGATATGGGATTACTAGTTTAGCCGTGGTAATTATTTATGGGATATTAATTGAAAACAACACTCTCAATGAGTGTTGTGATATGTACCATGACACACGAAGTGTCGTGGGGACTTGTTTGACTAGCGTGTGTCATTTGCATTGTTAACGAGGTTTAGGTAACCTCGAGTTGTCTTAGCCGTTATATCAAAACTAAATGTTTAAAAACTAAATATTTTATATTGGGTTTGTGTTTGGTTAATGGGCTAAGGAGCCCATTAGCAATTGTTTGGTCAAACTTGGGCCCGAAAGCCCAAGTGAGCATGTCGGGTCTAAAATGGTAACATTGTGCCTAAAGCCCAATGATATGTGTTATTTATTTTTATTTTGTCGTTATTTATTTCATTAACATTTATTAACTTAACTTATATTGTTTATTTTGTCGATGGTGTTTCGGATACTATTTGGGAGTTATTGGATACCGATATGGATTTTTGGACATTTGTCACTATTACCTAAGCTTTGGATAATATGGATGCTCGTTATTGGATTTACCGTATTAGCCGAAGGACTTATGGACGATTTTGGACACAAAATAGTCGAGAAACCCGACACTAATATATACGCGAATGATAACGACGGATAATTATTAAAACTTGTAAAATTTGTTATAATTGTATTTAATTTGTAAAACTTGTAATTTGTATTTAATTTGTATAAATTTTGTAACAATAATTGAAACGTAATAATCAATAAGTCGTAACGACTTGGGAAATATTGTATAAACGGACACGTTATGTCCAACTTTTATAAAAACCGTTTTATAACTTAAAAGATTACGATTTATAAATGATATAAACATTTCTATTTACCAAGTTATTAACATCTTAAACATTTTATCAACTAAACGATTCTTTCCTAAACCATAACTTCTTCTCAACTATTTGGGTTACCGGGTAAAAACACCGAAACAACATGTTGACGTTTATTTCTTTTAATTCTTTTATATTTTCCTTTACATCTTTTATTCCTTGTATTACTCGAATTTTTATTCATTCCTTATTTCCTTCTTCTCTTATTCTCTTTCATTTGAGATTTCCTTTTTGTTCATGATTCTTCTATTATGTGTTTGATTGTGTTTCGCCGACTTCCTTCGTCCTATCCTCGAAACTGTATTTTCCTAACGTCCACACGAGATATAAATGATTACTTCTTTTATCGCCATTGAAAACTAAACCCTTTTATATCAACACGAGTATTCAACGAACACTACTTCATAAATTACTTGAGGATTATTTCTGAAACATGTTACTTACTAGGTTGTGCCGAGCCAGCACCGTTATGCTTGTACTTTCTGAATGCCGTTGTGCTTACTACTTGATTCTAGTTATGATATATTGCATGGCTGCATACTGAGGTGAGTTCATAGCCCCACTCTTATTTATCTTAACTATTTTGCAAACTACTTGGGGTGAGATACATGCTACTGTTTTGACTATGATCACAATTGTTTAAAAACTGTACTTTGAACTAAAAACTATGCTATCTGCTTTCTGAAACTTTATTTGGGCTGGAACAGCACTTATACTTTCCCGGTACTGTGAGTGAAGCAGTAGCCATTTATACTCTTCTGGTACTGTGAGTGAAGCAGTAGCCACTTTGCGAAACATCTGATAAGCACTAAGTACCACCATTGCCAAAACTTAAGTCCCTCGATCATGCACCATTAATCACTTGGGAGTGAGCGTGAATATAGTTTATAGGCCTATAGAATTTGACCATCCTATTCCTGTTGCTGGGTAGGCAACACGGGTGTGCTATATTTGAGTTACCTAGGTATTTGGCAAGATACCTAGCTATGGGGGCAACTATTATATTATGAAATCCGCAGTTACTGTCGACTTACGCCAGGGTTACTGGTGCCGGTTAACGTTTTTTGTGTCATGAGCTTAGTGCAGTGGTAACATCTAGACTTATGGGTGATAACAACTGGCCCACTGTTTATGTTATGGGTGCTACCAACTGGCCCGCTGTTTCTATTATGGGTACAACAACGTGGCCCAATCGTGTGACTTGTGTTCAACTGATTTTATACAAACAAACTTTGGGTGCATAACAACGTAGCCCACTTTCTCTTAAACTTGAAATATTGTGATCATCTACTTTACTTTAAACCTACGAATTCACTCAACCTTTGTGTTGACTTTTAGCATGTTTTATCTCAAGTGTTAGATCTTTTCCGCTGCATATCTTACTTTTTGAGAAGCTTGGCGAAGGGCATGGCATGGTCATAGATGACTCTGAAAACTATTTAGGACCGCTTTAAACCCTTTTATGGACCTATATTTTCCGCACTATTTTTAAATAATGTAAATTGAATGTTTTCAATTATGAAATTTCTTCTAAAATGGCTTAAGTAAAACCGTTCTTTGAACCTTGTGTTGTGATAACTATTGAATAGCACCCCACGACTTGTATGCTTCCGCTAATCCGATTTCGGGGTGTTACAGATGGTATCAGAGCCATAGGTTATAGAGAACTAGGCATTTTCGAAAACCTAGACTATAACTATTTTTACGAAAACTTAACCCTATGACCAATACGTGCCTGCCTGCCAATCTGATGTCTCACGTGTGATTATACCTGATGAGATATTTGATGATATACTTGATGACATATTTTATGTGATGTGTGCATTGCTATTTGATAGTTTATATTTCCCTTATTTTCGCTATCCACTATAAGTATTTTCTTATACTTACGCCTACGCACCGAACTTGTCATGGAGTTACGCTATTTCCTTGCGTAACCACATTATTTGATTCCGAGTTTGGACACCTGTTGTGGTTTTAAAACAATTTTAAAGTAAGGAACATAGTACTAGTGTAACTAAACTGAGTATCCCAAAATTCATCAGTTGAGGGTAGACTGATCACCTATAATCAACCAGGGATAGTGGAGACATGGCTTGATCACCTATGTCTCAGAAATGAATTTTGCGATACTGGGAGTAGTTATAACAGGATTATGTTTTGGGTTGATTTTCTATTTTAAAATTTTGGTAATGGTGAAAGTTTTTGCACATGTACACGAGCACCGAATATCACGAAGGTTTACCCCTACACACGACGCACTGACATCGCAACACTTCACGAATCGTAATACACTTCAAATCACCACACTTCTCCGCCTAGATGGAATCTTTTATTCGTCGTCGTCTGGTTATGTTCGCACCGGGTCGGGTGAGACCTGATTGGTCGCTGTTTTGAATTCGAGCTGTTTGTTTTAACTCGTCCGATTTTATAATAAGCACATTTTGAGTTTATTGGAGTGTTTGATTTTGGCTTTATTTGAATTGGGAGTGCTTGATTCCGTGATTTTGAATCTCGTTTGGATTTGTTTCTTTAGTCTCGTTTTGTTTTTGGTTATGTTACTGTCGCTGTTATCCCAAACCTTACACTCAATGGATGAACCGGGTTAGATCACTAGTTGTCTAAGAATGACCCTTCAATAACACTTTTAGGATGAATCTCTTGATGGAGGTAAACAACGATATAACCAATGAATCATTGTCAAAACTTAGAAAACCTACGATAGGTTGATTTGTAACCCAACAGAAGCTTTAGGAACTTATGTAGCAACTCGAGCCCTTATTTTTGGAAAAGATACATAACCTTTCACCTATCCCTCGACAATACCAGTAGTCTACCTTAATACCCCTTTATAAAACAATGAACTACGATACCTTAATACCCCTTTATAATATCAACCATTTTCAAAATGCAGTCATTTAAAGGAGTTACATGTCACTTCAAAAGATTTAATAGATAAAAAACACAATTACAAATGGTTGCCGTTAAGTACTTTAGAGGAAAACATAAATTAAATTTCAAATCAAAAAAATATAAAAAAATAAAAGAAATAATAATAATAAATAAATAAATAAATAAATAAACGTTAACAAAAATGGTTAGATATTCGTACTACTTGTATATATGTAATAATTTAAAGTGATAGCCAACACTTTTCAAACACCTATACTTTAAACTTTAAAGTGAAGAATGCAAGTTGAAGTGAGACCAACTTCCGGGCCCAGCCATG
This sequence comes from Artemisia tridentata subsp. tridentata, assembly GCA_021014915.2. Taxonomy (NCBI): domain Eukaryota; kingdom Viridiplantae; phylum Streptophyta; class Magnoliopsida; order Asterales; family Asteraceae; genus Artemisia; species Artemisia tridentata. The sequence goes on from CP139509.1 coordinate 16,231,762, forward strand.
TGATGTCTTGACCAAACAAAGGACGCGAGTTCGAATTCGATCCGCAGCATGGTTGGGTATTGGGTGGAGGTATTTTATAGGCATCAAACCTTTGCTGGGTAGGGTTGATGGGTACCATTATGGTACACAGGGTTGAGGTGTCCCTGCCAATCTACACTTTTTTTTTTTTTGACCAAACTTGCGATGAGCCTCAAGACAAGTTCAACGTATCCGCCCTCAAGTCTTTCATTGTTTTTTACAAAGGCTTTTTAGGTCGTATAAATAGCAATGTAGTTTTCCCAATATACCGATTTGGTACGTGAACTTTAAAAAAGTTGTAGAAATATAACGAATTTTCATAAGTGTTTCAATTTGGTACGTGATGATGACGTGTCATACTTGAAAGTCTGACACGTAGCATCATTTATAACGTGACACGTCATCATCACGGACCAAATTAGAACACTTATGAAAGTTTGTTACATTTCTACAATTTTTTTAAAGTTCACGTACCAAATCGGTACATTTAAAAAAGTATATTGCTATTCTACGACCTAATCCCTTCATTATCATATGAGATCCACTTTGGGTTCTAGTTCCAGCTCGAGATCCAGGCCAACCCCAACTTCAACTTCCGCCCATTACGTCAAGCACACCTTTACACTACGTTCTTTTAATAGTATGCCATGCTTATGGGTGGAAACGAGACGAGCCACTCATGAAAAGCTCGGGATCGGATCGGTAAAAAGCTCGAACGAGCCGAGCCTAAACGAGCTCGAGCCCGAGTTCGAGCCTAAGTTTGGGCTCATTTAATAATCGAGCTAGAGCCAGAGATTTATATATAAAGATCGATTAGGCTCGCGAGTCTAAACGAGCCCTAAAAATATATACGTATATATATTTTCTATACATATAACCATGTATAAACGAGTTTAACAAAATAAACGAGCTTGAGCCTAGTGTGATAAACGAGCCTTCGAGCATCATTTCATTCAACACGTTATATAAGTTAGTCGAGCCCGAGCGTTTGAAAAATTTCACGAGTTGAGCTCGAGCTCAGGATATGAGGCTCGAAACCAGCTCGAGCTTTATATATATAAATCAGACGAGCTCGATCACTGACAGGCTCCGAGCTTGAGCTCTGACAGGCTCGGGCTCGGATCTGATAGTTTCCACCCCTCGTGCTATACAAAATACGATGTATAACTTGTTAAATTTGTATAAATTAATAATATAAGAATGTCTTATTTGGTCATTTTACTATGAAGTGATTAAATAATCTTATTTGTCAAATACTTTGGTTAAAACCTCATCAAAGATGTTATTAAGTATTTATAGAATGACAAAGTTACAAAAATATAGTAAAATTTCGATGCTAGTAAAACGCCCCCTCAAATGTAATTGAAGACGTTTTTAGGTATACATTTAGGGGCGTTTTCAATGTGTAATTTATGTAGTATTTAGTGATTATGCTCAAATATTTAGCCTTTAATATATCCAAATGTAGTGTTATAATCATTATAGAGACATAATATCGACCGTTTTTAAAAGTTTGAGTCATATATGAGCGTATTATACCTTTAAATACTTGTATAAATGTAATAATCTATTAAAACTAGTATAACTTGGGCTACGGGGTTCCGTTTCAGCCCCAGGACCAGGCAAATCGAAGCTTGTTCATTTTTATAATCAAGCAGGGGCATAACACCAACTGTTTTAAAAGATTTACTCATCTATAAGCGTATTATAGCATTAAAATACTTGTATAAATGTATAACTTATTACATATCACAAAGTACATGATACTCAACCCTTAAATGTGAAAACCTCATCTAAGATGTTATTAAGTACTTATAGAATGACAATCTTACAAAAATATAGTAACATTTCAATGCTAGTAAAACGCCCCCTCAATGTCATTGAACACGTTTTTATGGAAATACAATACATTTATGGTGCATTTTCGATGTTGTACTTTTTGCAGTATTTGGTGTTTAAGCTTTAAGGTTTAGCCTTTAATATACCAAAATGTAGTGTTATAATCATTGTAGGGAGATAATGTCAACCGTTTTTAAAAGTTTCAGTCATATATGAGCATATTATACCTTTTAATACTTGTATAAATGTAATAATCTACTAAATCTAGTATAACTTGGGCTACGGGGTTCCGTTTCAGCCCGAGGACCAAGCAAATAGAAGCAAGAAACAATGAGAACGTTGTGGTAAATGCCTACGGCGGTTTATGGAACTTTTGAGCCCCAAAACAGTATCTTTTTTGAGTTAATTACATTTTTATGTTTTTTTTTTCAATTTCTTTGAATTTGTTTTTGGGCTAGGGTCTAACACTTTTACCTTTTAGGCCCGTTTCAAGTTTCTTGCCCTATTTAATAATCGTATTGTGGTGCTAGAATAATGAGTTCTTAAATATATGAAAAGTCTAGTTATGGAAAGATCCTGATTATCAGTATTCTTTGAATCAACGATAGTTAGAAGAATTCATTCGAATCAATATGTTCAATTTGTAATTTCTATAGTATTTGGCTTTTATGCTTTAAGACTTTTAGCCTTTAATATACCCAAATGTAGTGTTATAGTCATTGTAGTGGCATAACACCAACCATTTTTAAAATATTTAGTCATCTATTAGCGTATTGTTACATTAAAATACTTGTATAAATGTAATAACCTATTAAAAATCACAAAAGTACGTGATACTCAACCCTTAAAGGTGAAAACCTCGTCTAATATGTTATTAAGTACTTATAGAATGACAATCTTACTAAAATATAGTAAAATTTCAATGCTAGTAAAATGCTCCTTCAATTTCATTAAACACGTTTTTATGAAAATACTATACATTTATGGTGCATTTTAGATGTTGTACTTTTTGCAGTATTTGGTGTTTATGCTTTAAGGTTTAGCCTTTAATATACACAAATGTAGTGTTATAATCATTGTAGGTAGATAATATCAACCGTTTTCAAAAGTTTCAGTCATATATGCGCGTATTATACCATTTAATACTTGTATAAATGTAATAATCAATTAAAACTAGTATAACTTGAGCTACGGGGTTCCGTTTCAGCCCCAGGACCAGGAAAATCGAAGCTTGCAACAATGAGAACGTTGTGGTAAATGCCTACGGCGGTTTATGGAACTTTCGCGCCCCAAAACACTATATTTTTTTGAGTTAATTACGTTTTTATGTTTTTTTTTTCAATTTGTTGGAATTTGTTTTTGGGCTAAGGTCTGACACTTTTACCTTTTAGGCCCGTTTCAAATTTCTTGCCCTATTTAATAATCATCTTGTGGTGCTAGAATAATCAGTTCTAAAATATATGAAAAGTCTAATTTGGTGTTTATGCTTTAATGTTTTTAGCCTTTAATATACCCAAATGTAGTGTTATAATCACTGTAGAAGCATAAAACCAAACGTTTTTAAAAGATTTAGTCCTCTATGAGCGTATTATTGCATTAAAATACTTGTATAAATATAATAACCTATTAGAAATCACAAAAGTACGTGATACTCAACCCTTAACCGTGAAAACCTCATCTAAGATGTAATTAAGTAATTATAGAATGACAATCATACAAAAATATAATAAAATTTCAATGCTAGTAAAACGCTCCCTCATTGTCATTGAACACGTTTTTATGGAAATACTATACATTTATGGTGCATTTTCGATGTTGTACTTTTTGCAGTATTTAGTGTTTATGCTTTAAGGTTTTAGCCTTTAATAAACACAAATGTAGTGTTATAATCATTGTAGGGAGATAATATCAACCGTTTTTAAAAGTTTGAGTCATATATGAGCGTATTATACCATTTAATACTTGTATATATTTAATAATCTATTAAAACTAGTATAACTTATGCTACGGGGTTTCGTTTCATCCCCAGGACCTGGAAAATCGAAGCTTGCAACAATGAGAACGTTTGGTAAATGCCTACGGTGGTTTATGGAACTTTCGAGCCCCAAAACACTATATTTTTTGAGTTAATTACGTTTTTATGTTTTTTTTCAACTTGTTGGACTTTGTTTTTGGGCTAGGGTCCGACAATTTTACCTTTCAGGCCCGTTCCAAGTTTCTTGGCCTATTTAATAATCGTATTGTGGTGATAGAATAATCAGTTCTAAAATATATGAATAGTCTGATCATGGAAAGATCCTGATTATCGGTATTCTTTGAATCAACGATAGTTAGAAGAATTCGTGTGAATCAACATGTTCAATTTGTAATTTCTGTAGTATTTGGGGTTTATGCTTTAAGATTTTCAGCCTTTTATTTACCCAAATTTAGTGTTATAATCATTGTAGAGGTATAACACCAACAGTTTTTAAAATATTTAGTCATCTATCAGTGTATTGCTGCATTAAAGTACTTGTATAAATGTAATAACCTATTAAAAATCACAAAAGTACGTGATACTCAACCTTTAAACGTGAACACCTCATCTAAGATGTTATTAAGTACTTATAGAATGACAATCTACAAAAATAAAGTTAAATCTCAATGCTAGTAAAACGCACCCTCAATGTCATTGAACACGTTTTTATGGAAATACAATACATTTATAGTGCATTTTCGATGTTGTACTTTTTGCTGTATTTGGTGTTTATGCTTTAAGGTTTAGCCTTTAATATACCCAAATGTTGTGTTATTATCATTGTATGTAGAAAATATCAACCGTTTTTAAAAGTTTCAGTCATATATGAGCGTATTATACCATTTAATACTTGTATAAATGTAATAATCTATTAAAACAAGTATAACTTGGGCTATGGGGTTCCGTTTCAGCCCCAGGACCAGGCAAATCGAAGCTTGCAACAATGAGAACGTTGTGGTAAATGCCTAGGGCGGTTTATGGAACTTTCGAGCCCCAAAACACTATTTTTTTTAGTTAATTACGTTTTTATGTTATTTTTTCAATTTGTTGGAATTTGTTTTTGGGCTTGGGTCTAACACTTTTACCTTTTAGGCCCATTTCAAATTTCTTGCCCTTTTTAATAATCGTATTGTAGTGCTAGAATAATCAGTTCTATAGTATATGAAAAGTCTAATTATGGAAAGATTCTGATTATCGGTATTCCTTGAATCAACGATAGTTAGAAGAATTCGTGTGAATCAACATGTTCAATTTGTAATTTCTGTAGTATTTGGCGTTTATACTTTAAGGTTTTTAGCCTTTAATATACCCAAATGTAGTGTTATAATCATTGTAGAAGCATAACACCAACCGTTTTTAAAAGATTTAGTCCTCTATGAGCGTATTATTGCATTAAAATAATTGTATAAATATAATAACCTATTAAAAATCACAAAAGTACGTGATACTCAACCCTTAACCGTGAAAACCTCATCTAAGATGTTATTAAGTACTTATAGAATGACAATCTTACAAAAATATAGTAAAATTTCAAAGCTAGTTAAACGCTTCTTCAATGTCATTGAACACGTTTTTATGAAAATACTATACATTTATGATGCATTTTCGATGTTGTACTTTTTGCAGGATTTGGTGTTTATGCTTTAAGGTTTAACCTTTAATATACCCAAATCTAGTGTTATAATCATTGTAGGGAGATAATATCAACCCTTTTTAAAAGTTTAAGTCATATATGAGCGTATTATACTATTTAATACCTGTATAAATGTAATAATCTATTAAAATTAGTATAACTTGTGCTACGGGGTTCCGTTTCAGCCCCAGGACCAGGAAAATCGAAGCTTGCAACAATGAGAATGTTGTGGTAAATGCCTACGGCGGTTTACGGAACTTTCGAGCCCCAAAACACTATATTTTTTGAGTTAATTACGTTTTTATGTTTTTTTTTTCAATTTGTTGGACTTTGTTTTTGGGCTAGGGTCCGACACTTTTACGTTTTAGGCCGTTTCAAGTTTCTTGGCCTATTTAATAATCGTATTGTGGTGCTAGAATAATCAGCTCTAAAATATATGAAAAGTCTAATTATGGAAAGATCTTGATTATCGGTATTCCTTGAATCAACGATAGTTAGAAGAATTCGTGTGAATCAACATGTTCAATTTGTAATTTCTGTAGTATTTGGCGTTTATGCTTTAAGGTTTTTAGCCTTTAATATACCCAAATGTAGTGTTATAATCATTGTAGAGGCATAACACCAACTGTTTTTAAAATATTTAGTCATCTATCAGCGTATTACTGCATTAAAGTACTTGTATAAATGTAATAACCTATTAAAAATCACAAAAGTACGTGATACTCAACCTTTAAACGTGAACACCTCATCTAAGATGTTATTAAGTACTTATAGAATGACAATCTACAAAAATAAAGTTAAATCTCAATGCTAGTAAAACGCACCCTCAATGTCATTGAACACGTTTTTATGGAAATACAATACATTTATAGTGCATTTTCGATGTTGTACTTTTTGCTGTATTTGGTGTTTATGCTTTAAGGTTTAGCCTTTAATATACCCAAATGTTGTGTTATTATCATTGTATGTAGAAAATATCAACCGTTTTTAAAAGTTTCAGTCATATATGAGCGTATTATACCATTTAATACTTGAATAAATGTAATAATCTATTAAAACTAGTATAACTTGGGCTACGTGGTTCCGTTTCAGCCCCAGGACCAGGCAAATCGAAGCTTGCAACAATGAGAACGTTGTGGTAAATGCCTACGGCGGTTTATGGAACTTTCGAGCCCCAAAACACTATATTTTTTTAGTTAATTACGTTTTTATGTTTTTTTTCCAATTTGTTGGAATTTGTTTTTGGGCTAGGGCTAGGGTCTGACACTTTTACCTCTTAGGCCTGTTTCAAATTTCTTGCCCTATTTAATAATCGTATTGTGGTGCTAGAATAATCAGTTCTAAAATATATGAAAAGTCTAATTATGGAAAGATCCTGATTAGCGGTATTCCTTGAATCAACGATAGTTAGAAAAATTCGTGTGAATCAACATGTTCAATTTGTAATTTCTGTAGTATTTGGCGTTTATGCTTTACGGGTTTTAGTCTTTAATATACCCAAATGTAGTGTTATAATCACTGTAGATGTATAACACCAACTGTTTTTAAAAGATTTTGTCCTCTATCTGCGTATTATTGCATTAAAATACTTGTTTAAATATAAAAACCTATTAAAAATCACAAAGTACGTGATACTCAACACCGAACCGTGAAAACCTCATCTAAGATGTAATTAAGTACTTATAGAATGACAATCTTACAAAAATATAGTAAAATTTCAATGCTAGTAAAACGCTCTCTCAATGTCATTGAACACGTTTTTATGGAAATACTATACATTTATGGTGCATTTTAGATGTTGTACTTTTTGCAGTATTTAGTGTTTATGCTTTAAGGTTTTAGCCTTTAATATACACAAATGTAGTGTTATAATCATTGTAGGGAGATAATATCAACCGTTTTTAAAAGTTTCAGTCATATATGAGCGTATTATACCATTTAATACTTGTATAAATGTAATAATCTATTAAAACTAGTATAACTTGTGCTACGGGGTTTCGTTTCAGCCCCTGGACCAGGCATATCGAAGCTTGCAACAATGAGAATGTTGTGGTAAATGCCTACGGCGGTTTATGGAAATTTCGAGCCCCAAAACACTATATTTTTTGAGTTAATTACGTTTTTATGTTTTTTTTTTCAATTTGTTGGACTTTGTTTTTAGGATAGGGTCCGACGCTTTTACCGTTTAGGCCGTTTCAATTTTTGTGGCCGATTTAATAATCGTACTGTGGTGCTAGAATAATTAGTTCTAAAATGAATGAATGAATTAGTTCTTGAATTATGGAAAGTCTGATTATCGTATTTCTGATCAACGATAGTTAGAAGAATTCGTGTGAATCAACATGTTCAATTTGTAATTTCTGTAGTATTTGGCGTTTATGCTTTAACGTTTTTAACCTTTAATATACCCAAATGTAGTGTTATAATCACTGTAGAAGCATAAAATATTTAGTCATCTATCAGCGTATTATCGTATTAAAAAACTTGTATAAATATAATAACCTATTAAAAATCACAAAAGTACGTGATACTCAACCCTTAAAGGTGAAAAACTCATCTAATATATTATTAAGTATTTATAGAATGACAATCTTACAAAAATATGGTAAAATTTCAATGCTAGTCAAACGCTCTCACAATGTCATTGAACACGTTTTTATGAAAATACTATACGTTTATGGTGCATTTTCGATGTTGTACTTTTTGCAGTATTTGGTGTTTATGATTTAAGGTTTAGCCTTTAATATACCCAAATGTAGTGTTATAATCTTTGTAGGGAGATAATATTAACCGTTTTTAAAAGTTTCAGTCATATATGAGAGTATTATACCATTTAATACTTGTATAAATGTAATAATCTATTAAAACTAGTATAACTTGGGCTACGGGGTTCCGTTTTAGCCCGAGGACTAGGCAAATCGAAGCTTGCAACAATGAGAACGTTTTGGTAATTGTCTGCAGCGATTTATGGTACATTTGAGCCCCAAAACACTGTATTTTTGAGTTAATTATGTTTTTATATTTTTTTTCAATTTGTTTGAATTTGTTTTTGGGCTAGGGTCTGACACTTTCACCTTTTAGGCCCGTTTCAAGTTTCTTGCCCTATTTAATAGTCGTATTGTGGTGCTAGAACAGTTAGTTCTAAAATATATGAAAAGTCTAGTTCTGGAAAGATCCTGATTATCGGTATTCTTTGAATCAACGATAGTTAGAAGAATTCGTGTGAATCAACATGTTCAATTCGTAATTTCTGTAGTATTTGGCTTTTATGCTTTAAGATTTTTAAGCTTTAATATACCCAAATGTAGTGTTAGAATCATTGTAGTGGCATAACACCAACCGTTTTTAAAATATTTAGTCATCTATCAGCGTATTATTGCATTAAAATACTTGCATAAATTTAATAACCTATTAAAAATCACAAAAGTACGTGATACTCAACCATTAAAGGTGAAAACCTCTTCTAATATATTATTAAGTATTTATAGAATGACAATCTTTCTAAAATATTGTAAAATTTCAATGTTAGTAAAATGCTCCCTCAATTTCATTGAACACGTGTTTATGGAAATACTATACATTTATGGTGCATTTTAGATGTTGAACTTTTTGCGGTGTTTGGTGTTTATGCTTTAAGGTTTAGCCTTTAATATACACAAATGTAGTGTTATAATCATTGTAGGTAGATAATATCAACCGTTTTTTAAAGTTTGAGTCATATATGAGCGTATTATACCATTTAATACTTGTATAATTGTAATAATCTATTAAAACTAGTAAAACTTGGGCTACGGGGTTCCGTTTCAGCCCTAGGACCAGGCAAATCGAAGCTTGCAACAATGAGAACATTGTGGTAAATGCCTACGGCGGTTTATGGAACTTTCGAGCCCCAAAACACTATATTTTTTTGAGTTAATTACGTTTTTATGTTTTTTTTTTCAATTTGTTGGAATTTGTTTTTGGGCTAGGGTCTCACAATTTTACCTTTTAGGCCCGTTTCAAATTTCTTGCCCAATTTAATAATCATATTGTTGTACTAGAATAATCAGTTCTAAAATATATGAAAAGTCTAATTATGGAAAGATCCTGATTATCAGTATTCCTTGAATCAACGATAGTTAAATGAATTTGTGTGAATCAACATGTTCAATTTGTAATTTATGTAGTATTTGACGTTTATGCTTTAAGATTTTTAGCCTTTAATATACCCAAATGTAGTGTTATAACCACAGTAGAATCATAACACCTACCGTTTTTAAAAGTTTTAGTCCTCTATGAGCGTATTATTGCATTAAAATTCTTGTATAAATATAATAACCTATTAAAAATCACAAAAGTACGTGATACTCAACCCCTAACCGTGAAAACCTTATCTAAGATGTTATTAAGTACTTATAGAATCACAATCTTACAAAAATATAGTAAAATTTCAATGCTAGTAAAACGCTCCCTCAATGTCATTGAACACGTTTTTATGGAAATACTATACATTTATGGTGCATTTTCGATATTGTACTTTTTGCAGTATTTGGTGTTTATGCTTTAAGGTTTATCCTTTAATATACCCAAATGTAGTGTGATGAGACGAAAAGTGTACCGCTTTTAGGGGGTCATTTTAGCCCTAATTCGTGATTATTTAATCAAATATTGCCCTAAATCGTTCCTTTTGTCATTTTAGGTACTTCGGAGAAGAAATCTGGAAAAGGAAGCATTTTGGACGTTTTTGGAGCGAAAAGTGAAGAAAACGGCAAAGTCTCCAAAATCAAGCTGGAAACAGAGCTTGACGGCGTCACGCTTTGTAGGTGACGGCGTCACGTACTGGCAAAAGGATGAATATGAATTTACACGTGACGCGCCAGAAGGTTTTGTGGAATTAAAGGGTGACGGCGTCACGTGTTAATGGATGTAGGCCGTCAAGTGTTAAGTTAAAGAGAGACGGGCCAGAGGATTTTTGAAGGTGACGGCGTCAGGATCATAGACCTGACGACGTCAGATGATATAGAGTGACGGCGTCAAAGTATTCTTACGCGAGAAGGAACCTTAGTGAAACCGCCACAAGTTAATCAAGACAATCACAACTCGCGCGCGGAGTAGCTGTTACTGTTTTGGCCATAAAATCCTCATACGAACTCTGATTTAGGTGATTCAAAAGGCCACGGATTCGGGACGAAGAAATCTACAATTTGGTGAAAAAGGGGATTTGACGCCGTCAAGTGTATGGGCTGACGCCGTCAGATCGGGCCGACAGAAAGTTACCTATAAATATAACCTTATAACTTCATTATTTGTAAGCCCTAAACCCTAAGTCCGATTCTAGGGTTTAGGTAGGTGTTTTTCCAGCAACTTAGAAGGTCTTAATCACTCCATAAACATCTTGTAATGGTGTGTTGATTCTATCTTAATTATGTCTTCCATTATTATTGTTGCTTGTTCTTCATTGATTATGTTTTACTAAATCACCTAGTGTTTACCTATGATTGTGTGAAACTTGTGTATAACTAATTAGATCTTATTGATTTCTTGTTGATGTGTGTGTCCATCTCCATCAATTAGGGCGTGACAACTTCAATAGATCTAATTGGTTTAGCTTATAATTCTTGTTTCCTATTGTCTCTTGTATGATTGGATGATATCGATGTTAGGCTTAAGAAAACTGACTAACCTCCTATACGGTAACTTGCTTGAACGTCTTAAGAAACATGAACCAAGGTGTACTAAGGTTAATTGGTTGTATTTAATGCATAAGCGAATTCTAGTGATCCCATGTTAGGAGCTTCTTAGCCGGCTCGACATAGGAGTGAAGTAGGAGCTTATAGAGTTGGGGAAGATCGTACACACCCTCACGATTGGTATTAAGGAATACAACCCGTCAATTAAAACAAGGTGTGACAATTCAATAGGTAGAATTGGATAGCTAGCAAGGAGTAACATATCATAGGTAGACATGCTTCACTTCCCTTGTAGAACCCTAGTTTACTTTCCTGCACATTAGTTTAATTAGTAGCTTTTGGGTTAGTTGATTAGCAACTAATTCCGCCCACTCCTTCAAACCAGAGATTTTACTTGCTTTTCATAAAATATAAAAATACAAAAAGAATCATCCCTCACCTCTAGACCTAGTAGATAAATTTCAATCCTAATGAACACTATTCTTTGAGTTGAACGATCAATCCCCCGGTACTTGCTACTTCACTATACTACATCGGTCAGGTACACTGCCTGGTGGGGATTGCAAACTTCTCAAGATCCCTTGAGAGGTAAAACCTGTTGTAAGGTCGCAAAACCACGCATCCTTTAATATACCCAAATGTAGTGTTATAATCATTGTAGGGAGATAGTATCAACCGTTTTTGAAAGTTTCAGTCATATATGAGCGTATTATACCATTTAATACTTGTATTAATGTAATAATCTATTAAAACTAGTATAACTTGTGCTACGGTTTTTCGTTTCAGCCCCACGACCAGGAAAATCGAAGCTTGCAACAATGAGAACGTTGTGGTAAATGCCTACGGCGGTTTATGGAACTTTCGAGCCCCAAAACACTATATTTTTTGAGTTAATTACGTTTTTATATTTTTTTTTTCAATTTGTTGGACTTTGTTTTTGGGTTAGGGTCCGACGCTTTTACGTTTTAGGCCGTTTCAAGTTACTTGGCGCATTTAATAATCGTATTGTGGTGCTAGAATAATCAGTTCTAAAATATATGAAAAGTCTAATTATGGAAAGATCGTGATTATCGGTATTCCTTGAATCAACGATAGTTAGAACAATTCGTGTGAATCAAAATGTTCAATTTGTAATTTCTGTAGCATTTGGCGTTTATGCTTTAAGGTTTTTAGCCTTTAATATACCCAAATGTTTTGCTATAGTCACTGTAGAATCATAACACCAACTGTTTTTAAAAGATTTAGTCCTGTATCACCTTATTATTGAATTAAAATACTTGCATAAATACAATAACCTATTAAAAATTAAAAAAAAGTACGTGATACTCGACCCTTAACCGTGAAAACCACATCTAAAATGTTATTAAGTACTTATAGAATGACAATCTTACAAAAATATAGTAAAATTTCAATGCTAGTTAAACGCTCCCTCAATATCATTATTAGTGGCCCAACAGAAAATGATTTGAGACAATGGGTCAACAACTTGGACAGGCCCAATGCTCACCAGTGGCCCTACAGACTCCTCAGACTCACCCGGTTTTGCACCCAATTCTCATATCGCACCCAATTCTCATATCGTTGGTATGGAAAGAATCAAAGAAATGTATCACCAATTATCTCAGCACTAAAATTATACATGATAGATATACATCTCACGTGAAAAACGTTTTTTAATTCTAGATATTGATTTGAAACCAGAAGCGTACGTGTATTAACACTTTAATGAAACATGTATTAACACTTTATAAGTTTATAGGTTTGAGTTAAGATACCCGCTAGAGAAATTAATTAAGACATGGATAACACAATTTTAACCTTACAGTCAAAGCAACTTGGCTTAGCTTCGGGTTATAAACTTATAATCAAGAAATAAAAGATAAGACATTCCATAAGGACAAGCAAAAAGAGAGTCTGAATCCGTAATAGAAGCCTAAACACGCACCACAATATAACTCAAACAGGATAAACAAAAGCAATCAAGAAACCATAGTTTGCAAGGAAAACAATCCATAACAAGCTAAATCCCTTAGTTGTATTTAATGAAACATGTATTAACACTTTAATTTATAGGTTCTAAACGTTGTTGATCCGTAAAAGCTTGACTTTCAAACCATATTTCATTTGTAGTATGATTGAATCACTTGGACAAACCTTATGACCCTCAACCAATTCCACATGGTAACGAGAAATGATCGAAGCCGCCACCATTTTTATCTGAATCAAACCCATATCTTTACCCAAACATGTCCTCGGCCCCGCATGAAACGCCGTAAATTTATACGACGGTTCATGTTTTATCCCTCCATCTTTTGTAAACCATCTTTCGGGCTTAAACTCCATACAATCCTCACCCCATATATCTTCCATTCGTCCCATTGAATAAAAACACAAAATAATCCTCGTGTTCGCATCAATAACATGACCGCTTGGAAGCACGTCTGCCTTCAATGGAGCCTTATGCTCAAAAGCAACAGGTGGATATAACCTTAATGCTTCACATATACCTCCATGAAGATAAATGAGTTTATCTAGCTCGGATCTTTGATTCTACACTCGGGTTTTTGGCAAGAAGATAAAAGAACCACGAAAGAGCCGTGCTCGTGGTGTCTCTCCCCGCAATCATTAGACTAAGTATTGTGTCCCTTGAAAACTTTCTAACGTCCCTTGGCATCCCACTCTTTCCTTCAAAACCTCTAACTAAGGATGTTAACAAACCAGTCTCTTTATCATGCACCATTCCAACCCTGTCTTGTATTCGAGACAGACAGTCGTATATGAATTCATCAAAGGCCTTTGTCGCTTCATTCATCTTCTTCTCTTTCCCTAGTCCAAATCTATTTTGCAACTTCCAAACTTTTTCTGGCAAGACATGTCTCCATAAAAGAGCTTCTTCAGCAACCGTAAATGCCTTTTCGCATGGGATGAATGGTAAGTCTATAGACAGGCTTTCAGGATTATAATCTAGAAGCAATAGACATATCACATCAAAAGTAAACCTTTGAAATATCTCTTGCAATTCTATTTCTTGATTACGCGTGGACACGAACTCAAGGATAGGAAGAAGCCCATTCTCGACTTTGTTTACAATAGTTGTTTCTAAAAGAGATTGAAAGTCGGGGTGTTTAAGTAGAGACATGGTTGTTTTCCTGTGTACTTCCCATAACTCGTGGTCCGAGTTAAAGATACCATCTCCAAGGAGATCAAACATGTTACGAAACTCAGGACCTTTAGGATAGTTTGGAAAGTTTTTGCTTAACATGTAGTGAATATTGAAAGGGTCAGAAGTTAAGAGCATGTTTATATTGGCAAACCAAGGACCTTTAACCAAGAAAGTAGCATTACTAAGTTTGACAACATCAGTCGCAAAATCATGGATACGATGACTATTTAAGAGGATATCGGGTGTCATGCCAAGAACGGGCCAATTAGTAATAGGGAGGCGCCTCCGGTAAACAAACACGATACCGGATATCAAGAAGAGAATGAAAAGGAGAAGCATATCCGAGTAGTAGAGTGAAGCCATGTGATTATTCAGAGAAATTATCTAGCTAGGTGGAAGATAAACTTCTATAGATAGTACAAGATCGATTTGATAAATAAACGAGATAAGGTTTTGCAGCTAATAATGGAAGGGACATAAGGCTCAAACTCATTACCTTAGCTTCCAAACAAACAAATATAAATATCTTTTCTTGTTACCAAAGGAACGTTGTGAATGTAAACTATGCATGCCAGTATTAGTTATTACTTGTTCCTATATATGTATGGACTTGGATTGTTTTTATCTAAAAGTACTCTAAGTACTCGAAATTCAACTAATGTTGTTCATATATAGTGTACGCTATTGGTTAAGTAGCTAAGCCATTGTTTTATCAAAAGGTATAAACTATAAACATATAAACAAATACACGGTTATGTACTCATATATAATGTTAATCACAAAATTATTACGTTATTTCATTATTATCCGTAATAAATATTAATTATTAATCGGAAAGAAAATTATCAGTGTCAACTGCGAGTCTCTTTTATTTCATCCACATGCATGAATGTAGTGCCACAATTAAGGGATTGAAAATTACTTTTCACCATGCATCAATGAAGTTTAGTTGTACTTAATTCTGATCAATGCTCAAAGGCAAATTAAAGCTACATATATTAATGATGATCGTTATCTACTTAATTTCGTGTATGTAGTAGCTTCTTTGACGTGACTTGGAAGTGAACAGGGTCACCATTCACCTTTCGATCGATCAACATCATTTCGAATCATTTGGAAGTGAACAGGGTCACCATGACGTGACTTGGAACTAACTAATGAATTTAGAGCCTAAAATAGCATGCATGATTCTGTATTTGCTTCGTTATCATATACCAACTCCTCAAATTTAATTTTCAAAGTGTTAACCTCTTGCAATTAGTTATCAGTTTCCTTTCCGACATTGCTTTTCTATTTATTGGCTCTAAATTAATAGTGGTCCCGGTTCATTTTAGTGGTTTGGGTTCATGCAGCAGGCACAACTGTTTATCATTATATACATGTTGTAACTTTTTAATATTAAGTTGAAAAAATTACACGGATGATCCTTGTTGTTTACACGGATTTCATGTTTAGGAGCTATTTCATTTTAATTACGCCACATATATATATATTTTGTGAAACGTTGCACGCGTTTGGTCCCTAAGTTGGATGGACCATTAGTTTGACCGTTAAGTGTTTAATTAATGTTTGCCTGTTAGTCCCTCCGTTAATATATTTTACACCGTTAGTCCTCTTTCACTTTCACTTTCACCACCATCACTCTCATCCTCCTCACACTCCTCACCACCACAACAACCACCACATCACTACCATTAACCACACTTGACCCAAATTTAACATAATCATCAAAAATCAAAATGCAACTTAACCAACAATCTTTACATAAATCAATCTAATTTACCAACATAATATTAACACAATTTATAATAAAAAAAATGCCACAAATATACCAACAATCTTTACATAATCTTATTATCCTCATCAATCTTTCACTAAACTTCCATTACCATTACAAGATTCAATCTTTTTCTTGTTTTGAACAAAACCCAACTGATTAAAAGAAACCCAAATCACAAATCACTAGGAATTCACAATGACAGGTCAACCAATTGCTTGGATCTTTATAAAAAGCCAATTAACTATATGGTGTTCTTGCCAAAAGATCGTTGACAATAATCTTGCTAACACGTGCTAGCTTAAGAAAAACTTAGATCTTTATAGAAAAGGAGGTAACTAAAAGAACGGTCCTTTGGTCACCTTGTTTAAAGCTAAAACAAATAGAAACATAAAGAGGGTATGAAAAGAAATATTATTTCCAAAGTCTTTGAACATAATTTCAATACATCAAACACCCACAAACAATAATCATGTTCTGGTTTTACATCACATTTCTAAACCCTTCTTTTCTAGTTTGCAACTCCAGACTTGTACTACAACTTCTACATAAAACCCTATCAATCAAATCTTTAGCAAAAACAAAATACCTCCAATAAACATCCCATAAGGTTAACAATACCCAAACCAAACATCACCAAGCTTTCACTCACCCCATGTTCGAAGATGACCCACCTGAAGCTGGTTGTTTAGCTACATATATTTGCTTTACTTTTGTTGAAGGCGGGAAGTTTTTATCACCAAGCTTTCACCATAACCCATCACCACCACAACCATCTCCATCAAAGAATCACTTATTTTCACCACAAACCATCACCGCCCACCATAACCCATCACCACTTATTTTTGGTATCAAACTCGATGTTAAATCATAACGTGTTTTTTCAACCAAGAAATCAGGATAGTCGACCAATTCCGGTAAAGTCAACTCAAATTTTATACCCGAGACTTTAGATAAAGGGTCGGTGAATATAAGCCTGATTTTACAACAACTCTCTCCAGATCCAGGGAGAGTTTTGTATTTGATATCATGTGTCGATTTTGATTGAATTGAGTTCTGGGTTTAGATTGGTGTGAGTTTTTGTGTTTATTGGATTTGTTGGAGGGTTTTATCAGTAATCGAATTTTTTGTGTGATGTGGATCTGGGTTTTTGGTGGTGATATTGGGTTTATGTTTGATTTTTGATGCGTTGTATAGATACTGAGTAAAGATTGAAAATGGGGATGAAGTATACATGGGGATGAAATGGTTGTGTGTGTATTAATAAGATGAAAATTGATATGAGGACTAACGATGCAAAAAATACTAACGGAGGGACTAACGGGCAAATAATATTTATACACTTAACGGTCAAACTAACGACCCATCCAAAATAGGGACCAAAAGTGTGCAACGTTTCACAAAATAGGTATCTCCGGCGTAATTAAAAATGAAATAGCTCCTAAACATGAAATCCGTGTAAACCACAAGGACCATCCGTGTAATTTTTTCTATTAAGTTTTTATGGTGGACGACGTTTATTTAATTTAAGGGGAAAAAAAAGATTGAGACGGGTTGAGCGGAGTATCGATGGGACATTTTAGGAAAAAGCCAAATAAACATAAAGTCCAAAGTATTCGACGACTAATATAGTTGATTATAGGTGCAATAATTTGCACCCGACCCGTGATATGCAGGAGAAATTCAGGTTTTATTAAGAATGTTCGGATTGATTGACATGCTCCGAACTTTGAGGAACTTCGTACCTCTAAGTCTTGAGTTGTGATGAGACAAGCAACACACATTAGCTTCGCGTCGGATGTTTAGTCTGAGACCCAACTCCGGTGTTAGAATGAGTCTTAGTGATATGAATGAAGTATGAAGTATAAAGTAAGTATGACAATACAAGTGCTCGTTTGGTTCAGAGTAATTCCTCCCGAGGATGTGATGCCTCTTAACTGTCAATAGTTGGGGCTATTTATACTTCTCACATGTTCCAATAATTAAGCACAGAATCGATGGGCTTGTCCGTACAACCCAATGGTTAGGACGGCCATTTTGGAATGACGTGGAGCTTGTCAGCTAGTGACGAACCTTCAGTTCGTCCTTTTGGTTCGTGAATTGATATCGTCCTTTTGAATGTCAGCTTTACCCGTTAGTGGATCTCACTTTGGTTCGCTAGTGAATCTCATTATAACTATAGTATAAAAGCCGTGTACTATTCACCATACACTTCTTAGCCCTTTAGGTTTACGTAAGCCCAAACCCACCAAAAATAATATCAACGTACTCTCTCATTTGCTCTAACTCCGAATGACAAACTAACACCGGAAAAACCCGTCCGGCGAAACCAATCCGCTCCGGAAACAAAATATCTATAGTGATCTTTGTGAGTACAAGCACAATACCATCTACAGGAAATTAATATTTTAATCCAAGGGCTGTTGTGTGATTGCCATTTGTTAAGATCTACATAAGCTGGGTTTCTTGGAGCCACATGTTTTTGTGTGAGAAGATAAAGGTGGGTTCTGGATTCTTCGTAGTTGTAAAATTACCTTTCTCTGTCTCTCCTGCTCTCTCATCTCTCTCTAGCAATATCAAGTTTCTTTAGCTGGGTTTCTTGGAGCCACATGTTTTTGTCGGAGCGATGTTTAAATGGATTTTGGTGTTTGAGAAGAAATGGATTTTCTCCAGCAAAAAGGTGTTCAAATCAAAGTTTTTCAAGGTAATCTTGGATTTTTTGTTTTAACTTTTTTTTTTTTTTTTTTTTTTTTTTTTGTTCGATTAGTAATATAATTTGTGATTTTTTTTTTTTAATAATTTGAGCAAAAAGAGGAAATTTAGACTGTTTGTGTAGTTAATTTGATTGTACCGTTTTTTATTTTTTGGGTAGCAATTGGTTTTAGGTGATTGGAGTATCTCCAGAAGAAACCGTAATTGTGATGGGTGGATATGGGAAAGCTATTAGTCACTTTATTAGGTCGTAACCGAAATTGTTTGAAAAAGGCTGATTCAACCGAGGTATGAAATTTCGTCTACAAATGATATAAGCTTCAGTTTCACTTGAGTTAAGAGGCCGACATCGATACTATGAAAAGTCTAATTATGGAAAGATCCTGATAAGCGGTATTCCTTGAATCAACGATAGTTAGAACAATTCGTGTGAATCAACATGTTCAATTTCTAATTGCTGTAGTATTTGGCGTTTATGCTTTAAGGTTTCTAGCCTTTAATATACCCAAATGTAGTGCTATAATCACTGTAGAAGCATAACACCAACTGTTTTTAAAAGATTTAGTTCTCTATCAGCGTATTATTGCATTAAAATACTTGTATAAATATTATAAACTATTAAAAATCACAAAAGTACGTGACATTCAACCCTTAACCTTGAAAACCTCATCTAAGATGTTATTAAGTACTTATAGAATGACAACCTTACAAAAATATAGTAAAATTTCAATGCTAGCAAAACGCTCCCTCAATGTCATTGAACACGTTTTTATGGAAATACTATACATTTATGGTGCGTTTTCGATGTTATACTTTTTGCAGTATTTGGTGTTTATGCTTTAAGGTTTAGCCTTCAATATACCCAAATGTAGTGTTATAATCATTGTAGGGAGATAATATCAACCGTTTTTAAAAGTTTCAGTCATATATGAGCGTATTATACCATTTAATACTTGTAAAAATGTAATAATCTATTAAAACTAGTATAACTTGGGCTACGGGGTTCCGTTTCAGCCCCAGGACCAGGAAAATCGAAGCTTGCAACAATGAGAACGTTGTGGTAAATGCCTACGGCGGTTTATGGAACTTTCGAGCCCCAAAACACTATATTTTTTGAGTTAATTACATTTTTATGTTTTTTTTTCAACTTGTTGGACTTTGTTTTTGGGCTAGGGTCCGACACTTTTACCTTTCAGGCCCGTTTCAAGTTTCTTGGCCTATTTAATAATCGTATTATAGTTCTAGAATAATCAGTTCTAAAATATATGAATAGTCTAATTATAGAAAGATCATGATTATCGGTATTCCTTGAATCAACAATAGTTAGAAGAATTCGTGTGAATCAACATGTTCAATTTGTAATTTCTGTAGTATTTGGCGTTTATGCTTTAAGATTTTTAGCCTTTTATATACCCAAATGTAATGCTATAGTCATTGTAGAGGTATAACACCAACTGTTTTTAAAATATTTAGTCATCTATCAGCGTATTATTGCATTAAAATACTTGTATAAATGTAATAACCTATTAAAAATCACAAAAGTACGTGATACTCATCCCTTAAACGTGAACACCTCATCTAAGATGTTATTAAGTACTTATAGAATGACAATCTACAAAAATATAGTAAAATCTCAATGCTAGTAAAACGCTCCCTCAATGTCATTGAGCACGTTTTTATGGAAATACAATACATTTATGGTGCATTTTCGATGTTGTACTTTTTGCAGTATTTGGTGTTTATGCTTTAAGGTTTAGCCTTTAATATACCCAAATGTAGTGTTATAATCATTGTAGGGAGATAATATCAACCGTTTTTAAAAGTTTCAGTCATATATGAGCGTATTATACCATTTAATACTTGTATAAATGTAATAATCTATTAAAACTAGTATAACTTGTGCTACGGGTTTCCGTTTCAGCCCCAGGACCAGGAAAATCAAAGTTTGCAACAATGAGAACGTTGTGGTAAATGCCTACGGCGGTTTATGGAACTTTCGAGCCTCAAAACACTATTTTTTTTTAGTTAATTACGTTTTTATATCCAATTCATTATCCTCAATCTCCATTAACCTAATGACATCAGCTATTCTTTCACCTGCCACATCATTAACAGTTGGTTCCACTGGGGTGAAATTCAGGTTTAAAATTCCAAACTGTGAATCTATGTGTGGAAGGTCATTGTTTTGGTTTTCACCACATTCACTGTCAGTCAATTGTGTAAATATCAGACCTTGAGGTGACTTAGCTGAAGATGCACAATTATCAGTATTTTCATGCCATGTCAAGTACAACATGTTACCAGGTTTTTTCCCCTTACATGTACTAGCACAAGGTTCACTAGACAGATCTTCCTCTATTCTTGCCCTAGTTTGTCCAAGTGACCTTTGGTAACAATCAAGTCTAGTAGAACCATGCTCTATGTACACCTCAATCAACTTGAAACTAACCAGTAGGGAACTCAAACATCGAACATCCTCATCACATGACAGTGCAAACAACCCATCATTTAGACTTCACATTGGTCTTAAATAGTGATAAAACATAGGCTCATTCTTACCTGTGTAGCCTAGTTGTGTAACCATCTGGTCTAGATCAAACACTGAGAAAACATCAGCATCAACCCTATCGAAGATGTCTTCATCACCACCAACGTATTGTCTATCAGGAAAACACATGAATGACCCACCATGGTGTATTCGTATGCTGAATAAATGTCGTGCATATTCTGCAATAAAAAGTCAGTTACTTAGTAAATTATAACACCCCCAAAATCGGGTCGCTGGGGTGCTACTAAATTGGTACCACAACACAGAGTACAGAGAACGGATTTACCGGATAAAACCATTTGGTAAAACTGTTAACATTTTTCAAATATGAAACACTTGACATTTACCGGATAAAATCATTGTACAATCCAACTATATCGGACTAATCGGACATTTTTAGGATAAACGACTGATTAATATTCTAAAAAGTAGGATTAACTATTACCGTCAATTGTCATCATTATAAACTGTCGGGAGCATTATTTTGAGAAACTGAGTTTTATTAAAGTCACGGCAACTTGTGTAAACTTTATAAATGGGTGCGTCATGCCAAAATTTTATAAAACTCCCTAAACTTATACTTTAATATCGAAAAACCTTTTATCTTATAAAAACCCGACAATAATCGAAACTTGTAGTTTATTAACATGAAAACATTTACCATGTGATATACTAATTTAAGTTCTCTTGTAAAACTTAAATTTACCTTTCTACAACTTTATTGATTATTGCTGAACTATTTGGGGATTATTGGGAAAACACCGAAAACGTAGTAATTAACTCATTTTATTGACATTTTCCTTAGTCACTATTTTCCTTGACTTCATTGTCAATCCCTTCTCGACTCAAGTTCCCATCCGTATTTTTGCTCGACTATGTCGATTTTCTATTCCAATTTGGCGTGAGTATTCTTGAGTTTATGCTGTCTTACCACCACACGAAACGTTAACACTAAACTTTTTACAAACTTTGATACGAGCAATCCACGAAAACTAAGACGCTTGTCTTTTAAAACTCGTTTACTTTTCGAGACGTATTCTGAGATAACTATACATATATTAGGTTGTGCCGATCCGGCACCGTGGTGCCTGTACCCTCGATATTGTTAGGTTTTACTCTTGATGCCAGTTGTGACCACTGTGATATTTTGCATTGCTGCAAGCTAAGGTGAGTTCATGGCCCCTACTTTTACTGATTTTTAAACTGTTTTTAGGGGAGACTACATGCTCGTTTTTAACTAAACTCAATGACTGAATACTTGATATACGCGAACTGTTTACTCAATAATTGACTGTTTAGCTGAAATATTTGTTTTGGATAATTGAAAGCGATATGTGATTGACTGATATTTAGCCCCACTCTATTTACACTTCTTTTACAATCAGGGTGAGAAACATGCAAAACTATTTTTATGGATCACCACTGTTATTATCAAACTATTACGCAGCGTAGCCTAAGCACTATTATGTCCCAAATTGCCCAAACTCATGAACCGTCAATTCCTGCTGGGAAGCGCGAATGTTATAAATAGATCTATTGGGAGTAACGTCCCCGTTCGGGTTGACCGGATAGGCAAACGAACGTATACCATGTCGAAACACAAGTGTATGGGATAAACACTTGCCGGGCCTTTGTATTTAACATGCTTCTAGAGCATGCACACTGTTATAGCTTCGGTTACATGAACTTAGAGCTAGCGTAATAAACTATTTTATTTTGGGTTGCATACCCTACTCTTGGTCCACAACTCTAATCTTGCTATAAGGTAAACTGTATTTATATGACATTGTGAGCGACACAATGGTCACAAAATTTTTATTGAACTCACAGTATTTTTACTGCTTTATCATAAAACTATGAACTCACCAACCTCGTGTTGACACTTTTAGCATGTATTTTCAGGTTTAAGCGATAGCTTACTGTTGGAGGCTTTGGCAGGGCATGGCATGGTCATAGAAGACTCTGATATATTCGGGACCACTTGAAATCTTTTAAGGGCTTATATTTCCGCACCATTTTTGAAATGTTGTAAACAAATCACTTTTGAATATGAAATCTATTTTAAATGGTTAAGGTAAAACCATTCTTTATACTTTGTGTTGTGATACCAATTTAGTAGCACCCAAACATGTATGCTTCCGCTAAACCAGATTTTGGGGGTGTTACAGATAAAGATAGCAACAACAAGTTTTCGAAGCATTCTTCGTGGGAGGGGTCCAAGAACAAGAACAGAGATAGGTTTTCTCCGTACAACAAAGGCCCCAACCATGGTTTGTTAAGCAGTCTAACGAAGTCTCCAAAGGAAATACTTGCTACGGAGAGGGCTGCCAAAGCCTTCGAAGCACCTCCTCATATGACAAGTAAGGGCAAAAACAGGGATACCAGCAAGTACTGTCACTTCCACGAAAATTATGGCCACGATACTAACAGTTGTAGAGAATTAAAGAAACAAATTGAAGAGGCCGTAAGGTCTGGGCAGTTGGCACACCTGGTAAAAGGAATCAAGAAAGGCAAAGAAGAAATGACCGACACTCAATTGGCTAAAGATGCTACTCCTCTCGAAGCCCCAATACTCATGGTCCGTTGGGGCGAAGCCAGCTTAAAGAGAAAGGTGACGGAGGGTAACGAAGTAGGGGAGGTAACTTTTCCTCCTCTTGCAGGCCAAGTCCCTTTAGACGATCCGGTAGTCATCAAAGTCCTCATTTCCAACCGAGAAGTGAATAGAGCCTATATGGACTGTGGAAGCTCCTGCGAAATCATCTACGAGCACTGTTTCCTCAAACTTAATCCTTCGATCAGGTCACAGCGAATTGATTCGAAGATACCCTTGGTAGGATTTTCTGGTGAACATTCGTGGCCTCTGGGAGAAGTTCCGTTGGAGATAACGATTGGAGAGGGCAAGTTCGCAAGGACAGAAACCCTCATGTTCGCTATCGTAAGGTCCAGCTCTCCTTACAACTTGTTGATAGGAAGGACCGCCATGCAAAAAATGGGTATCGTAGTCTCCACCATACACGCAGCGGTAAAATTCCATACACCTTATGGGATAGGCACCGTATTCTCCACTTACAATCAAGGACATATGGGAGACAACGGTAAAAAGATTAGAGAAAGTCCAGAGGAGCCTCCGAAGGTCATCCTAAGTTGTACAGATGCCGAAGAACGTATCGTAGTGAATGAGCTCTATCCAGAGCAAACGGTGGTAATCGGAAAGCAACTCCCTGCTAACTTCAAAGTAGACTTGGAGAAGCTACTCAGAGCCAACAAAGACGTATTCGCATGGATGTATTCAGATATGACCGGGGTTCCCAGGACTCTTATGATCGACGGCAAGCCCTTCGGTACAGAGCATAAGCTTAACGAGTTCAAGCACATTGAACCAATTAAGCAAAAGCGACGAAGCCTGGCACCAGAAAGAAGTGCAGCCGCTTGTAAAGAGGTGGATGAGCTTGTACAAGCAGGAATTCTCAGAGAAGTGAAATACCAAACTTGGGTTGCTAATCCAGTCATGGTAAAGAAAAGTGATGGAGGGTGGCGTATGTGTGTTGACTTCACCGACATCAACAAAGCCTGCCCGAAGGACTGCTACCCTCTACCAGAAATTGATTGGAAGGTCGAAT
Organism: Artemisia tridentata subsp. tridentata; assembly: GCA_021014915.2. Lineage (NCBI taxonomy): Eukaryota > Viridiplantae > Streptophyta > Magnoliopsida > Asterales > Asteraceae > Artemisia > Artemisia tridentata. The sequence goes on from CP139509.1 coordinate 16,256,758, forward strand.
CCCTTTCGGGGTTCCGTTTGAAATGCTTTCTGGATGCCTACAAGGGGTATCACCAAATACAAATGGCGAAGGAAGATGAGGAGAAAACAGCCTTTTACACAGGAAAGGGTGTCTATTGCTACAAGAAGATGCCCTTCGGCCTAAAGAACGCAGGGGCTACTTATCAGCGTTTAGTAGACAAGGCCTTCCATAAGCAAATTGGAAGGAACTTGGAAGCCTACGTCGATGACATGGTAATAAAAAGCAGAACCGAAGAGGACCTCCTCTCTGACATTCAAGAGACCTTCGATCAATTACGAGCAATCAACATGAAGCTTAACCCCAAGAAGTGTTCCTTTGGCATGGAGGAAGGGAAATTCTTGGGGCATTTGATAACAAAACAAGGGATTAAAGCTAACCCTTCGAAGGTTAAAGCCATCACTGATCTTCAAGCTCCAAAGTCATTAAAGGAAGTCCAAAGCCTCAACGGGAAGCTTGCGGCACTTAGCAGGTTCCTGTCGAAAGGGGCGGATCGGTCTTTACCATTCTTCAAAACACTCAAAGGGTGCACAGATAAAAAAACTTTCCAATGGAGTTGTGAGGCGGAAGCAGCCTTCAAAAAGCTAAAGGAATTCATAGAAATCTTGCCAACACTTACAGCCCCAATCAAAGGCGAAATGTTGTTCATGTACATTGCGGCCTCCTTCGAAAGCATCAGCGCGGTGCTTTTAGCTGAAAGGGGAAAGAAACAAGTCCTAATATACTTTGTTAGCAGGGTTCTGCAAGGAGCTGAACTAAACTATCCGGAGTTGGAAAAGCTAATTCTTGCTTTGGTTTATGCTGCAAGACGCCTTCGAAGATACTTTCAGGCTCATCCCATCACAGTATTGACTGACAAGCCTATTAGACAGATACTGTCGAAGCCTGAGAAATCAGGAAGGGTAGCTAAATGGGCTATCGAATTGGGAGAACATGAGATAGAATACAAGGGTCGAAACTCCGTCAAAGGTCAGGTACTTGCGGATTTTCTAGCTGAAACGCCTTCCGAACCTAGCCAAGATAAAGAGGTTCCTAAGCAACAATCTTCAAAGACGATTGAGGGATGGAAGCTGTACACAGATGGAGCCTCAAGTTCCGATGGATCTGGAGCAGGTTTAATGTTGGTTAGTCCGAAAGGAAAGGAGTATACTTATGCATTGCGCTTCGAATTTGAAGCCACCAACAACGAAGCTGAGTACGAAGCTTTGTTAGCCGGCCTTCGACTAGCAAAAGAAATGGAAGTTCAGAATCTGTCCATTTTCGTAGACTCCCAGCTAGTTGCTAATCAAGTCAAGGGCTCCTATGAAGCAAGACAGCCCACCATCAAGCAATATTTGGAAAAGGCTAAGGAACTTCTTCAAGGCTTTGAAACCTATGATATAGTACATGTCCGCAGAAATCAAAACAAGAAAGCAGATGCCCTAAGCAAGTTGGCCTCAATGGCATTTGCTCATTTAACGAAGGAGGTTTTGGTAGAAGTATTGGCTGATAGGTCAATTGAACGGGGCGAAGTTTCTGACATCATAGCCGAGGAAGGCACCAACTGGATGACTCCGATTAGGGAGTATTTGATCAGCGGTATCCTGCCAGAAGACCCTAAACTGGCTCGAAAGGTCCGGATCAAAGCTCCCCAATATAGACTTATTGGGGATAATCTATACAGGAGATCCTTCTTATCCCCATGGCTTCGTTGTGTGGGACCAAAACAGGCTTCGAATATCATATACGAGGTTCACGAAGGATCTTGCGGGTTGCATGCAGGCCCTCGCTCTGTTGTCTCAAAAGTAATGAAGCTTGGGTATTATTGGCCATCCATGCACAGGGATGCAATAGAAATAATACAAAAGTACGAAGCATGTCAGATCCACTCCAAAGTCCCGAGAATACCTAAACAAGACATGACCTCCGTTACGTCAGCATGGCCTTTCTGCCAATGGGGAATTGACATAGTCGGACCCCTACCAGTTGCTCCAGGGGGAGTAAAGTTCTTGGTTGTAGCCATAGACTACTTTACCAAATGGGTTGAAGCAAAGCCCTTGGCATCAGTAACAGGAAGGCATATGGAGAAATTCGTGTGGTAACACATAATCTGTCGTTTCGGTGTCCCTCACATTATCATCTCCGACAATGGAAAGCAGTTCGCCGAAGGGGTGTTCCCAACCTTCTGCGAAGGCCTGAAGATCAAACAGTCATTCACTTCCGTTTATCATCCCCAAGGTAATGGACAAGTAGAAGTCACAAACCGGGATATCATAGAAGGAATTGAAAAGAGGTTGGGACGAAGCCATCATGGGTGGGTAGACGAACTACCCCAAGTTCTGTGGGCACATAGGACGCACCCCAAGTCAAGCCATGGGGAGACTCCTTTTAGCCTTACTTATGGAACGGAAGCTGTTATACCCTCCGAAATAAGCATCGAAATGGAACGAATTGTAAACTTTGAAGAAAAGACAAATGACGAAAGGATTCGAGAAAATCTTGATCTTCTGGAAGAAAGAAGAGAAATAGCTTCAATCAGGGAGGTTATCCACAAACAGAAGATTGAAAAATACTATAACAACCGAGTTCGACCCTCCACGCTCAAGCCAGGTGAATATGTCCTTCGTTTGAATAGTGCAAGCAAGGCCGAATACGAAGGAAAACTAGGGCCAACGTGGGAAGGACCCTACGTTATATCGGAAGCCTACGGCAACGGCACGTACAAGCTCGCAATGCTTAAAGGAGAAGTCATGGATAGAACTTGGAACGGTACTAACCTTCGTAAGTTTTACATCTAAAACTTACTACAAAAAAACACTCAGTTTGTTTTTACAATTTCATGTAACGCATTCTTCTCATCTGGGAAAGAAGCATTAATGGTAGGTGTCTTAGTATTCATTTCTTAAAATGATGTAATCCTCCCTACCCAATTAATGATATAACGCATTTTCCTCAAATCTCTTGTGTCGTTCTTTACAACAAAGATTTGTCCAGCCAAGTAGTATAAAAGTTTCAATGTCGAAGGATGTAGCAAGGCACACGCCTTGTATATAAATAACATCCAGTATAATTCACATTAACTTTCCTATGAAGTCTTAGGGTATTAAAAGCCCTCTGCTACTTAAGGATAAAGACAGAGTGGGTCGCGACCCTCTGTCGCAGTCAAATTATACGATTGCTTAAAATCTTGGTCCAAAATACACACAATAAGGTTATAACCTTAGGTTGTATGTGTACGCTCTTGAAATGAGCGTAAGAGAAGATAAACATAACAATAAAAGTGGGATATATTGTTGGTCCACGAATTGTATATGGATCACTAAGTAGTCTTGAATACCTAGTAGATGGTTAGGATAAATCCGAACCAATCTAAGTGAGAAACCCTAGGTGATTGTTATTGTTAATGCGGAATCTTAACAAGAACAATTAAGAACACAAGCAGAAATATCACTAACTTCGTATATTGATTATAATCACAATAGTGAACTCGTACAACTCTCACACGAACTAACAATCTTTAGGGATCCTTTAATAACACAAGGAAACCCTAACCTACTCAGAAGATATACACAAATCTTCTATAAAGATACATACACGCATTGTATCTTTTCCTAACATAACTCTAACAAACTTTCCTAACTTCACGACCAGACTTAACTTTACAAGTCAACCAGACTTAAACATGCTACCAGACTTAACATTACATTACCAGACCTAATAACACAAACAGACCTAACTTAGATAAACTACCAGACCTAAGTTGTCTGCTCTTGATTCGTATCATAATTCCCAACAATCCTCCCCTAACTTGATCTTCATGCTCCATGAACTTCAAGTTCTTCTGATTAAGCCTTCTGAGGATTGAATCTTGAACACTTTGAACTGTATTTAGGTCTTGTTCCTTTCTAGCAGCTTGAATCTTGATAAGCTCTTCTGATATGGTCTTTGCAGCAACATTGACTATATGTACATCAATTCATATTAAGTTTCATTTCTATTCTCATCACTTCCAGGTGTGTTAACTCCTGTGAGAGGTGAATCATTGAAATTTAATGGATTTGATGTCTCTTTACCAATAGCCATCACTACTGGAGTAGCCAAATGTTTTGGTGTGTAAGACCATGGTACACTGATAACCATATGATTTTTAGCAAATCATCAGCTTATCAACGGATTTGTTAAGTCTTTACCAAAAGCCGTTTGCTTCTGGACTAGTCAATTCTTTGATGGAAAAGCACCTCACCATGGTGAATTGATTACCATTTATGGTTTTCCACAGCCTTTACCACAAGCCATAACCTTGTGGGCTAGCCAACTCTTCACTTATCTTAGATATGGTGAGTTGAATACCATACAATTTTTGGCAAATTGTCAGCTATAAACGGATTTGAGCAATCTTTACCTGTTAGCCGTTTGCTCAGGATTAGCCAGTCCTTATGTTGATGAGACAAGGTGGACTGATAACCTTTTGATGTGTTAGTGCAAAGCACCTCCACCAAGTGAGAAGTTCCAATAGTCTCACTTAACAACTTGTGAAAATATACTTAATCCAGCATTGCCTATAAAAGAAATAAAAGACACATATAAAAACAAATATATATATATATATATATATATATATATATATATATATATATTTTTTTTTTTTTTTACTAACAGAACTAAAAACAAAACTACAAGACTTAAAGATAACCTAAATGCTGGTAAGTATTCATACTTTACATACTTCACAGTTTTGACCTCCCCTTAGGCCAAACCTCCCCTTAACTCAAACTATTCAAAGTTAAGAAAGAGAATAAGTTTTTCTTAACAACCCAGGCCTGAGTGGGCTTGAGTCCTTTCTGTGGAGCAACATACTTATAGGTCTTGTATGAACTTGCTCCAGTGAAACCATGTTTGGACTTATAGGTAAATTCATTTTTAAATGGATTCCAAGCCCAGCAATCAGAGAAATTATCAGCAGAACCCCCATTTGTATTTGTTTGTCTCCTTACAGGTGAATGAGTTTTATAAAAATTATTTCTTTGAAAATTTGCATTCACCTGAGGTTTTTGAAAAGTTTGTTTGGGTCTCACAAAACCAGTGTTCACAATAGGTTTCATAGAATTAACATAACCAGTATTCACTTTAGGCCTCATAGAATTAACATTTTGCCTATTCATATCAAAGTTTTTGTAGCCAGACCTAAAATTTTGTCTACCAGAACAAACATAAGAGTTAGGTCTGGTAGTGTTATTTAGTTGTACAGGTCTGGGAACAAACTGGTTAGCATGATTAACTCTACTAGCATTATTCCAAACTGGTTTATTTGAACTATGACCCTTATTAACATTCATTCTCTTTTGTTCAGCCTCTCTTTTCATTCTCTTTTCATGGAAGTCACAATCTCTTATTAAATGACTCAAACTTCCACACACAAAGCATCTTTTAGGAGCATAAGTATAACTACTCCTACTTTCTCTGTGAACACTATTGCTTCTAGGTGACTCACTCATTTTAACAGATTCCCTAGGAGATTTTATGTGATTGACACAACTAGGTTTAACTGTCTCAGCCTTTTGTTCAGTCACTACAGGTTTAGTAACAACAGGTTCACACTTCTCAACAACCTTAGGTTCAGGATTCTCTTTTTCAGTAATGGAAGTTTTATGTTTGAGATTGTGGTTGTGGAAGAGATGGGTTGTTGTTGTGTTTGGGAGTTACTGGTTTCAGTTTTTTCTTCATCTTCATGGTTTGATTTCTCATCCTCACTGTTATGGATTGAGAAAGTTTCAGTGTTAACAGGCTTATCGAATCCAGACATTGTGTAGGGTGATTTGAGTGAGAATTAGGTTTTTGAGATTTAGTGTTCTTCGAATTCAGAGTCTCTCTCCTTGCTCTGATACCACTTGTTGGTCCACGAATTGTATGTGGATCACTAAGTAGTCTTGAATACCTAGTAGATGGTTAGGATAAATCCGAACCAATCTAAGTGAGAAACCCTAGGTGATTGTTATTGTTAATGCGGAATCTTAACAAGAACAATTAAGAACACAAGCAGAAATATCACTAACTTCGTATATTGATTATAATCACAATAGTGAACTCGTACAACTCTCACACGAACTAACAATCTTTAGGGATCCTTTTATAACACAAGGAAACCCTAACCTACTCAGAAGATATACACAAATCTTCTATAAAGATACATACACGCATTGTATCTTTTCCTAACATAACTCTAACAAACTTTCCTAACTTCACGACCAGACTTAACTTTACAAGTCAACCAGACTTAAACATGCTACCAGACTTAACATTACATTACCAGACCTAATAACACAAACAGACCTAACTTAGATAAACTACCAGACCTAAGTTGTCTGCTCTTGATTCGTATCATAATTCCCAACATATATCCCACTAAATTAGCATAAACAAAGACTACGTACAGTCTTAGCTATCATAATCACAAAAAGGACAATTGTATAAAGTTACGGGTCGAAGCCCAGTAACACGAAAGATAAATTGTTCAAACAGGAAAAAAGATAAATTATCTCAAACAAATAATATGTTGGGGAATCATTTCAAGGTTGAGCAGAGTTGGATTTCCTTGTTGAGGATAAAGGTTGGATCTTCATAGGCTTCTTTGCCAAAAGCTCCACTATTGGAGCCAATGGATCTTTGGTTACCTCGGCAAGATAAGGGTACTTTGTTGAGGTAAACGCATCACCAGCCTCATTAAACTATTGCTCAGAATCTGAGCGATAGTAAGACACCTCCGACAAAACAACGGGTTTCTGTGTCTTGGCAATTTCTTCCAATGCGGTGCAGGTTCCGTAGAAGATGGCTGCGTTCACAAGTCTCCCAATAACTTCCCCCACCTCATCGCTGCGGTATAATTCCATCGCCACATGAGGAACAACTCTCGAAACTACCTCAGCTCGGTCTCTCTCCAAGATTTGAAGTTGGGATCTAAGATCATTGATCTTATCACAAAGATTAATCTCCTGCTCAGCCAGCCTAGACCTTTCGACCTCCAGGCTTGTACATTTAGACTCGAGCGCGGCAATTTGGGCTCTATAAATGGAAACTTTGGACTCCTCAACCTTCAATTTATTGCACCTCGCTTGGGATTCTTTCAATTGGCCTTCGAGTCTGTCAATTTTGACTCGCATATCTTGTACGAAGGGATTCTTCTCAAAGTCCTCCATCACTTCTTTACACTTAGCCTCCAACTCATCATGTTCCTGATCCATAGCTTTTTCTTTAGCTAAGATATCATTCATTTTTACCCTCACATCCAACACCGTTTGCATCAATTCCCTTGTTCTCGAATTAAGATGATTATCCAAAACAGCCTGCCTAGCGTAACTTTTGGAGTGAAAGTCGCAAAGCTCTTCAATAGACATGTTATTCAAGACTCCTTTCCAACTGGTAGGTGTCATTTTGTCAACCAATTTTTGACAGGCATGTGCATTAGGAAGTTCCACAACATCGGGAAGGCCTAAAAAAGAAAGGAAAACAAGTTATATGATGCATGACATTTGATACGCATGAAAGATGCTAGCTTACTTGGAGTAGGGTCATCAGGAATCGTTAGAGGAGTAGGTATAAAGGTTTTAGAGTGTGATCCTTTGGGCTTCACAACTCTCGCTGGAGGGGTAGGAAGGGTCAATTTCCTCTTCGGAGGGTTCCTTACAGACATGGCAGCCTTTGCTTTCTTACTTCTCTTATCTGAGAGACCAGAGGACCTTGCGAGCCTCGTTTGAAATTCCTTGATAAGGGGATCATCGGAATCTGCAACAGTTTCCACAAACTGCGGAGTCTTGTCATTCTCAATTGACATGGATGGAGAACCTATTCCGTAGCTTATATTTTCTGGCTCTTTAAGGACAAAACTAACTTCTCTAATACCACGAGCCACGACGAAGTTCCTGAATGCCATCCCTACAGAAAAAGAAAAAAAAAGATAAATATCATCAGATAAGTCATTTACTTTATTTTAATAGGTATATACATACTTTTCCCATTGCAGATTATCTCAGGTTCCAATGGAGAGCCTTCCCAATGATCTATAATCCCCGCCATAAACAGTATCGGCTCAGGAAACGTTTGCACATCAAACGGGTGACGTTCAAGACGTTGGTAGAGGGGATAGCTTCTAACGAAGTGTGGCAAAGGATCATCAAAACGTTTCTCGTCAAAATGAAAGTCTTTGTCTAGCAACGCTGGATATTTGGGAGGTATGATAGTATCTTGCACATAGAAAAACAGACCTTTCCATTTTCTTATGTTGGCAAAAGGTTTTGTTATTAAACAGGGAACATCAAGTTCACTTCTTTTACCTAAGGTTAACCAATCACCACCAGGGCAAAGGTTGATGAAGCCTCTAAGCACGTTAAGCGTGGGCTCATAACCATAAGCTTTGCATACGACAATGTAGGTGGTTAGTTTGGCTAAGCCAAATGGGTTCAACCTGGAAATATGTACTTGATAATACTGTAAAAATTCTAAGATTAGTGGATGAATAGGAATCCTAAAGTTGGATTCTGTAAAAGCATGAACATATAACCCAACATACCCAGCGGGGGCGTCAAAAATACTTTGGTTTTCGTTTGGGAGTATCACTTTATACTTTTTAAGTATGGGATATTTTTCAAAAAAATCCGCCAAAGCCTGTTCTGATAAGGTACACTTTTGTTGCCTAATGGTTCTTTTTGCCGCCATACTCATCTTGTATTTGTAACAATAAGAACGAGGGAGGGTAATTACCTTAATCTCAGAAGAAGCACAAAGCACAGTACCGTGTATGTGTATTTTGGGCGCAAAATAAAAGTATGATCAGGTAGGGATGAGCAAGAGTTTATGTATCCCTATTGAAAGTTTACCCTGACCGTCCACGTGTAATATACGGACTTGCTTTATCAAATAGTGAAATTGGTTGGTAGGTTATAAGCTCGGAATTAACGAGACCAATTGTAGCGGTCCCACGGATGGCGCCACTGATTGAACAAATATTCGTCAACCAAGCCTTCGATGGTGATCAAAGGAATTATGGGGTGTTGAGATTGCGCCAAGCTTGTTCTTAACCTGAAAATAAGAAATACAAAGACACTACGTTAAGTGATTGCGCAGGGGTTGGACCCTGCGAACCACCTCCGACGTGCGAGTAAGTATGTGTGATGGTAATGTAGGTCGTAAATTTAGAGAGTGAAGTTAACTTGTGGATTAACTCGAGATTACTTACATTGTTCTTGGCCCGACTATGCTATTTATAGGGGAGAAATAGGACATAGTGGGCGGTTGCACATAGTTCGGAGATCATGGGGGCGTCCCATGGAAAGTGGTAACCGCTAGGGCTTTGTAGCCCACGATCTCTGTTTTGGCGGGAAGCCAAAGGATAGAGGAGACGTGGGTTTGACCAGGTCTGGATGATCCTTCGTGTTAGTCCCTTCGTCAGGAATACCCCGAAGGGCTTAGGGCTTCGATTGGCGGATTCCCACATGGTAACCATTCGCAGGCGAATGGTTTTACGCCAATGAAACGTATTAGAAGGTTAACCTGGGCCTCCGAAGGGAGGGATTTCTACAGGCTCGAAGGGGAGTCCTTCGACCCGTTAGGAGGGTACATCATCAAGCCCCCCAGTCGAAAGTGATATATACGTATGAGTATAAATTGCATTCGACTCGAAAAATCAAATATGCCTTTAATCCTTGTGTACCATTAACCATGCAAAAAAGAAAATAAATGCTAAACTAACCGCGCATTAAATGCGGGTTAATTGTTATCCTTCCACTTGCTTCTCAAACATCGATTAAATCGGTATTAGCGAAACATCTTTTCACAATTTAATTGCTCGTTTGAGATCCGCAAGATCTTCAAAGTTAGGTGACTACGTGTGCGATTGGGATTAAAAATCCGTCTGTGTACATAAACCCACAATAATTAAACCCTAGCTCATTTTACCTCCGCCCAAAATACACATTGCTCTGCAATCTTGTGCTTCCGTTGGAATCAAAAGGTAAAATTCTGCCATTTTTCTTTGCTCTCCTTATTTATGAGTATGGCTGCAAAACGAATAATTAAAGAACAAACTTGCACCTTGTCGAAACAATCATTGTCTGATTTTCTGAATGATTACCCCATACCCTCGGAACATAAAATCATGCTTCCCAGTAAAAAGCAAAGTATTTTTGATGCTCCAAAAGGGTTTGTAGGTTTGTATGTGCATGCGTTTACGCAATCAAACTTTAGGATTCCCATCCACCCTCTTATTTTGGAATTTTTGCAATATTACAAGGTGCACATTTCAAGGTTTAATCCATTCGGTTTAGCCAAGTTGACAACCTATATTGTAATGTGCAAAGCGTATGGTTTTGAGCCTTCATTGACTGTGCTTAGAGGCTTTGTCAATCTCTACCCTGGTGGAGATTGGGTAACTATTGCAAAAAGGAGTGAGTATGATGTCCCACACCTATTGACTAAACCTTTTTCAAATATTCGAAATTGGAAAGGTCAATTTTTTTATATTGAGAGTACCATCATACCCTCCGAGTATCCTGAGTTGTTGGCCGAAGGGAATAGGTTTGATGAGAAACGATACAATGACCCATTACCTTATGAGGTGAGAAGTGACCTTATGTACCAACGTCTTGCACGTCATCCAGTGGACGTACAAACGTTTCCTGAGCCCATCTTATTCATGGCTGGCATTGCTAAAAGTTGGGAAGAGTCTCCATTGCTTCCTGAAATAATTTGTGAAGGAAAAAGTATGTATAATTTCTTATTTCATAAATAAATAACTTACCTGCTGATATTCATCTCTTTTCCTTTGTCTGTGCAGAAATGGCTTTTCGTAATTTTGTTGTGGCTGGAGGTGCCAAGGAAGATCGCTGATAGAGTTCGGACTAGAAAAGGTACCAGTGCAAAGGCTGCAAAGGCTGCCCCCAAGAGGAAATTGAACATTCCTACTCCTACTTCCAGAACCACCAAGCAAAAAACAGAGAAGTCTCGTGGGAAGACCATTATGTATGCTCCGGAAGGAATGGCTGATGAAGATGACATCTCGGGTAAGTGAAAATTCTTCCAGTCTTCCTTCCTTTCCGTAATATTGCGTATTTGGCTTATATTGTTTTCTTTTTTTTTTTTTTTTTTTTTTTTTTTTTTTTATTTTATTTTATTTTAGGTTTGCCAGATACGAAGGAACTGCCCAACGCTCTCTCTCTGCCGCTTGCTTGTTGAGAATGTCACTCCTGCCTCATGGAGGAGTAAAATGAATGAAATGTCCATTGAGGAACTTTGCGATCTCAACGACAAAAGTTATATCCGGCAAGCAATGCTGGATAGTCATCTTAGCTTTCGCACCAGGGGATTGCTTAACAGAGTCCAGGAGGCGAAGGAGGAAGTTGCTGCTGTTGTTGCCAGAGAAAAGGAAAGGGAGAAAAATTATGCTGAGTTGGAGAAGAGATGTGATGAAGCCATGGAGAACTTTGAGAAACATCCAAGGTATGAGGCTCTTTGAAACAAGATTTATGGTCTTGAAAAACAGCTTAAGGAATCGCAGGCTGAATGTGGTAGGCTAATTCTGGAGGAGGCTAAGGTTGTTGGCTATGAAAACCAGGTGAGTGCCCTGGAGTCTAAGTGTACTGGGTTGGAGACTGAGAGAGCCAGACTAGTGGAGCAGGATGCTAAGCGTTGTCAAGAGGTTGATAGGTTGAAGCTTGAATGCCAAAGGTTGAGAAAAGATAGGGCTGAGGTTGTATCGAAGGTTGTTCCCTACATGGCTATGGAATTATATCATAGCGATGAGGTGGGAGTGGTTGTGGGTAAACTGGTGAATGCAGCCATATATCATGGCAAATGCACAACTTTGAAGGAGATTGCCGAAACTAAGAAACCCGTTGTGCTTTCGGAGGTGCAATACTATCGTCCAAATTCCGTTCAGGAGTATGATGAAGCTGGTAATGCATTCACCACTGCAGTTTACCCCTTTCTTGCCGAAGCAACCAAAGATCCTTCAGCCTCCATCGAAGATCTCCTTTCTAAAAAACCCAAGAGTATACAGCCTCCGTCTCCAACTAAAAGAACCTTGTCTGAGAAACCCAAGTCTGCGACTCATCAGGAAGACCCAAACTCTTCTATCAACAAATGAAGGCTGCCATGTTGGCAGTGATTTAGTCTGTAAGGGTGGCGTGTACCCTTTAAAATAATTTGGTTATGTTTAAAGGCTGGTGCCTTTGTTTAAGACAATTTATCATGCTTTTATCAGGCGTGTGCCTGTTGGAATAGTTTGTCTGGGCTTCGTCCCATAACTTTAAACAATTATCTCTTTTGATGATAGCTACGCCTGTGCGTAGTCTTTATGAATATGAATTTGGAGGAATATTCTCCTTTTTTAATGCCATGCTTATCTTCTCTTACGCTCATTAGCAGAACGTAAACATACAACCTAAGGTTATAACCTTATTGTGTGTATTTTGGACCAAGATTTTATGCAATCGTATAATTTGACTGCGACAGAGGGTCGCGACCCACTCCGTCTTTATCCTTAAGTTACAGAGGGCTTTTAATACCCTAAGACTTCATAGGAAAGTTAATGTGAATTGTAATGGATGTTAATGTTATACAAGACATGTGTCTTGCTTCATCCTTCGACATTGAAACTTGTAAAGTACTTGGCTGGACAAATCTATGTTGTATAAAACGAAACAAGAGATTTTGAGGGAAACATGTTATATCATTAAGTGGTTAGGGAGGATTATATCATTTGAAGAAATGAACACTAGACACCTACCATTACTGCTTTTTTCCCATGTGAGAAGACTACGTTACATGAAATTGAAAACAACTAAGTGCTTTTAAAGAAAGGTAAGTTCTTATATGTAAGACTTACGAGAGTTTGTATCATGTCCAAACTTGTTCACGACATTTTTTGTTTCCGCCCTTCGAGCTTCCACGTCTTTTTGCCACATTAATTCTTCTTTGACGCTGGGCTCTTTCACTTGGCTTCGTTTGCTTTTATTCGAAGGACAACTTCCTATATGCCCTCAAGGCTTTGGGAAGTTTGTCTGCCCACTTATGTTGATATTGCCCTAGCTTCGTCTCAATTTCGGTGACAATATCCTTGTCAACACAAACGAATCTTTGCTTCACATTCAGGCTTTTACAGAAAGAAGGGAACACTCCTTCGGCAAAGTGTGGCCCTTCGTAAGAGGTGATAACTTGTGGAATTCCAAATCTGAAAATTATGTGTTCCCACATGAACTCTTCCACATCTTTTCCTTTTGTTGATGCCAACGGCTTGGCCTCGACCCACTTGGTGAAATGATCGATGGCTATGACCAAGAATTGTACCCCTCCGGGAGCTAATGGTAGGGGTCCGATTATGCTGACTCCCCATTGACCGAAAGGTCTTACTGTCATGCTAGATGTCGCATCATACTCTAATGGTTTCCGGGCTTTGGAGTGTGTCTGACATACCATGCATGTTCTGATTGCTTCCCTTGCGTCTTCTAGTACGGTTGGCCAGTAATAACCCCATTTTGTTACCTTCGAGGCGATGGCTCTAGGGCTTGTGTGTCTTCCACAAAATTCTTCATGAGCATTGTAGAGAATGTTCGAAGCCTGTTTTAATTCGACACAACGAAGCCAAGGAGATGAAAGACGCCTTTTGTAGAGATTATTGCCTATGAGCCTGTACTGGGGACTTTTGACTTTGATTCTTCGTACCCACTTTGAATCATCGGGCAAAACGCCGCTTATCAAGTACATTTTCATTGGTTCTATCCAGCTGGAGCCTTCATCAAATGTTTCACTTCGTGCAATTGACCTGGTGGCCAATACTTCCACTAAAACCTCACTGGGTAGATGAGCAAAAGCAGTCGATGCTAATTTGATTAGGGCCTCCGCCTTTTTGTTTTGGCTCATGTGGACATTTGTCACTTTGTATCGTTCAAAACCCTGAAGGAGCTTTTTAACCTCGTTCAAGTACTCCTTGATTATTGGCTGCCTTGCTCTGTAAGAACTCTTGATTTGACCAGTGACTGAAAGTGAGCCTACGAAGATGGAGAGGTCATGAACTTCCATGCCCTTTGCGAGTCGAAGGCCAGCCAGCAAGGCTTCGTACTATGCTTCATTTTTTGTGGCCTTGAATTCAAAACGTAGTGCATAACTGTACTCCTTTCCCTCCGGATTCATTAGAATTAAACCTATTCCGAAACCATCGGAGCTTGAGGCTCCGTCAGCGAATAATTTCCATTCCTCCGTTGCTGTTGGGGGAGTTTCTCTCATTTCGGCTGTGTCCGGAAGGTGTTTCGTTGAGGACTTCTGCGAAAGTCTGACTCTTGATGGAGCTTGGACTATCACGTTTCTTCAATGATCCTGGAGCCGGTAGGCCAATAGCTGCTTTGAACTTCGAAGGGTTGGCTTTGACTCCTTGCTTTGTTGACTTAATGGGTTTGAACCCCTTGAGTCGATATTCCTTGTCGTAGAGCTTGTCATCAGTCCTCGGTGTCGGAGGAGTTCTGATGCTCCTAGAACATATCCCTTTGAAGACCTTCCCTTCGGCTTTGTGTGGCTTCTTCAAGTCTGCTGTGGAACTATTTGGAGATCGCTTTTCGCCTACCACTCTTCGTTTTGCATGACGCTTTTTTGTGACGATATCTTCTTCCTCATCCGCACTTCTAATAACATCATTCGGAGGCTTTTTAGAACCTTCCCTTTTTTTCTTGCTATCCTTCGGACTGTGCTCAGAAAATACCGTCCCTATTCCGTTGGGTGTGTGAAACTTCACCGCTGCATGTATAGTGGAGACTACTATACCCATCTTTTGCATGGCGGTCCTCCCTATCAACAAGTTGTAAGGAGAGTTGGACCTTACGATAGTAAACATGAGGGTTTCTGTCCTTGCGATCATGCCTTCTCCGATTGTTATTTCCAGCGGAACTTCTCCTAGAGGCCACGAGCGTTCGCCAGAAAACCCTACTAAAGGCATCTTTGAGTCGACCCTTTGAGACCTGACCGAAGGCGAGAGCTTTCGAAAGCAATGTTCATATATGACTTCGCAAGGGCTTCCGCAGTCCATGTAAGCTCCCCTTATTTCTTGGCTAAAGATTAGGACTTTGATAACCACCGGATCGTTCGAAGGGATCCTGCCTGAGATAGGGGAAAACGTTATCTCCCTTATCTCGTTTGCTTCCGGCTCCGGTACCTTCCTTTTCGAAGTGGTTTCGTCTCGATGTATCATTAGTATGGGGGCTTCGGTAGGGTTAGTATCCTTGGTCATTTGAGTGTCAGTCATCTTTTCTTTGCCTTTCTTGATTCCTTTTACCAGGTGTGCCAATTGCCCAGATCTTACGGCCTCTTCAATTTGTTTCTTTAGTTCCCTGCAACTGTTCGTATCATGGCCATTGTCTTCGTGGAAGTGACAGTACTTGCTGGTATCCCTGTTTTTACCCTTACTTGTCATACGTGGAGGCGCTTCGAAGGCTTTGGCTGCCCTCTCCGTAGCAAGTATTTCCTTTGGAGACTTCGTTAGACTGCTTAACAAACCATGGTTGGGGCCTTTGTTGTACGGAGAAAACCTATCTCTGTTCTTGTTCTTGTTCTTGGACCCCTCCCACGTATAATGCTTCGAAAACTTGTTGTTGCTATCTTTATCTATCGGAGCCCCATTAGTGGATACCTCCTTTGCTTCGATCCAAGTATACGTCTTTTCGGTCAGCCCCTTGTAAGTTGTCGGAAGGTCGGTGGATAAGAATTCCACCAAACTCCGATTCCGAAGGCCGTGTACGAAACCAGAAATACGCTGATCTTCATGAAGACCCAAAATTTGCAAAGTCTCATCAGTGTACCTAGTAACGAAGGCCCTGGTGCTTTCATTGTCTTTTTGTTTGATGTTGTGCACCGTTAAATGAGTCCTTGTGAATTTCTTTTGCTGACTGAAGTGTGACCGGAACTTGGCTTTGAGATCATCAAGGTTGACGATGCTACCGGGCTTTTGCCCATTCCACCAAATACGAGCAGAATCCCGTAGGGTGTATGTGAACATGTGACAGGCCACCGGCATAACCCACTTTTGCATTTTGATAGCCCCTTCGAACAAGTGTAAAAAATTGTCCGGATCCCCCTTCCCATCATAAGTCCCGACATGTGAAGGCATTTTCAACCCATCTGGCAATGGGTAATCTTCTATCCACCTAACGAAGGGTGTAGCTGAACCCATAGGGTATGAATATAGACAATTATAAGGTGGTGCGTACATGGGGACAATATTGTATGGATTGCTGTTTGGGGGCATTCCCATAGGAGTCTGGCCTGGGTAGGACTGATAAGGTGTATTCATGGCAAACGGGTAACTGTTTCCCATGGCGTACGGAGGCTACGCCATAGGATGGCCGAAGGGCATGCTCCCATAATTTTGAGGGAAGCTTGGGTTATTAGGCTGTCCATTTACTGGAGTATATAAATTTTGAGGATAAGACTGAGTTTGGAACGAGGGGTACATACCATTGGGAGGAAGATTTCCTCCCATATTGATTGTAGACGGATTGCCTTCTACGCCTGATGCGTGAGAAGGATGCAACGGAACCCCAGCTTCAGTCCTTCCAAGATGAGCAGCTAGCAATGGAGGCAAAGTTACCCCCCTTTCTTCCCTAAGCTGACTCCTACCGTTAGAGCCTTCGGTAACCGCCCCTTCTCTTCTTGTCGGAGCCCTCTCGGGGACTCCTTCGAAACCAACGGACCTTTTGCTTAGCCTTCGACCAATTGGAGACCCAATTCTTAAGGTCGATAGGGTTGGCCCTTGGGTCGGAGGCCTAGGTTCCATATCCATTTCTTCATCATACTCATCACTCGAGTATTCCAACTCCCTTCGAACCTCTGCATTCCTGACTTGTCTGTTTCGAGCCCTTAAAAGGGTTTCCAACACTTCGTGGTTGGCTTCGACAAAGGCTGGGCTAATGACAGGTTCTGGGTTGGCTGATGTCGAAGCATGATTGTTGGTTGCGATTTCTGGGTGAGAACGTGTTGTGAAGATGGAGGCGGTTATTGGGGAAGGTTATTAGGGTCGTCGGTTGGTATTGGTGTTAAGGTAGAGAAACCCGGTGGGGGAGTATCTTCTCTTCCTTGATCCATGCCGGAATAATAGTGAAATTGGTTGGTAGGTTATAAGCTCGGAATTAACGAGACCAATTGTAGCGGTCCCACGGATGGCGCCACTGATTGAACAAATATTCGTCAACCAAGCCTTCGATGGTGATCAAAGGAATTATGGGGTGTTGAGATTGCGCCAAGCTTGTTCTTAACCTGAAAATAAGAAATACAAAGACACTACGTTAAGTGATTGCGCAGGGGTTGGACCCTGCGAACCACCTCCGGCGTGCGAGTAAGTATGTGTGATGGTAATGTAGGTCGTAAATTTAGAGAGTGAAGTTAACTTGTGGATTAACTCGAGATTACTTACATTGTTCTTGGCCCGACTATGCTATTTATAGGGGAGAAATAGGACATAGTGGGCGGTTGCACATAGTTCGGAGATCATGGGGGCGTCCCATGGAAAGTGGTAACCGCTAGGGCTTTGTAGCCCACGATCTCTGTTTTGGCGGGAAGCCAAAGGATAGAGGAGACGTGGGTTTGACCAGGTCTGGATGATCATTCGTGTTAGTCCCTTCGTCAGGAATACCCCGAAGGGCTTAGGGCTTCGATTGGCGGATTCCCACATGGTAACCATTCGCAGGCGAATGGTTTTACGCCAATGAAACGTATTAGAAGGTTAACCTGGGCCTCCGAAGGGAGGGCTTTCTACAGGCTCGAAGGGGAGTCCTTCGACCCGTTAGGAGGGTACATCATCAGGACTCAAAGCTGCTTTTTCAATTTTGAAAAGAAGTTTGGAGATACCGATATCCTGGCTGTTGTATTTAATAGCGTGGTAGTTAGTTATTTAATATCCGCATTTATTGCATATTTGGGTCAAACACTTATCCTTATTCCATTCGAATTTGTGACGGAAAGGATAGAGTGTGTCATGTTTTTTGAGTCGAATGCAATTTATACTTGTGCGTATATATCACTTTCGACTGGGGGGCTTGATGATGTACCCTCCGAGCGGGTCAAAGGACTCCCCTTCGAGCCTGTAGAAAGCCCTCCCTTCGGAGGCCCAGGTTAATCTTCTAACACGTTTCATTGGCGTAAAACCATTCGCCTGCGAACTGGTTACCATGTGGGAATCCGCCAATCGAAGCCCTAAGCCCTTCTGGGTGTTCCTGACGAAGGGACTAGCACGAAGGACCATCCTGACCTGGTCAAACCCACGTCTCCTCTTCCCCTTGGCTTTCCCGCCAAAACAGAGATCGTGGGCTACAAAGCCCTAGCGGTTACCACTTTCCATGGGACGCCCCCATGATCTCCGAACAATGTGCAACCGCCCACTATGTCCTATTTCTCCCCTATAAATAGCATAGTCGGGCCAAAACAAAGTAAGTTAACTTCACCCTCTCAATTTACGACCTATATTACCATTACACATACTTATTCGCACGCCGGAGGTGGTTCGCAGGGTCCAACCCCTGCGCAATCACTTAACGTAGTGTCTTCGTATTTCTTATTTTCAGGTTAAGAACAAGCTTGGCGCAATCTCAACACCCCATTATTCCTTTGATCACCATCGAAGGCTTGGTTGGCAGTTATTTGTTCAATCAGTTATTAACATCATCATCACTTGCCAAAGCCCTTAATCCCCAGTCTAATGTCTTATTGGGTATCTTAAAGTGATAGAACATGATATCACTTGGATCATATTTTAGCATTGTAACTACGGAATACATGACATCAACATTAAATGACTATATATCTAACAAGTCTACGTATTGGACCTTACCACCAAAATACTTCCTATTAGGTGATGGGGTGAAACATCCACGATGAAACACTTTCATTGAGAACACTTCAGGATGTTTAGCTATTTAATAAGCAAAAAAACATTAATTAAAATAGCACCTTAACCACATTTAATAACATACATTTGATTTCATGTTCTTACCATAAGTTACGTGTGGATTGAATGTCGACCCATCCTTTCTGAAGTACCATTCTTGTAGTCCAATGACCATACTTTTGGATTTCAATATCACTTTCAAGTTTGGGGATCAGATTTGCATAAAAAAAGGATGTGAGGGATATAGAGAGTTTTCAATCTAGGGTTTTGCGTTTTTAAAAAAATCAAAGTCAACTGAAAGTGATGTTAGATTTGGTGGAAGTATTAAAGGGAGGGGGGACCAAGGGTAAAAAGACAATTTTGTCCTCGTCATTTATCTATTAAAATAATAGACTTAACGGAGTTAGAAATTAGGGATCAAAATTTGCAAAATAGTTTGATTTAGGGACGATGTATGCACTTTTAAACTATTTGGACGAAATCTTCAATTTCGCCAAACATTAGGGACGATTTTTGCAATTAACTCATAAAAGAAAAACAAAGTAGAAAATGGGGAAGGGAAGGAAATGAGAGGGGATTTCATTTCATTTTATTTCATTTTCATTGTGAGGGAGGAGTAGGCGCGCCAATTAGGCAAAAGGATTAATTCTTCTTTCGATTGAAATTTTAATTAAAAAGAATGGGGCAGCCACCAACACAACAACAACAACAACCACAACCGCCACAGCCAGCAGGAGGAGGAGGAGGAGGAGGGTTTGGTTGCCAAGTGCGGTGTGCGGGGTCCCGAATGATTTTAACAGTTGGGGTTGGATTGACTGAATTCATATGCCCTACTTGTCACCTGCCACAAATGTTACCACCTGAATTATTATTACTTCAAAAACAAATAATTATTCTTCGTCTTCGGAAGTTTCTTCTTCTTGTTGTTGTTGTCGTTGAAGACGTTTTTGCCAAATATGCTCCATAATGTCTTGTTGGAGTCGAGTATGCGTTTCTCTGTCGTGTATTTCTTTTGCCTTTCGACAGTAGACATCACATCTTTCGACCCACCTTTCTTGCCTCATATGTGGTGACGGATCCACCCACATTTCGCAATACTCACGTAGTGCAAACTTTTGATCTTTTAAAATCATGTTATGCAAAATAATGCAAAAATACATGATTCTACGTATCTTGACAACTTCCTATTGACGTGCCGGTTGTTGTAGTATACCCCAACGTCCTTGGAGCACACCAAGCGTTCTTCGGCAACCTCACGTTCACGATAGATCCGGTTACGGCTCACGCGAGGTCGAGTTGCTTATTGTTCCAACTGTTGCTGATACTCGTACGCGGCCATCATAAACTCTAAGTCAGTTTCGTCATCTATATCGGACCAGTTTGTATGTTCTTCGTCACTTTGATTCGGATTCATTGTGAATAAACATTTTTTTTTTTTTTTTTTTTTTTAGAGAGGAAATATATAAATTTAAGAGAGAGTTGTGGAAGTGTGAAAAAAATTTGTGTGTTAATTGGTTATTTATAGTGGGGGAAAAAGGTTTTGATTTTTTTTTTTTTTTTTTTTTTTTTGGAATCTGTCCGTTATTTTTAGACGTTGGAGGGGGTTTGTGTAACTTCTTTTTTATTTATTTATTTATTTTATTGTGCTCACCCTTAACGCATCGTTAAGGTGTTAACACACCCCTTAACGTGCAACCTTAACTCACCTAGCTGCTATCATAACGTGACGTTCAGTGTTGTAAATAGCGGCGGCACTAGTCGGTCACCAACCGCCCCGATTTGCAGCAAATCGGCCGAATTATGCGGTCAACGACGGTCAACGCTCCTCTAACTTCAGGTCTAGGGTTTTTTTCTTAATATTCACGCCTCTTTTTACACAAGTTACCACTCCACGACTTGTAACTTCAAATGAGCACTGATTGGAACACATTTTTGGGGTTTGAATTTTCTTGATTTTGTTTTAATTTGAGTAAGATGTTGTTTAGATATTGTGGGGTTGTGTTATAGATATTGTGGGGCTGTGCATATATTTACAGAGAGATTAAGAGAGGAGGAGGATGAAGAGGGAAGAGGTAACCCAATATAACCCTAATACATGGTCTATTGAAAAAACTTATACTATAGGCCCAACTAATAACTATGTGGGCTTTAATAAAAGACCAAAACTAATAAAAATCATGTAAATTATGCATCTTTTATACAAAATACATACAATTTAAAAAAAAAAATTATATAAAAAAGTTCAATATTTCTAGGCGTTAGACGGTGGTCGACCGCCCGACTAGCGCTTAGCGTTTTTTGCAACATTGGCGCGTTAAACCTTAAGTCACACCAATTGTCAACGTACCGTATGCTCTAAGTATGCGGCAAAGAAAAATGTAAATTAGTAAGTAAAAAATAAATAAAAGAAAAACAAAGTAGAAAATGGGGAAGGGAAGGAAAGGATTTCATTTCATTTCATTTCATTGTGAGGATTGCCGCTTCATTATTCATTCTTTCGATTGAAATTTTGATTAAAAAGAATGGGGCAGCCACCAACACAACAACAACAACCACCACAACCGCCACAACCGCCACCGCCAGGAGGAGGAGGAGGAGGAGGGTTTGGTTGCCAAGTGCGGTGTGCGGGGTGCCGGATGATATTAACAGTTGGGGTTGGATTGACTGAATTCGTATGCCCTACTTGCCACCTGCCACAAATGTTACCACCTGAATTATTATTACTTCAAAATCAAAAGCCACAAGTGCCTGCTCATGGAATCGATCCGAGTAAGATCCAACTCCCCTGCGCCAACTGCAAGGCTATTCTGAATGTCCCTCACGGCTTATCTCGATTCTCCTGCCCTCAGTGCAAAATGGAACTCTCCGTTGATTTATCTCGTAGTCTTAACAACCAATTCCTCTATCCCCCTCCCCCTCCCCCTGAGGAAGTCAACGAGGTTTTCTTTTTTTGACCTAATTTACTTTTTCTTGTTTTATTATTTTCTCACATATCAATTGCAATAAGATGGCCGGCAACGGCAAACGAGCAACAAGTTGCGCCGCAACCCTACTTTTGTGTCTTAGAGGTCGAAAAATTACTTTGCACAACCCGTTGAACACTAGTAAAAAACTCCCTAGGAAACCAAATGTATCAAAAGCAAAAGGGATAATTTTATATGTTTTCGCTAACAGAGACCACGTTTCTCTTCTCGCCTTTATAACTTTGCTTTCAACTAATAACTTTGTTAGGATATCTTCATTTGTTTCAAATTTATGGATCAAGTCCAACACACAAATAAAATTAAAATTAAGCATACCATATCGGTAATCGAAACCGCTAAAGAAGACGACAATGTTGTTTGTTTTTTGTTCAGGTAGCTATTGAAGTGGAACGCGAAGAAGACGGTGGAGGTGTTGTTGGAGAGACATTCACCGACTATGTCAGTAGTCTTTTCCTCACAATACTAGTTTATTATTTATTTATTTGTTTAATTTCTTATTTATCATATCTGTATCTTATTGTAATGCAGCGCCCACCAAAGCTATCTATTGGTCCTCCACATCCGGATCCTATTGTCGAAACCTCTTGCTTATCCGCAGTGCAGCCACCCGAACCCACTTATAATCTTCGCACAAAGGATCACTTGGAAACTTCTAAAGTCTTATCATGCTTGCAGATCGAGACACTAGTTTATGCCTCTCAGGTTGCTTTCTTTTTTTTAACATAAGTGTCTGTCAACTTATGATTGCTCTATGCTTGACGTGCATTTTATTTTATCACAGAGACACCTCCAACATCTGGAAAACGGCTCCAGGGCAGGGTTTTTTCTTGGAGATGGAGCTGGTGTCGGCAAAGGACGAACAATTGCAGGGCTAATCTGGGAGAATTGGCACCATGGGAAGAGAAAAGCACTGTAAGCTCATCATTGGCTCTCATGCGTGTATATAATTTTCTTGCTGTTAATGCTTATAAACGTGATGATACCAGGTGGATTTCTGTTGGTTCAGACTTGAAATTCGACGCAAGAAGGGATTTGGATGATGTTGGAGCAACGTGTATAGAAGGTATTAAGTCTATTTGCGTGTTTGAATGAGCACCATCTCTGTCTTTGAGTACTCCCTGTATCTTTTATCTCTTTTCTTAGTCACGAGTATTAGTTGATATATGTGACACACAAACATGGTTACAATAGTTATCATTTCCTTGCAGTGCATGCTTTGAACAAACTCCCCTATTCCAAGCTTGACTCTAAGTCTGTTGGAATTAAAGAGGGTGTTGTTTTCTCGACATATAGCAGCCTTATTGCATCTTCTGAGAAGGGTCGCTCTCGATTGCAGCAACTTGTGCAATGGTTTGAATCAGACTATGATGGGCTGATCGTGTTTGATGAGGTACCAACCTCTTTTCTTCTTTTACAAGCGATCACTTGTATGATTAAGTTAACAGGTCTGTTTGTACAAGTAGCAGATAACCGATTTCCGTTAGGTTACTTTCCTTTTCAAATTTGTTTGTCTATTTTGGGTGATAACTACATGAGTTAGTTCTAAACACTTCTTGATATGATATTGTGCATTTGTGCATATATCATTATATAATGATCTTGTAAGAATGAGAAGTCTGGTTAGTAATGGTTTTTGATATTTGATAATTACAAGTTGCATTGTGAATCCCGTAATATATCTGGAAGGTGTAGGAGGATCTCTTCCAAACATACAAAAAAATTTAGAGACAAGGGTAAAATGTGTGATGCTTGCGCAGTTTCTGATTGACGTTACATTCTTGTGTTTATTCGTGTGATTGTAGTGTCATAAGGCCAAAAATTTGGTACCTGAAGCTGGAGGACAGCCTACACGAACGGGTGAAGCGGTTCTTGAAATCCAGGTTTATTCTCACACCGATACCTGAATGCACCTGTTAGTTTAGCATTTGAAAATTTTAGTAGTCATTTATTATTGCTAGTATTTAAGTGTTATCGCTGTTAATGGTTCTTATGTCAACTTCTGTTTTCCTGATGGAGAAGACTAGTGACATACTCCGTAGTAAAAAGAAGGTGGTACCTAGATATCCCAAGCACTTAACAAAAATAGAAGAGGCTTAATTTTGTCTTTATTGAAAATTGTATGGTGGTGGGTTCAGCTATATGCATGAGTACCAAGGGAGAGGGGAGCCAGTATATGTTGGTGGGTCAAGTGACTTACGCAAGAGTCTTCTGATAATTTATAAGCTTTTAGTGATTATATCTGTTGGTAAAACGTCATTTAGGATGGGTCAAATAGAGATTTTGGTTTAAAAGTCTTATATGGAATGCCTGTTTGCTCTAAATGTGGTAACTTGATTTATAGATAAGGCTAAAATTATGTTTAAATAGGTATATTTAGAGCTTATTTGATAGTCATCACAAGACTCCTCATGAAGGATATTATTAGCTGTCAGGTCACCAGTAACAATCGAGTGCACAATGCAGTGAGCCGTTTTTTCCTGGTTACACTACCCTTTAGGTTTTGAAGTCCCAACCGGATTAGCTGTCGAGTAATTTGGTTCCCAAAATGCTGATAAATGGACAAAAGGAGAAGAGATGTAGGAAATAGGGGCATGGGAGAGATGTGTTGGTAGGGTCTTATGAATCAAAGGCCAAAAAGTTGGGGGTTCTGGTTGAAATTTTGAAATCCTCTCTTCAAGGTATGGACTAGAGTTTATTGAAATTGAGATTCGAGGGGCTAATTATGTCACTACAGATGTAGTTCAGGGTCTGAAAGTGTAAATGTTACTTTAATGTTAGAGAGTATTTTGTTTTAGACTCAAAAGGCATAAGAGTGACATTACAAGCAAATTACATGACACCTGTAAATGAAATCCAATCTACATGGCGCTGGATGGTGTGTGGGTATATCCACTAAATATTGCATGTAGTGGAATGATTAGCTGTGCTATCTAGAACACTAGATACAAATATAGGATACATAGTATACGTCTGTGTGGTTAGACCGTTAAAAGGGGTTTGTGCTGAAAAATAAAAGTAATGCAGATGAGTCAAACACATGAAAGCAAGTTATTGAATTGCATTGAAGAGAGACCAGCTTTCTCCGATGAAAATAAGGGAGATTGTTTAGCGAAATCTGTGTCTTAGCCCAGCCCTTGGCAAGGAAGGAAGAGGAACTCCAATACACAAAGGTTCTAATTTACTTTGGCCAATAAGTCATCTTAATGGCATGCGTTGAAGAAGATGAACAAATACATGAGAAAGAAAGGCAACAGAGTAATAAAAAAACTTAATTTGTGAAATTGGCCTAAACTTTTTGATTAGTTAAAATGTACCTTGGACTAATACAAAAGAATCACAGAGAGGCACACATATTCTTATGGTATACCATTGCATGATGTTTTTTTTGGGTAACCATGGTTTCTGACCTTTTGGCCGACATCTCATGATGCTTGACATTGTATGGCAACTAGTTGCTGCAAGATCCTTGTGTTTCATTCTTTAAAGCAGAGTAACATCGTATCTTTAGCAAAGGATGCTTTATAAGGTTGCCAACATAGCAAGTTTGATAGGCAGAGTTGATCCCTGAAATTGACCGTATATCATTTTATATAGCTTAGTGATATTATTCTTTGAAGGTTCTAAGAGGCTTTGTTCTCTGTTCATTCTGACTTTCTCTTCCTGATTTATTTGGTATACATTTCATATAGTCTTGCATATTATGGTGGTAAAATTCTCCAAAGGTTCTAAGAGGCATTGGCTCGATGTATAACAGGCACGACTTCCTGAAGCACGTGTTGTTTATTGTTCGGCGACCGGAGCATCAGAACCCAGAAATATGGGTTATATGGTTCGACTTGGTCTCTGGGGAGCTGGAACTTGTTTTGAGAATTTCCGTGCATTTTTAGGTGCAAATGCTTTACCTTGAACTTGTATAATATCTTTATTTTTTTGGTATATACACTTGTATGTAAAAGTGTATTTGTGTCTGTATTATTATACACAACATCTTCACATTTGACTGCACGAATGGTTGGGTTTTGTCGTTTTTATGTTTTGTTTTGTATTTCATTTCTGTTATTTACTGACCAGTTCAAATGCATACAGGTGCTCTGGAGAAAGGAGGAGTTGGAGCACTGGAACTCGTTGCCATGGACATGAAAGCGAGGTTGGCAGTTAGCTTTTATCTATCATATAGCTTAAGTAGTGCACTAATTATGTTGTTTTACCTTCCAGAGGAATGTATGTATGCCGGACTCTGAGTTATAAAGGAGCAGAATTCGAAGTTGTCGAGGTTCCACTGGAGGCCAAAATGACGGTACCAATTAGTTTTCTGCATCTTTGAATGTATCTACGAGTTTAGCTAATGCTCATGTCATATTTAATGTTTTACAGGAGGTCTACAAAAAAGCGGCTGAGTTTTGGGCTGAATTGAGGGTGGAATTGCTATCTGCAAGTGCATTCCTTGCTGACGAGAAGCCTAATAACAGTCAGTTGTGGAGATTATACTGGGCAAGCCATCAGGTTTGCTGGTTCAACTTTGTTTTCCTTATACAGATATGTACTTGAATGTTTCTTCTGGTTGCTTTAATTTGTTCATATGTTTTGTTATATTCTAGCGTTTCTTTAGGTATGTATGCATGTCAGCGAAGGTACCAGCTGTTGTAAGCCTTGCTAAGCAGGCACTGATGGAGAACAAGTGTGTGGTTATTGGTCTCCAGAGTACCGGGGAGGCAAGAACAGAGGAAGCAGTGACAAAATATGTGCGTGTTTCATTTCGCTTGCTTAGAGGGTGCATGCATTCTGACACATGATTTGATGTTCTCTTTTAATTATATCGTTTTTTCATAGGGCATTGATCTTGATGATTTTATTTCTGGACCTCGCGAGCTGTTGCTTAAATTTGTTGAAGACAACTATCCTCTGCCTGAAAAGCCTGAATCTCTCCCAGGTATCATTGGCATATAGCTGTGTTGTCTGTAACCTGTTTTCCCAATTTTTTTTTAATATGATTTTCATTTTATCTTCTATAGGAGAGGATAGTGTGAAGGAACTTCAGCGTAAAAGGCACTCAGCTGAACCTGATGTTTCTTTTAAGGGAAGGGTGAGGAAAGCTGCCAAATGGAAACCTGCAAGTGATGATGAGAACGATGAAGAATCAGAATGTATGTTGTGAAAAATGGCTGTCTCGTTTACTTTGCTAGTATATAGTTTATGCTCTATCAAGCAAGTCTAAATCAGAGGCCTTCAATCTCATGTGCACTTGTTGAATTAATTCCTCAACCTAATGGTGTTTTTACTATGTGTTCAACTATGTAGCTGATTCTGGCCATGAATCTGTGGAATCTGATGATGAATTTCAGATATGCAACATATGCAATTCAGAAACGGTATACACTATATGCGTCTCATTTGTTATCTACATGTCAATCTCTTTTGATTCTAAATGTGGGATGTTATCAATCTTTCGTGTAGGAAAGAAAGAAATTGCTTCAGTGTTCATGTTGTGGTCAACTTGTACATCTAGCATGTCTAGTCCCACCAGTAACAGAAGAAATATCTTCCAGTTAGTCTTGTCATTCATGCAAGGAAAAAACAGAGGAATATCTCCAAGCTAGACATATATATCTTGCAGAATTACTACGAAGGTGTGATTTTATCAGTGCACTTCTTGCTTCTCTTTTTTACTCGTTCGTTGCTTGCCTGATGTTTCTACATATTGCTTTCGCAGTTTTACAATTTTACTACACCATCTTGTATTTAGATTGTTTTTGCAAATAAATGCTATGGAAGTTACTTCATGAAGCTATATTAACCTGATATATGCTGCCGGTCTAAGCAGTTTAACATTGTATGGTTTGTTACTAGTGTTTTTACATTTGCTATGTGGAATTTGTTAGATATGAAGCAGCCCTAGACCGCAAGTCAAAGATTTTGAATATAATTCGTAATTTTGACCTTCCAAACAATCCATTGGATGACATTATTGATCAGGTATTTTATAAATGAGAATTTGCTATATCTGCGTATATGTATGTATTACTTTAAAGTCGTCTCTTGTTCCTAATATGCTATATCCACATGCTTTTTCTGCGCTAATTGCAGCTTGGAGGCCCCGATAATGTTTCAGAAATAACAGGTAGACGAGGTATGCTTGTTAGGGCCTCTAATGGAAAAGGGGTCACATATCAGGCACGAAACACGTAAGTTTATGCTTAGATTATTGGTAGCACAATATTTGGTTTTGTTTCAGCCGCTGATGCATTCCTATGTTTAATTGCAGAAAGGATGTGACTATGGAAATGGTCAATATGCACGAGAAACAACTTTTCATGGATGGTAAGAAACTGGTTGCCATCATTTCTGAAGCCGGATCAGCAGGCGTTTCTTTGCAGGCTGATAGAAGAGCACTGAACCAGGTAACTAAATATCTTCATAAGCTCAGTTACCAGAATGCTTAAGTTTTGGCTTTTGGGTAACATATTATGTATTATGGGTCTTCAATGTGATTTAAAAGTGGCACACTGGATGCTGCACCTCTGTGATGCATTGCCTACAAATAAAAAGTTCGACAATAATATTTAATCCCCAACTCTGCTCCATGCATAACACTGAGGCCTTGCTCAAATTTTAAGAGCAAGAAATTGGGGAAAAAACATTTGCAAGTGACTTGCAGTCACGAACTTGCTAAACTACTACCTCATAAACACATGAGCTCAGTAGATTCTCTAAAAGTTTGAGGTGCTACATAGAGGGCCTACATTAATGCTGTTTTTTTCTAATTGTTTGCAACAGAAAAGAAGGGTCCATGTAACTTTAGAACTGCCTTGGAGTGCTGATCGTGCAATTCAGCAATTTGGGAGGACTCACCGTTCAAATCAAGCTTCTGCACCCGAATACAGGTAGTTCTGCCTACTACTTTACAGGTATCATGGTCTTATCATTTTTTGTAACTTGTAAGGATGCTATCATGGATTGGTATGTTTATTCATCAATCAGATGATGTTGTATAAGTCTGGATGTTAAGGTTCAAATTGTATTCAATGTAAACTGAAGCCTAAAAGTTTTTCTACAAGGTGCCATATGATTACTTTTGCCACTGCAGACAATGGTTATTGCAATGAAGCTTTGCATCAGACAAACTATTAGATTTTTCTATTATCTTGGCTCTATAGGAGCATATTAAGCTCATCGCATTATTTTATAGGTTACTGTTCACCAATCTTGGAGGTGAACGCCGGTTTGCTTCCATTGTTGCAAAGCGACTAGAGTCACTTGGAGCTTTAACACAGGGAGATCGACGGTAAGTTTATACATCCATGTGTAATTATTGTCGAATTTTCTAACTTCTGTTTTTTAGCAGCCCATATTCTTTATGGTTTTTAAATTACCCTTTTTTCTCTTTAGGGCTGGACCATCTCTTAGCGCCTATAATTATGATAGTTCGTTTGGGAAAAAGGCATTGGTGATGATGTACAAGGGAATTATGGAGCAGGTTTTGATCCTTTTATTTTATTAAATCTCATGGTCACACCTATTTGAGGGGTCCCCTTTTTTATGCAACCCTGGTCTTGTTCTTTCAGGATTCTCTTCCAGTTTTGCCGCCAAACTGTACGTCTGAAAATCCTGCTACAATTCGAGATTTTCTTGAAAAGGGCAAAGCTGCTCTTGTTTCTGTTGGCATAGTTAGAGACACAGTTGTTGGTATAATTTTTTGACCCACTTGACTGGACATGTCATTAGTTTACTTTACTTTTACATTATCCAAACCAGTTTCTTTTTGCGATATTTTGTACAGGAAATGGCAAGGATTCTGGAAAGTTCTCTGGCCGCATAGTTGATTCAGATATGCACGATGTAGGACGTTTTCTGAATCGGCTTTTAGGACTGCCACCTGATATCCAAAACAGGTTATGTTTGTTTAATTTTTACTGTATGAGGGGTTTCTTTTTGTCATTATGGCATTTAATAGCATTAATTAATTAATTGCAGGCTCTTTGAATTGTTTGTTAGCATCCTTGATCATCTCCTTCAAAATGCACGTCTTGAAGGACAGTTAGACACCGGGATTGTTGATATGAAAGCTAACACTATTGAACTAGAAGGAGCTCCAAAGGTACATCCTTTATTCGTCCGACTTTCTTACTTATACATTGTAACATTCATGTATGTTAAACTTTTATCATCTTTTGCCAGACTGTTCATACGGATCGTATGTCTGGTGTATCAACTGTACTATATACATTTGTTATGGATCGTGGCATTACTTGGGAGGTATGTGTATTCTCTTCATAAATTGCAGTGTTGTTGGTTATATCTGTATTTTTCCTAGATTCTGAAATCTCTTCATTTATTTATTTATTTTACTTAATAGGCCGCATCTACATTGCTTAGAGAGAAGCAAAAAGATGTGTCTGGTTCATCTGCTAATGGATTTTATGAATCTAAGAGAGAATGGCTTGGAAGAAGGCACTATCTTTAGGCGATCGAAGGGTATCAAAGTTTAATCATTTAATATTTTATGTTGCCCAGTGCGTTTATACTTTTGGTATTAACCAAGCTTAAGAAATGTATCATTGTTCTCCATTATGATATGTCTTTCAGATTTTATGGAATGTTCAAGATATTCCGCCCTGCTGTTGGGGAAGTGGTCAGGTATTGAAAGTCAAAAACTAAAAACTTTGCTCACACTTGAATATCACCTTCCTGCTTTAGTTGTTTTGGTTGCTTATTTCTAACAGTTTGGTTCCCACACTGCTGTTATAATTTGCAGGGAGATGTCCATAACTGAGCTGAAGGACAAATACAGGAAGACAATGTCATTAGAAAAGGTTCAAGGTGGATGGAAGGATGAGTATGAAGTTTCATCCAAGCAGGTATAAGTATACTCGGCAAACTCATTAATGCAAATTTTGTCACACGTATTTAGGATTCTGTTCCTGTTTAATGGGGTTCAGCAGTAATATCATCTACAAGTGTTCATCTTACTGCTTTACAATGCAATATATGTGTCACATGGGCAATTTTACTAAGCTTTGAGTTTACTCTGAGCTGCAGTGCATGCATGGTCCAAAGTGTAAACTGGGAAGCTTTTGTACGGTCGGCAGAAGAATACAGCAAGTAAATGTACTTGGTGGCCTTATTCTCCCAATTTGGGGAACAATTGAGAAGGCTCTATCAAAACAGGTAAATTACCAAGTCATTGGGTCTATCCTATTCATTCAAGTCAGTTACCAGATGTTATATGTGAATTTAAGCTATATTGAAAACAGGCGCGCCAAAGCCATAGACGACTACGTGTTGTGCGCATAGAGACAACAACAGACAATCGTCGAATTGTTGGACTTCTTGTTCCAAATGCAGTAGTAGGACCTGTTCTTCAAGGTCTCTCTTTCTCTCACACATACTCGTTCTTGTTTGATCATTTTGAGAATGACTTATATAGCTTACTACTGTTATTAAATACATTATGGGTATGAACCCTGTCAAAGTAATTTCCAGTAGACACTAATTTGGTTTGTCCGTGGCATTTATGACAGATCTAGCATGGGTTCAAGACATTGATGACTAAGATAGGAGTTTTAGGCTATGTTACGAATATCATTGATGGATAAAAATAGTTATAAGCTTTTGTTATCTCATCAAATCTACCTACCAAAGTACATGTCTCCAAGGAAATAGTCCAGACTACCGCAGCCAACCGAGTCTTTTGCAGTTGATACTTTCTACTTCATTCTTTCTACTTGGTGTCAGTTTTTTGTAATTATTTCTACTGATGGGAATTACTGTTATAGGCCTAGATGTATAAAACATTAAAACCAACTTTTATGAATGATAGTCACACGTGTGATAGTTGCAATCAGATATATATGAGCCTCGGCTCAGTATGTACTTTCTCAGCAAAACTTGCAAAAATGTGTGTGTGTGTTTGTTTTATTTTATTTATTAGTAACCATGGTTTCCGACTTTTTAGCCGACTAATCCACAAGGTTTGAACCCACCGCCACACAGCCTTACCTTTTCAGGAAGTTGGTGTTGCCACTTCAAGGTTGTTTGCACCTAGCAAAAAACGAATTCATTCTTTTACAACTGCCAAAACACCCCTAGACACATCAGCAAAGTGACCCATGTTATTCATATTGACATTTAGAAAAGTTATTCAATGAAACACCAAAGACTACCTATCCATAAACACGAAATTAATAAAAAGTTTCTTCAGCATTAACATATGCAAGGTTATGATGACACCGAAAATTCTAGGAACCTATCGGTTCAACAGAATAATACACATCTTGATTCAAGTGTAACAATAACAAATATTTTAAAGAGAAGGTCACAGTTTTCATATATTGGCAGAAAAGGCAAGATTTTGGGTAGAAGAAACAAAAAAATAAAAATACACGAGATGCTATCGGTTCGTATATCCAGATACATCATCAAATTTTCATCTTGCAAAACAGTAAGCTTCTTCAATTGTCAACTTTAGGGGTGGTAGGAGCTGTGACTGGTTGAATCCTCATGTAGGGATTTCTAGTTAAAGTCTCCCCCTTCAAAGCAGCAACATACCTATCGTTTGTATCCTCCTTCCTCTGCAGTTCCCCAAGGAACTCTCCAAGCCTCTCCTTATTCACTTTTCCCATCATCTGTACGTATGTAAACAAGTTTCAGCCTTTAGAGTTTGAAGATAATGTGTACATAATCATAATGAGAGGCCAGTACATTTATAAAGTGTGAACATTAATAGACTGACTCCACTCATGGAATAAGCTACCAGCCTTGCATACGCCATAATACACAACAACAACAACAACAACAACAACAACAACAAACCCAATCCCGCCGGGGCAGGGTATGGGGGAGGTAGAATGTCGACAGATCCTACCCCTACCCCAAGGTAAACCCGGGAGTAGAGAGACTGCTTCCAAAGAGACCTCTGGCAAGTGCATGTGTGCGCGTGAGAGAGCAAAGGCAGGAGGGCAAACGAGTCAGAGCACAACAGGTAACAAGCAGGCAAAACAAGCAAACACATAAACAGAGCAGAAACAAAACAAGGGACCCGAAGAAAGGCAAAGAGATAAGGGGGCACGGGCAGAAACACAGGCAAAAAAGCACAAAAGCAAAGAGCAAAGCACTAAGAAAAGCTGGCAAACCTAAAGGAGCAACACAAAGCAAAGCAGGGCAACGCACGGGGCCTAAAGCTAAGGCAAAGCAACCAAACACAGGGGCAAGGCAACAAAGAGACGCCAAAAAAAAAAAAAAAAAAAAAAAAAAAAAAAAAAAAAAACGCCAAACGCCAAAACAACCTAGACCCACGCACACCTAGCTTGAGCTACCCGCATATCCTAATTCTATCTCTCCACGCCTTCCTATCTAAGGTCATGTCCTCGGACAAAAGAAGCTCCTTCATGAATAGAAATTTGTGAATCCCATAAACAAGGATTCAATGTTTAGACAATGGCACAGGTCACTGATTTGTATTGTTAACTTCCCTTGTAGTGAGTTTATATGTAATAGCACAATAATAGTGGCATTTCTTATAGTGTATTACTCCGTTACAAGTCAGATAGAGGGAGGAACTAGGAAGAAATTAGTATTTATCACAAAATGACCTCAGATTATTACTTCAACATACATCGGAAAACCTCATCTGTGTAGTATATGATGAGAGTGGGCTTAGGAAATGGTTATGAACCAAATTCCTTTCAGTATCGTATGACTTAGGGGGTGTTTGGCCAATGTGTTAGCTGATTCTCTAATGGGGTGTTTGGTTAAGCTTATATATATCTACATATACATATGTGGGGTTATGAGCTTATTTGATTTTGGATAAGCCCCAATTATTTTTGGGCTTATTTGATAGTAGTTACTAGTCCTATGAGGGAGGCAATGAGTTTTATCTAAAACCTTAAAATGAATAAAATAAGTGATTAATAAAATGAAAGAAGAAGAGTAATTTAATTTACAAGGGTGTCGGGGCTGGCGTTTTGGCGTAGCTGGGATTCGAGATTGTGGTGTTGGGTGTTGGTGATCTGCATGACGTAATAGCCGACAACACAAGGGACAACAACACAGCAACCAGCAAACCCAAAGAAGAAGGGCTTCGAATCTCGAGTCTTACGAACCATCCATCGCCACAACGAACTCTTCTCCCAAAGTATTGACATCCTTCCTTCCTTCCTTCCTTTTTCTTCTTCTTCAACTAAATAATTACTGCACTCCCTACCTTCCTACCTGTTCAAACAATGAAAGAAACTGCTTATGGGCCGACCCGGCCCATCATTTCCACAAAGTCATAAAATAATGAGTAAATTGCAAAAATCGTCCTTGTGGTTTGGCAAAATTGCACGTTTCGTCCTTGTGGTTCATTAAGTGCAAAGATCGTCCTTATTTTGCACTGTTACGTGCACTTTTGGTCCTCCATCATTGCAAAAATCGTCCTTGTGGTTTGCCAAATTTCACTGTTGAAGGACCAAAAGTGCACGTAACAGTGCAAAATAAGGACGATCTTTGCACTTATTAAACCACAAGGACGAAACGTGCAATTTGGCCAAACCACAAGGACGATTTTTGCAATTTACTCTAAAATAAAGTTTTCAATTTTGGTCTAATTTGCTAAGATATATATATATATATATATATATATATATATATATATATATATATATATATATATATATATATATATATATATATATATATATATATATATATATATATATATGTCAATTTTATTAAAAAAGTACAGTATATTGTCATTGATAAAAGTTTATTAATTAAATTATATACATTTATTTATAATTTATATTTAAAAAATATATATACAACAATATATTGTTGTTATTTATAAATATTATCATCAGTATATAACTAATAAATATATTTGCACATAATTATAAATATATATAAAAAAAAATACCGTGACATGTAAATAAATACACGAGATTATACATATACGAAAAACTCATGTTATTCCTCTTTATAAGTTTAACCCCCGCGCACGGGTTTAAAAATCGAATTAAATTATTATTAACAGAAATATAAATATCAAAATCAAGGCACGACTTCACACGTTAATGTGACATATAATAACAACATCTTTCCTGCAACAAAAATCTATACAAAATATTAATCGAATAATGAAAAAATTATGTAAAATTTCGTACATGCATAAGTATTATAACTATATAAATAGGGCAAACATTGCAATTTCTTTGCTGTTATCTTCTAACATGAGAAAAAATATTTGCACCGTTAGTCCTCAGACATGTATAATGTCTAACATCTTTTATTATTTATATTTATATTTATTTTATTGATTAACTAATTAAATTATTTATATTTTTATTTTATTTTTATTTTTATTTTATTTTATTCTATTTTTTGTTTTAATTTTTAATTTTTTTAATAATTATTTTTTTATGTTTATTATTATTATTATTATTATTATTATTATTATTATTATTATTATTATTATTATTATTATTATTATAACATCACTTTATTAGAAATTAATAGGATTTACAAGAAATTAGAGGGGAGCCGAGATATTAACTGGGTTCTCACTCCTCTAGCTATTGCAAAGCTAATTCTACTATCTGACCCCCACTCCTCTAGTTATAGCAAAATTAATCTTACTAAAGAAATGAGTAGCAGCACGTGCCCCAGTGTCTTGAGTCACATAGAACTTTTAGATTCGCTTCAGTAAGGTCACCACATTCTTCTCAAGTTCCCCAAAAGAAGAGAATGAGAAGGGGAGAAACCCAAATCCAATATTCGCACACTTAGTTTCATACTTTACGCGTTTACGTTGTGCGGCCTCAATCACCGCACGACCAGACACAAAATCAATCATACCAATTTGCGTCAAGGGCTATGACCCTGTTAGATCGACACATACATCAAGCCCTCTGTCCCACGAGTAGAGCAACATATCATCTGGACGTATGGGTTTGTCCTTTTTCTCCACTAAGCTCAATATCAACTTCTTTGAGCTAAAATCTATGATCGAGAACAGATTTCAACCAGGTTAAAGAGTATGAAAATGAGGTGAGGAAGTGTTTGAATTTGGGTTTTCTATTGTTTAAAGCAAGGCTGCTAAGATCAAGATCTTACTAGCATTTGCTTCCAACAATAGAAAACCCAAATTCAAACACCTCCTCACCCCATCTTCATATTCCTCAACCTCATTCTTCTATCAAGTATTAACCACTTCATTTTAAAAATGAAGTGGTTGATACTCGATCTTAACAGCCTTGCTTCAAACAATAGAAAAACCAAATCTAAACACCTCCTCACGTTATCTTCATATTCTTCAACCTCATTCTTCTATCAAGTATCAACCACTTCATTTTTAGGGCTTTTGGCGAGGACATGTCCTCTACAAAAGGTCATTGCTAAAACACTGTCGCGAAAGCCTTTGGCGACGCCATTTTGGACACTTTAGCGAGGACAAGTGGGGCCCAAGTATTTTCGGAGTCAAAGATAGCAAACGGGGCCCACTACACTTTTGGCGAGGACATGTCCTCACCAAAAGTTTACGTAATTAATTAACCGCTTAATTATTTATGTTAAATTACTACTTTTTAAAAGTCTAACCAGCTATTTCTCTTTATAATGTTTGAGTGTAACGGTCATAAAACAACATTTTCTCTACATAATCCATGACTGTTGTGTAAAGGTTCTATAACCAAAAAAAATCTTTATAATATCCGACCGTTGTGTAACGGTCATAAAACCTAAATTTTTCTATATAATGTCTTTCTCTGACTTATTCTTTCCCGCTCACATTTTTTATCTCCCTCCACATTATCTCAATCTCACACCATTGTACTTTTGTGTTTTACATGGTATTTGTTTGTATATGTTGATGTTGTAGCTTCATCAACATAGTAGTTGAGATCATTATGTACACTACTTATCTCCAGTTCAAGCTTTACATTTTTATTCCAATTAAAATCCGGAAACATAAATCTTTCTTAGGAAAGATTATGCATCCTCGGCTCAGAAAGTTTCTAAAGAAGTTGGTGAAACATTCATTAGCAGTGCTTTGTGTATCTTTAAGAATCCTGTGGAAGCAGATGATGCTGAACCGACATGATGTCTGACTTCTTGAGTGGCAAAGTCTCGGTGGCTGATCACTTAAACTTACGTGATCTACATACAATATCATATTCTTTCTTGATATAATACTTTTCTTGGATTAGAACAATACCACAAGGTATTATGAGTGTTTTCGGGTGATCAATGTTTCTTTACTCAACCTTTGAATAATAGGGCTGCCAGACTAAGTCCATATAAGCCAAATTGTTTGGACTTGTATAAGGGAACATTCACCAAATACATTCAGTATACCTTATGGTGTTGTTCTCGTTCAAGAATAGAATTCTATCAAGCAAAGTTCTGCTATTGTAAGAATCTATTCTCGTTCCATTTATATCATTAGTTTATTCTTTCAAAAGATCAACAAAATAAATTTATGAATCCGAATCAACCACAATGTGATGAACAGGCTACGGAGAATAAAAAAACGAGCTATTAGATTGTTAAGATAAAGTTTGGATGTAACTATGTTAGCTAGCATAAATATAATTGTAGATTAGCTTCAAATATAGCAATTCGTGTTAATACTATGTTAGTTGCCCTTTATGTTCTTTTAGAATGAGAGCTACAATTTATATCAAATATATTTTTGAATGTTTTTATGTAGATCCGATAAACACTATTGATTTATGTGATTCGGGGGGTCGGGGAAGCTCAAAGTAAAGGTTAAACATGTTAATATTAGATTAAAGAATGGGGAAGGTGTGTGTGTATTCTAGAGAGAAGGAGAAGAAACACACACACCCCTTGGGTTACAAATGAGGCATTCCAACCTTCCTTGTTGAGACAAGGAAGGTATTTATACAAGAATACAAGTCTAACTTAGCAATATTGACTAAACTAGACCCTGTACATAGAAAGAAATGCAATTCCCGAATATGTCATTACTTTAAGGCTAACAATCTCTCCCCAAAGTGATGTCATACGGGAATTGCTTACAATGTTCCCTACAAGACAAATTAGATACAAAACATATGCACAGCAGCTCCGAGAATGGTCTTCAAACTTCATTACTTCTTTCAGCTTGAAGAATCTTCTCAGCTGCTATCTCTTTACTTGCAGAAGAACAATGTGAGCAAATCTAATTAGGGATTAAATCTGGCTTTTCACTCTCCCCTAATTAGTGCTCTCCCCCAAACTGACAAACTTTCTGATGAATGCCCTGAATCTGAAGAAGTCTTTTGATAATTAAATGCATTCCGTCTTTAGTCTTCTAACACGCAGCGGAAAATGTAGAACAGACTGTAGACTCGACCTTCTTCAAGATTGTCCATTCGAGGGAACAGAGTATCAACATCTTCATCTCACCAAATGCATCCCAGTTATCTTTCATATGAAAAATCAGCCCGTAACATACACATGAAATGATAACACCAAAGTAACAAGTTGAACCACTGATCATCTCTGCGGACTTCTCTCCGGTAGTAATAAAATTAAACCCGATCACGTGAATTTGTTGTGCGTCCTCGATGTACACATTTCTCTCCCCTGCTGGTTACGATTTATCGGAATCAGCATAATGATGTGTACGTGAAGCATTAACTGGAAGCACTTTATCATTAATCATATTAGCCCGTGAGAAGATGTCGATAAACCCAATCTACTAACAATACCATTTAAAGTGTCTAACTCTTTACCCCATCTCGAGTCTGACGAACCATCATCGCCACAACGAACTCTTCTCCCAAAGTATTGACATCCTTCCTTCCTTCCTTTTTCTTCTTCAACTAAATAATTACTGCCTCCCTACCTTCCTACCTGTTCAAAGAATGAAAGAAACTGCTTATGGGCCGACCCGGCCCATCATTTCCACAAAGTCATAAAATAAAGAGTAAATTGCAAAAATCGTCCTTGTGGTTTGGCCAAATTGCACGTTTCGTCCTTGTGGTTCATTAAGTGCAAAAATCGTCCTTATTTTGCACTGTTAAGTGCACTTTTGGTCCTCCATCATTGCAAAAATCGTCCTTGTGGTTCGCCAAATTTCACTGTTGAAGGACAAAAAGTGCACTTAACAGTGCAAAATAAGGACGATCTTTGCACTTAATGAACCACAAGGATGAAACGTGCAATTTGACCAAACCACAAGGACGATTTTTGCAATTTACTCTAAAATAAAGTTATCAATTTTGGTCTAATTTGCTAAGATATATATATATATATATATATATATATATATATATATATATATATATATATATATATATATATATATATATATATATATATATGTGTGTGTGTGTGTGTGTGTGTGTGTCAATTTTATTAAAAAAGTAGAGTATATTGTCATTGATAAAAGTTTATTAATTAAATTATATACATTTATTTATAATTTATATTTAAAAAATATATATACAACAATATGTTGTTGTTATTTATAAATATTATCATCAGTATATAACTAATAAATATATTTGCACATAATTATAAATATATATATAAAAAATACCGTGACATGTAAATGAATACACGAGATTATACATATACGAACAACTCATGTTATTCCTCTTTATAAGTTTAACCCCTGCGCGCGGGTTTAAAAATCGAATTAAATTATTATTAACAGAAATATAAATATCAAAATCAAGGCACGACTTCACACCTTAATGTGACATATAATAAAGACATATATTTTTTTAATGTCATTATGTGTTACTAAACTCATAATATCTAGAACATGATATCAATAGTCGAATTTAAACAATATCAATATAAACACCATGTCTGTTAAACAAAGTCAAATCTTTCATTCAACAAAAATCTATACAAAATATTAATTGATATTAACCAAGGTTGCAAAAATCGCGAATTGGTAGTCGGGCGGTCGACCACCTTGTAGCTTGTAATCGGTCTAGGCGGGATTAACCGGTGATTAATCGGATTGGCATTACTGACAATTTTTAGTTATTTCCAGCAAGTTTTGTTTATTTCTGGTGAGTTTTAGGTATTTCCGGCAATGTATTTTCTAAAAAACAACTTGTAATAGACTTAAAGAGTTACTATAAGTGATCAAAATAAGTTTACAGTGAGTGTTGGGTACTTCCGGCAAGATTTATAGGTTTCCGGCAAGTTTGGCCACCATTGACCGCCGTTGACCACAGTTGACCTATTTGTTTGACCAAGTTACATAAATCGGCAAGGTCGGTGGCCTTGTAGCACCTAATCGGCGATTAATCGGCCTTGTAGACCTTTTTTTGCAACACTGTTATTAACACTTAATGAAAAAATTATGTAAAATTTCGTACATGCGTAAGTATTATAACTATATAAATAGGGCGAACAGTGCAATTTCTTTGCTGTTATCTTCTAACATGGATCTAACATGAGAGAAAATATTTGCACCGTTAGTCCTCAAACATGTATAATGTCTAACGTCTTTTATTATTTATATTTATATTTATTTTATTGATTATCTAATTAATTTATTTATATTTTTATTTTATTTTTATTTTTATTTTATTTTATTCTATTTTTTGTTTTAATTTTTAATTTTTTTAATAATTAATTTTTCATGTTTATTATTATTTTTATTTATTTATTTATTTATTTTATTATTATTTTTTTTATAAAACATCACTTCATTAGAAAATATATGGTTTACAAGAAATTAGTGGGGAGCCGATATATTATTATTATTATTATTATTATTATTATTATTATTATTATTATATTATTATTATTATTATTATTATTATTATTATTATTATTATTATTTTAATAAAACATCACTTTATTAGAAATTAATAGCATTTACAAGAAATTAGTGGGGAGCCGAGATACTATCTGACCCCCACTCCTCTAGTTATAGCAAAATTAATCTTACTAAAGAAATGAGTAGCAGCACGTGCCCCAGTGTCTTGAGTCACATAGAACTTTTAGATTCGCTTCAGTAAGGTCACCACATTCTTCTCAAGTTCCCCAAAAGAAGAGAATGAGAAGGGGAGAAACCCAAATCCAATATTCGCACACTTAGTTTCATACTTGACGCGTTTACGTTGTGCGGCCTCAATCACCGCACGACCAGACACAAAATCAATCATACCAATTTGCGTCAAGGGCGATGACCCTGTTAGATCGACACATACATCAAGCCCTCCGTCCCACGAGATTC
This sequence comes from Artemisia tridentata subsp. tridentata, assembly GCA_021014915.2. NCBI lineage: Eukaryota > Viridiplantae > Streptophyta > Magnoliopsida > Asterales > Asteraceae > Artemisia > Artemisia tridentata. Next base: position 16,297,838 of record CP139509.1, read on the forward strand.
GATAGAATCAACACGTATTTTTTCCAGGATTTACAAAGGAAATATGTAAACCCATGTCGTTATCCCCAACGAATGTTTGAATGGAATTCGTGATTCGGTTCGTGATACGTGTCGTGAATAAGGAAAACAAAGAGATTTTTGGTTTTTAAACTAAAATGATGAAATATTAACTAAAAACAATTAAATAAACTAGGAAACAATTAATCTAGGACACACAAGGCCAAAAACGAAAAGAAAAACTAAACACGCGTTTAAACCGGGAAATCCCGAGCCTAAAACGTGAGATCTAAGAAATTTTAACTCTACGGGTACAAATCTATTTTTCTTAAGTTCTAAATGATAAAAGAAAATTTTGAAAAAAAGAATTATATTTTTTTGACTTTTATTTTATTTTCTATGAATTAAAAACTGATTTAAAAAGAAAAATAGATTAAAAATACTAATTAAAATTGGAAAATTATGAAAAATTACAGGAAACTACTTAGTGATAAAATGAACCTAAGAAAAATAAAATTGAACCAACTGCTTATTCGGATAAGCAGTAATTAAGCTAAAAGTGAAATAAGCAAAAGATGAAACAAACTGGTTAAATAAAAATTGGTGTAAACTAAAACCAAGATAAGTCCCTAGGGCAGATGGTTAAGTGGTGTGTGTTGAGGTTCTAACCAAGAGGTCCCAGGTTCGAACCTGGGCACTTCTTTTTTGGAAATCTTTTTTTTTTTTTTTCTTTTTACAAACTTTAAAACCACTGATTAATAAGCACATTCACTAACTACCACTTATGCTGAAAACTTGAAATAAGCACACAAATAAGCCACAAAGGCTGAACAGTAGGCAAAAGAAAGAATTAAGCTAAGGGAAGTGGGCAATGGGCTGAATAAGCTAAAAATAAGCTAAATGGGAGATGAAATAAGCTAGGGGGCACCTAAGGGAGTCTAAATAAGCTATAGGAAACTGAATAAGCCAAGAAAATAAGCAAAAAGCTCAGAATAAGCTCTAAAAGCCATAAAAGGCTGCTGAGTTGGTCTAGGAGCAGGGCAAAATAAGGGCTTTTCAAGCCCTTAAAAAACTGTTCATATAAAATCTAAAAAATCTAAAAAAATAGGTAATGGCTAGATAAGCAAGCCAAGTTCTACTGTACCAATTTATAGCTTATGTGGGCTTAAACTGAGCAAATAAAAAATCCAAAAGAAAGGCTGAAAATTGAAAATTACAGAAAAACTTGTGCAGACCTAGGGGTTGGTACTGAGGCAGTTTTCAAGTTCATCAATAAGCTAAGGGTGAGGTCTAAAATCAACTAAAGCTGGTAAAACTTAAAATTCATACACCAAAGATCAACAAGGAAAAAGCATAGACCTACATGGCTACATGAGCTTATTAAAGGCTTAGAAACTTACTTGGAAAAGCTGCAAGTAGGATAGTATGCAGATTGTGCATACTGATGTGAGGAAGGACTGAGAAAAGGTCCAAATTGCCTCAAACCTCAATGAAACAAAACCAACTCTTAAATTACTACTTAACTACTTATATTGAACAGAAATTTAGCAAAAACAATAACTAAATCTATAAGCTACTAATAGAAGCAGTCATTGATGCGTGGTTTTGCGACCTTACAACAGGTTTTACCTCTCGAGGGATCTCAAGAGGCTTACAACCCCACCAGGCAGTGTACCTGACCGATGTAGTATAGTGTAGTGGTAAGTACGGGGGATTGATCGTTCTCCACAGGGAATAGTGTCGTTAGGATTGAAAAACTACTCTAATTAGGTCTAAGGGTGAGAGAAGATTCTTTTTGTATTTTTATATTTTTTATGAAAGCAAGTAAAATCTCGGGTTTGAAGGAGTGGGCGGAATTAGTTGCTAGTCAACTAACCCAAATAACTACAAATGCAAATAAAATAAAATAACTGAAAATGAAAAGGGTTGTGAAACTTATGTGGAGAGAAATGTGTTTACTTAGATTTCCTTACTCCCTAACTATCATTTACCGGTTGATTAGTGTGTATTAATCGCGTGGATGACGGGTGTATTCCTTAATACCAATCGTGGGGTGGCGTACGTACTTCCCCAACTCTATGAGCTCCTACTTCACTCCTATGTCGAGCCGGCTAGGAAGCTCCTAACATGGGATCACTAGAATTCGCTCATGCATTAAATACAACCATAAAAACCTTAGTACGCATTGGTTCATGTTTCTTAAGACGTTCAAGCAAGTTACCGTATAGGAAGTTAGCCAGTTTTCTTAAGCCTAACATCGATAAACAATCATCCAATACAATTAATAACACACTAATAACCAATAATCAATAGCTAGGTTTCATTAGATCTAAGCAAACACAAGATAAATCTAGCCTAGCATGTTAATCAAAAGACAAGAACAAGATATAATCAAACAACACATAGACATATTGATTGATTAAATGAACACTTATCTTCAATTAAACATGGGAGATCCAAGGGTATGAAAACCCTTAAAAATGGCAGAAATTCGTCTTAGGGTTTCTCCTCACAAAGTTGCACACTAATGACAAAAAATTGCAAAACTATATATAGAGTTTAAGGGCTGACGGCGTCACGTTATAGATCTTGACGCCGTTACCTCACCGTGTCTAGGGTTCCCGGATGGCCTTCCTGACGCCGTCCCTCTTTAGACCTCCAAAATCCGCTCTGGCTTATCAAAGCTTGACGCCGTCAGAAATGAGCTTGACGCCGTCCCTCTTTAACTTAAACCGTGACGACCTTGATCACTTCAAAGGGTGACGCCGTCAGACTTTCCATTGTAAAATTCTCTGGCTTATCATGAGTAATTTTCATATCCACCTTTTTTTCCAAGCCGTGACGCCGTCTGGAACAATCCCTGACGCCGTCAAAGGTACTTTCCAGCATAATTTTGAGACTTTGTCATTTTCTTCACTTTTATGCTCCAAAAACGTCCAAAATGCTTCCTTTTCCAGATTTCTTCTCCAAAGTACCTAAAATGACAAAAGGAACGATTTAGGGCAATATTTGATCAAATAAATACGATTTAGGGCTTAAATGACCCCCTAAAAGTGGTACACTTTTCGCTTCATCAAATACCCTTACACTTGAGATTTGCTTGTCCTCAAGCAAATGCGCTTTTATTCTAATCAAAATACAAGTTAGGGGTCATTTAATGCTAATATAAAAGTAATTACAACAAATAATCGTTCCACTTTAACCATAATAAGCACGGAGATTACAAACTAGCACCTCACAAGTAGTGTTTAGATACTCACATCTCTCAGGTGTCATCAAAATAAATCTCATAAATGAAAACGGATAATATCTCTCACTACCTGTCATAGCAAATAGATTACCATAAGCTTGGGAAAGGATCGAAAACCTTCTCCACTAGGCGTAAGCACCTAAGATAAACTATCAAAGAGGGCTTTTACATGGGTTATAGCGTGAGGTGTAGGGATATGATAAACACGGTTTTGTTGGATAAGGGATATTTTACTGGTGGCGAGTTAAAGATCTTGATTAATTACATGTACAATATGGCGTTGCTAAGCCAAGACTAGACTCGACTTAAGCTAAAAACAAAATAACAAAAACATAAAATAAACATAAAATGAAACGGGATGGTAGTCCGTATGTTTTTTTCTACTTTTCTTTTTCTCATTTTTTTGTATTTTTCTTGATTTTTTTTTTCGATTTTTTTTTTTTTCATACACTCTTGCCCTACCATCCAAAATAATACATCATAGGGGCGTTGCATTCCCCTTACACTTGAACTTTTACATAACTTTACAAATAACTATTCTAATGACTCGAATTAAGATAATCGAAACACTTGGAGTACTTTTAAAATATTTAGCACATATGGGGGTAATAAATGATGTTCTTCCCCATTACTCCATTACACTAGTACTTTACCCATGAGTCCCAATCGTCCCAAAACAATATGTACAAGGATATGACTCGACTTAGCAACCATGTAATCAACTAGATAATTAACTTGGGGTTTAAACAAATGTTGTAACAATAATGCACTAAAGATGAGTGCATACAAGGTAGGCTAAACGAAAAGATAGGCTCTGAGGGGTGTACTAGGGGTATCGTGTACTAAAAATGAGTACAACGCAAAGGGTGTGGGAGAATTACTTGACCAATGTAGCCAATGTAATTATAACAAAAACACAGGTGTAAAACAATGGGTTAATCCTAATGCCTCTTATCATGTAGTAAATCTAACTACACGAATGTAGTCTCACTTGTGGCCTCGGAATGGTCCTAACGCAAGTTCTAGAATCTAAGTGCTACCGGTACACACATCATAGCATAAATGCTTTTCCTACCAATTCTAGGGGCGAACCTCACATATTTGGGGTGGAAAATTTTTTTAGTGGTACGGTTTTTGTGCTAGTCATATAACTCCTATCCATGAGACGCTCATTAAGATCAAAGTTTCACTCCTAAATATTGTAAAAAATTTTAAATTTGGCACTAAAATTGCCCTAACAGGTATTTCTCTCAGTTTTATTACACATCTACTATTAAACAAACAAAAATCAAGCGTAATAGCATTCTCTAAAGTGTCGTACTTTTACTCCCCCTTACACTTAAGATGAACATTGTCCCCAATGTTCAAATAACAAGATGTAAAAGTAAATAAGGTAAAAGAATGAAATCAAATACTCCCCTGATTCGCTCGGTGGATAAAGAAGTAACATGGTTAGATCTTCTTCCAAGAGAAAGTAGAAGCTCCAAGGCTAATGCATCGCCATAAGCTTGATTCCACATACATCTCCTTGTCCAAAATAACCTGTTGAACCTGAGAAAACAAACACGAAAACCTGCATAACATCGGCGGGATAAATTCTATATATAAGGATATAATGCTTGTGGAATGATTATTTTGCAGATTCCTGGAGATTATAAGTTAGAGATTTAATAAAAACTTTTTATGAAAACAAAACTTTCAAAAATTTCAGAAAATTAAAACCTGACGCCGTCAGAAATGATCTGACAGAATTCTCATGTTAAGTTTCCGGAAAATTTCTGGAAAAACCTCTACCTTACTTCCTGGAATTCCTGAAAAACATCATTATGACTCGATACAAGCATTTGACTCAAACAAATACTAATATGTATGTTAATTTATTATTATTACGATTCATGTTCATTTGTTCTAATAAACCGATTTGGATTTCCCTTACACTTAACTTTTGCAAAATACCTTTATATGTAGTTAAGACGAAGTTAAAAACAAGATAAAGCATTTTCACAATTTACTTTTGAACATGAATCAATAATAATAAAAATTAAACACACATACGAAAACAAATAAAATCAAACAAACAAATAAATAAACACACAAAGCAAATAAAGCTTGGGTTGCCTCCCAAGAAGCGCTTTTCTTTGTTAACGAGTCTTGTAGCTAGACTCAAAGTCACCGTACATTACGTGACTCCATCATTGGTCACGGTTCCTAGGCCATTCTCATTTTCGGTTTTATACTCCGGTCCTAATTTCAAACAATCCTTGTAGAAACCGGATATCCTTCCCATAACATAGTCTACTCCTTTATTTCTATCCTCATCATTCCTATAGTAGACCGCTTGCTTAAGCTCCTTCTCAACATTTGACAAGTGTTGGAATTGTTCTATCTTATATGGCATTTGGTAGTTTACCTCATCGGTCTCATCCTTAAATCTAACTATCCCTAAGGAAGGTTCATAAGTCATTCTAGAGACCTCAACAAATGGTTTTCCAAAAACCACTTGAGTTAAGGATTCATCGACTATTGGGCGGATATCTTCTACAATTACAAAGTCGGTGACATAGGTGAAGTTTCCTACATAAACCGGTAATCCCTTAACTCTTCCCGTGAAGTTACTCATCCAACCCTTATCAGGGAACATCCTATACCCAAGTTGATTTTTCATTATCAAGTTGTAGTGGGCTCTAGTCATGATGTTTATGGGTGATCTAAGGTCGATGTAGGCTTTCCACACATGCAAATGTCCGATGTTGCATGGTATGTTGAGATTAGAAGGGTCGCCTATTTTTATAATTGGTCTACCTAGGAAGTATGGTGTCTCGGGGTCATCGAATAAGTCTGTATGATATGCGCGCTCTTCCTTAGTGGGTAGCCTATTGAAGTAGTCCTCATCATCATCTACTTCTTCAATCTCACTTTTCCTAACTTCCTTATCAACCTCGACTTTCTTAACCTCATCCATAGGTTCACTATTATCTTCATTCCTATCAATCGGTTTGATAGTGACAATGTTGACGAAGTGGACATGTTTGGATGAAGAGGGGTATTTTACTTGGGGTCTGCTATTTGTGTTCCTAGCGTCCTTATGTGGAGGTGATAGCACTTGGTTATTGAGGGCTTTCAATAAGTTGTCAATTTTATAGGTCATCTCCGTTTGTTGTTGATTGAATTCGGATTCAAACTTAGCTATCCGAGCTTCTTGAGATGCCATAAATTGGGACATCAATCCTTCAAAGTTATTGGTACTACCATAATTGTTGGAAGGATTGTTATTGAAAGTACGGTTCGAGTTGGAACCGCTTGATTGGAAACGATTAGGTGGGTTGGAAGAACTGGTTTGTTGTGCGTTTTGGTTTTGTTTCCACTTAAGGTTCGGGTGATTTTTCCACGAGGGGTTGTATGAATCACCGTAGGGGTTTGGCTCGGGTTTGAAAGTGTACCACTTGTCTCCCGCTCCGTCGGTACGCGAGGATGCGTAGTCCGCAAAAGCTTGTTCGGGGAGTTCCATGCAATCACGAGTGTCGTGGGGACCACTACATAATTCACATGAAGAAGTGATTTTGTTCACTTGGCTTGAAGGTTTAGGAGCCTCGTAGGATTTCATAAGAAACTTGACTTGGTCTTCAAGTTCTATGATCCTACGGTCGGAAGTGCTTGAATTGTTTGAAGGCAAAGATATTGCCTTGACCGTTTTATTCAAATCACGGGGATCACTCCAACTTTCGTTGTCATAAAGAGCAAGATCTTCTAGGAGAGCCCATGATTGTTCCGCACTTAGATCACGTAGCTTACCACCGGCCGATTGGTCAATGGTTTGCCTCGTGGAGAGATTGATATGGTCATAGAAGATTTGGACTTGGAGCCAAAGTTCTATGCCATGGTGAGGGACTTTTTGGAGTAAGTCCTTGAATCGAGTCCATGCCTCGTAGAGGGTTTCGCCTTGACGTTGTTGGAACATCAAGATATCATTCCTTAGCTTGGTAGTTCTTCCCGGTGGGAAAAACTGAGCAAGGAAACGAGTGGTGAGATCATCCCAAGAGGTGATGGATCCTGCGGGTAGACGCTCTAGCCATTGACTAGCTTGGTCCCGCAGAGAGAATTGAAAGAGACGCAGTCGGGTCGTCTCTCGAGTGGCAACATCAAGGTCTATGGAATCAACGATTTTGAGAAAATCCTTGAGATGTTGATTAGGATCTTCAGAACGAAGTCCATGGAATGCGCATCCGCTTTGCACCAACCGGATGGTGTCGGATCGCAAGGGAGTGACATTGGCTCCTTGAGTGAGCTCAATGGTGTTTCGATAGCCATGGTGGCTAGGACGGGAGTAGTCTCCTAAGGTACGGGCTCTAGGAGGTGGTGGTGGTTGTTGTGGTGGTGGGTTGTTGGGATCAAGGATATTACCACCTTCCATGATGTCGGATGGTAATGGTTACGAACACAGAAACGAAGAAAAAAGATAGACTAAAGAAAACCTAGAAAAAGAAAATAAAAATCTCACTAGAAAGGAATCTAGTGAGTAGACCTAATAAAAAAAAAATTCAACATAAACAATAACTATTCCCCGTGATGCGCGTGATGTGTCGTTGCGGTTTAGCAGTTTTAATGCCTACTCAAGTTTTAAATTTATATTTAGCCGACTTATCAATAACACACACACTTAACGAGCAGTGTACCCGGTCAGTATGAATATAATGGTAAGTAGAGTGTCGATCACTAAGAGTGGAACGTATTATCTAGTTATTCTAATCAGTATTTTAATATATTAAGTTAGCTATACAATCTAATCTAACGCAAGGGGGTTCAGCCTGAGAGACTGGCACGATTTGGTTGCAATTAAATAATAAACTAAACCAATAGGCACGAATCAGCAAGTAGCACACACGTACACAGATAAATACTCGAGACAATAAGAGGGCTGTCCTTATGATAAGTAGTTTGTCACTTGTTTTATTGCTAGTGTTATATGAAGTGTATAGTTCGATGCAACGCACCGAGATTAAGTCCTTTCTCGTTGGTTCTAATCTTATCGGCGAGTAAACCCTTAATGATTACTTATGACTATCCCGTTTATCTTTCTCCTACTTTTCTACAGACCATAGAATACATAGGCATCTAATAAACAGGCGAGGGCAGAGGCATGGCGACCCGATCAACGCTCAGCTAGACACAGAGGTTATCAATGCACTAATAAAAGTCACCAATGACACTAACATATAAACTTTAATTGATGAGAAAGTAGTTTTAAGGGAGTGCAACCTTTCCGTTGTCACATTACACAAGCCACCAATCTTGATGAATTAAAGTTTACTAACACAATAAAACAAAACTACTTAATGAATTAAACACATGCAGCACCTTCTTACAGCTCTTGTATCTTTGATTTGGGTGTGTCTTGTGCTGCTGCCTTGACTGAATTCGTCCTAGGTTTCTTTACTTTGGTCTCGTATATTATATATGTCGTATCGAATTCGTCTGATCTTGGGGTATTTATAGTTTCTGTCTGAGGGTAAGATGCGGCGCATCTAGTAAGTAGATGCGGCGCATGTACTTAACTTCGCGTGGGGTCCAAGATTATAATATTCAGGAATATTCGTACACCGCCAGAAGATGCGGCGTATCTTCATCTTTGGATGCGGCGCATGTCCTCTTGTATCTTGGATCGTATCTGGTGAGATCTTGATAGTGATGCGGCGCATGTAATGAGTGAGATGCGGCGCATCTGGAGCAGAACAAGTTGGTTATTCTTCGTTGACCAAAGTTTCATATGCGGCGCATGGGATAAATCCATGCGGCGCATTCTTCAAAGTCAGGCAGTGGTCTTCATTCTCTTCATTCCAACAACCAATTCCAATCTTGATCATTTTACTCCGTTTTTAGTCCATAATCGCTAAGTTTCACCAAATGCTTGTTTTTACCTGAGAATTACAAAAGTAAACGATTAAGTATCAATCCTCATACATAATATAGTAAAACAAGTCAAATTAATAGGATAAATGATAGTAATAAAATGTACTTATTTGAGTTCATCAAATATCCCCCCACTTGAACTTTACTTGTCCCCAAGTAAACCTTAGAATTAATCTTATGAAAATGTATCCTAAAAGATATTAGGATGTATTTTTATATTTAAGCATGTATTCGTTTTATCATAATCACACAACTAAACACTTAACGAATTAGAAGTAAAATAAAATAATCTGATAAAAGCAAATCTAATCGTTTAACTGTCCAGTCGCGACGAATATTCTATCATAAGCTTGGCAAGTATACACATCTCCACCACTAAAGCTAAGGAATAACAAGTCTAAAGCGGTAAAAAGGGTTTTTAGGCTTAAGGGTTAATTATTCTTAATCTCCATCGATCTCAAATTCCAGAAAAGGCGACAAAATCACAAATACATGATCGAATCCACGAACACGATACTTGCAATTGCTCAAATCCTTAACTCGAATAGGCTAAAGATAGGTCCAAACTTCACCAATAATAATATATCAAAAAGGGCGACAAAATCATAAATACATAGCCGAATCCACGACTACGATACTTAAGATTGCTCAAATCCCTAATCTCAATAAATCAAAGGTTTGGTTGGATAAAGAATAATACAGGGCATGGATAATATTTGGGATATAAATTGGTGTAAAATGAAAAATAAACAAAACAAATAGATTAAAATCCTAAGTGTGGTTAATCACTATCCCAACCATCCCATGAATAAGACTCATATCATTGAATAACTCACGCTTTAATACTTGAAACACACGCTTTAGGTAGACACGAATTATACTCAACAAGATCTTAATCAAGGAATAAACCTTAATTGGCGTTCCCATAACTGCCAACTCCCATTCAATCCATAAATATATAACAACTAGTGGTGATATCGACCACTTACATAACTTTACATCGTTGGTTTAAAACAAACATCCAACTCTTTTTTTTTCTTTTTCTTTTCTAATTTTTTTTTTTTTTTTTTTTTTTTTTTTTTTTTTTTTTTTTTTTTTAACTAAAGATGTGTAAAATTTCACCACATCACTATAATGATAATTCTGGATAATTTTTCCATACTTTTCATACTTCAGAAATAACGGTAATAGTGAAAGTAGTAAACACACGAAAAATAAACTCATAGATATACAATATTTACTTTCACTCCAATTGCATTGTGCAATTTCCCGACCTAACCATAGATAATGAATTACGCACGCGAACACAGGTAATGTAAGGAAACACACTTTGCCTATAGCAATTAACCAACCACGGATTCTAATCTACAGGGTAGGCTAAGGTGTAAGGGTGTAACGAAACATTTTAAACATAGGTGTAAGAAACGAAAGGAATGGCTCTGAGTGTTTTTATAGGGGTATCTTACTCTAAAAATGAGAGTAACAAAAGGGTTTATACGGGGGTTAACTAACCAGTGTAGTTAGCTAATAACACAAAACATATAAAGGCTTTTTGGGTGTAATCCTAGAAATTTACCAATTTAGACAAGTCATTCCAATTATATAAATAATACTTATTATGGTGGTCTCGAATAGTATACAAGCCAAGTTCTAAAGTTTACAAGTCACCGGCACACTCATAGATTTGTGAATTTTGAAAAATCACAATTTTTGAAAATAACGTCATGTGTGCAGCTATGCAACTTAGATCTTAAACAAAAACATGCTAAAAAATTTTAAATTTTTATATATTAAGCACATTTTAAGCATATTTTGAAAAGTTTAGGACAAGTAAATGTTAAGTGTTCTAATTCTCCAATCCCCCCACTTAAGTTAAACAATGTCCTCGTTGTTTGTAATAAAGGTTAAAAATTGGAAAATAAAAGAATTAGAACAGAAAAACTCCCCTGAGATTTGCTCGGTATGATCCTCCATTAGTATTAGAGCAAAAATCATCTTTCTTGTGGATTAGAACGTTTAAGCTTCATAATCGATGTATCCACAGGAAATGCAGGAATCTATAATACCACCAACACTTTAAAACACACCTATTATTAAGAAATGTTCAAACTTTCATAACACATTAGTAGTTAGGAAAAAATAAAACATAAAAATTAAAAATGAAAATCATCAGGTCAGTCGATGCGCCGTATCTTATGGAAGAAGATACGCCGTATCGAGCCGGGAATAATTACGGATCAGAATAAAAGATGCGCCGCATCCTTAACCAGGGATGCGCCGCATTGAAAATAAACTGATAAAAAGTTTCAAATTCGAAAAGTAAAAAATAAATGCAGAAAAATAAAGATATGACCATTGCAGGAGATGCGTCGCATCTTAGGATGGAGATGCGCCGTATCCTCGGCGGCCTGACTGACTCGACACATAAACAGAATAATAAAAAGATAAATCCGGGTTGTCTCCCGGTCAGCACTTGTCTTTATTCCAGAGTCTTCAAGTTAGACTCACGTTCAGCTCTTTAATATCGATCATTGAATGAGTCAGAAACATCGCGCTCCCTCATTCCCAATTCAGTAATATTGAACTCTCCTTGCTCGTCCTTGATTTCCACGCCGTTCTTCTTTAATATCTGTATAAACAAAGTCCTGTCCCTTACGGGCAGAGATGACAAAATGATAGACGGGAAATTCTTATTATCATATAGGCATAAATAAGCAAGGTGGGGTGGTAGTTCAATAAACACATTATTCAAATTCGTTTTCTCAACTATTCTCCTACGTTTATTAATTACTACGCAATCAAACCACTCATCATCAGAATTATTAACAACTTCGCGTCTAAGTTCGGTAGGTACATTAAGGTCAATAAATTCCTCAAAGTTCTCATGATTAGGATTAGTTGAGTTGTTTTGAATTAATGTTTCTCCCATAAGTCTAGCTTCAAGATCAAGGTCCATACGTTCTCTCAATCCTAGCACATAGACACCTCTAATTATGCTTTTAACAGGATCTTGGCACTTATAGACTAGTTTATTATTCCCTACTCTTAACGAGATTTTTCTTTTAAACACATCAATCTTAGCATGGGCAGTAGACAAGAAAGGTCTTCCAAGGATTAAAGGAATTTTAACATCCTCGGGCATATCTAAAATAATAAAGTCTACAGGGAAAATAAACTCCTCAATCTTAACTAGCACATTATTAGCAATCCCTTCAGGTCGTTTTACCGTTTTATCAGCCAATTCAATAAGTAACTTAGTCGGTGCTAATTTACCAAGTCCTAGGGTAATGAATGTCTTAAGAGGCATAACACTAACACTAGCTCCTAAGTCAGCTAACACATTATTGAAAGATATATTATTAATCGAACAAGGTAGAGTAAAACTTCCTGGGTCTTTTTCTTTATGAGGCAAGGCTTTTAAATCGGTTGCAGAGTTCCCTTCTTTCATTGTAGCCTTGATCTCTTCTTCAATCTTTGTCTTTTTTTTGAGTAGTCTCCTTAAACTGATTGAAGAATTAAAGAAAAATTCGGGTCTTGCACCATCATTACCATTCATCGATCTTCTAGGTAAGCTAGGAGTGACTTCTTCAGTGGTGCTTATGGCCTTGACATGATCCCTTGGGTTGGTTTCAGTTGAGCTCGGTAAACTTCCGTATCCCCTTTCTTGAAGAACTTTGCTCATTTGACCAATTTGTTGTTCCAGTGCTTTGATCGAAGCTCCTTGATTTCTTGTAGTAGTGTCCGTTGAAGCTCGGATTTCTTTGATCATAGCAGTATTCTCTTTGATGAGTGTCTAAATACTCATCATTTTTACCTAATCTGAACTGCCAAAACATCCAAAAACACTCAGAAATGCATCATAATACTGAAATTATCACAAAATTGTGTTTTATATGTTTCAGATGCAAAATGTTTAAAAACAGTTGAAAAACGAACAAAGTTTGCATAATTGGCAGTTTCAGTCCCTCAACTTTCAAAAGTTGTCAAAACTAGTCCCTGAAGGTTTTAAATAAATGAAAAGTCAACTTAAGTCCATGGGAAACCAAAAATATTCAAAAATAGTCCCTGGATAAAAGTTTACACAACTTGGCAACTTTTACCCCTCAAGTATCAAAATTGGCAAAAATGGTCCCTGGGTATTATAAAACTTGAAATTTCACAAAATACCCTTGTACTATGCATGAACTTACAAATTGGAACACTTTTGATAACTTTTGGGAAATTACAAAATAAGTCCCTTTAAAATCCAAAATTACATAAAAGGTCCCTAAAGTTTTAAAATGTTAAAAATATACAACTTTAGTCCTTGTGTTATTGTATATTGGCAGGTTTAGTCCTTGAATGGAGTTTGGAAAATTTACAGTTTCAGCCCCTCAAGATTACAAGAATTACAAGATTGGTCCCTATGCTTGTTAACTACTAAATCCGGATCAAACTTATCCCCATTAAATCCAAATAACCCAACTAGCCTAACCCTTTTAATATAAAACCCATCAACCCAACCCTTATCCCATTTCCTAAACCCAGTCCAAGCCCAAAATTAAACAAGCCCAACCTCAACCCTTTGTTTGACTGAGTTTAACAACTCAGTCAAACAAAGTCAAACCCGTCTTCCTTATACCACCATACCCGCCAAAACCACCCAGTCACCCCCCAGCTCACCCAAAACCACTAACCCAGTCATTCCCCCTCCTCCTACAAGTTACCTAACACATCCAAATGCAATTAATGCATCCCTCCCACTCCCCACTAGCTAAATCAGAAAAGATAGCCAAAATCCACTTTTCCCGCCAATTTTCCAAGTGTCCGAAGGAGATGAAATTAGAGCAATTGGATGGTGAGGATTTGTTGAGGATGTCGACAATAGATTATCCCAGCTTTAATTTATGTATATATAGTGTGTAATGTAGCTAAAAATAAAAAGTAGAATAATTAGCCTAATTCGTATTTTTCATTTCCAGTAGTGTACTTTGTAATTTCAAATTTCATCAATCAATACAAGTTAATTCTAGTGTATTTGTTGTTGTTTTTGATTATTTATCAGTAGTTACTTAAAATTCCAAGTTTTCTTATTTCCCTGTGCACTGAGAATTAGAAACTTAATAAGTAGTGTATGAAATAGCTTCTCAGCTGTTTTTAATAGCTTATATAAGCTTTACATAGCTTATTATAAGTTTATTATAGCATAAAATTGTTCTAAATTCAAGATTGGAAGATGGTCAATGAAAGTCAATTTGGAGGTCAATAAGCTATTTCTGGGTGGATAAGCTAGTTCAGGAAGCTTCTCTGGGTTATCTAGCTTGTTTTTGACAAGCTAGATTGGTCCTTGGTTCCTTGTTCTTTGTGCATCAGTTCACATCAGTTGTAAGCTTTTCTCAATTTTTGGCATTATTTCCATATCACTGTGCTTGTGCTTATTAATGGCTTATTGTTAGTGTTATAAGCTATTTGTTAGTTTCTGAGTGCATTTGATTATCCTTGTCAGTAGTTTAATAAACTTTTCATTACTTTGCTAAAAATCATATAAAAAGCCAAAACAGTCATATCTAGTATAGCTTATAATTTTGCTTATTTCTGAGTTATAAGTTGTTCATCAGTAGTAATATAAGCTAGTAAATCAATAATAATCATAAGTTTAGTTTAAAATTTTGGATTTCATTTGTAAAAATCAAGACAGTCACATCCTAAAGGGGTGTTTGGTTTTAACTGTTTTATAGGCCTAAGGCAGTGTTACTGTAGATTGGTCATAAGCCAATCTTTGTTCAAGCTTTTAGAAGCCCTTAGAAGCTATTTTCACTCTTTGATCAGTCCTATAGCTAAACCTAGTAGTTTTACATAGTCCTTGTGAACATCAGTCAACATAGGAACTCATATAAGTCAATACAAGCCTCAAGCTTGTTTGAGCCATAACTTTGGCATTTTCTTATTCAATTGAGTCCATCTAGTGAGTCCTGCAAATCCCAGACCCTTGTACACACTTGTGCAAATTCTGCACAACATCTGCACAAAACAGCAGACCTAGTGCTGATTGTCTGCTGATCTAGGCATCAATTAGACATCAATTGGACACTTAATGATGGGGCTTTTTAGTTTTTTAGATAGTCAGTAGTGCTACTTTGATTTTGCCCCCCTAATATTGAATCTCTGCAGCTTAATTCATTGCTTAATTTGGGCTGCAAGTTGGTCTCATTTCTGAATTTTCTGTTTTGATTTTGTCATCAGCCAAGTACTTAGCTTGTTCAATTCTTGTGCTTATTTGTAATTTTAAGTTGTTTTGTGCTTATAATAGTGTATTAAGTCAGTCCTGATCATTTGGTCAACTTTAGTGTTTTTTAGCTTATTTTTGGCTTATTAGCTTATTGCTTATCTGCCCAAAAGTGCTTATCAGGCTTAGCTAGCTTCTGCTTTTATTTTTCTTATCTTTCTAATAATATTTCAGATTTACCCAGAAATTTTCATAATTTTCTGAATAGTTTTGATATTTTTAATAATTTTAATTAGTTTTTAATAGTAATTAAATCATAATAAATAGAATAATAATCAGAAAAATATAATTCCAATTTTCATAATTTTCTTTTATCATTTTTAATCTAGGAAAAATATAAAAATATTTTTAGACCTTAAGAAAATCAAAAATAGAAATAAAGTGATAGCTTCTATTTAATAGAATTTATCTTTTTAAATTTTAATTAAGTAATTTTCATTTTTATAATTTTCTTAGCTTTTATTTACTTAGTAATATTTTTAGAAAAAGTTTTAGATTTTTCTTTGTCCATTTAGTATTTTTTATAATTTAAAATAGTTTAATAAGTAATTAAATAATAAATAATTAATAATAAATAGATAAAAAGTGTAGAAAAATATAATTTAAGTTTTTAAATAAGTTTTAAGTCATTTTACATTTTTAGGTTTTAAATTTCAAAAATTTCAGTTTTTGTCCCGTTTTAGATTTTTCGTTGCGCGTTTGTAATTTAATTATTCGCGTTTAATTTTATTATGCATATTTGTCTTTAAATTGTTCGTTAGTATAAAAAAGCAAAATCAAAAATATCTGATTCATCAATCACTTTAATCCAAAGCTTTTCACAGTTTTCCATTCACACCTCGTTGGGAAACGACCCAGGTGATCACTTGCCTGGTTTCACACACTACACACGAGCATCCTGTTCTGAGTCTGCATTTGTTTAATTATAAGTGTTGTTTCGGGACGGATCAAATTTTGGCGCCGCTGCCGGGGAAGTGTGTTGCGACAGTTGTGTAAGTTTTAGCGATTAGTGATCTGAGACCCTTCTATCAGAAGTTCCTATTTCCCAAAAACCATATAAAATACAAAAATATTTTTCATTTCTTTTCTATATATATATTACTATTATTATCATATAAAAAATAAAAACACAAAAAAATAAATTCCGTTTTCTTTGTTAATAATAAATAAACAATAAAAAATTACCATCGAGAACCAAGACAGAGTACTACCTAACTGGGGGTACGGCCATAATAAGTTCCCAAACCAAAGATTTAAAACTTGCCTTTGTATCACTTGCGAATATCGGCTCACCTTTGATTGATAAACAAACTCTAACGGAGGTTCTAGGATAGTCTGACATTAAATTGTCGGACTGAAAGAAGCGGGTTTTTAAGGAGCGTAATTGCCCACCTTTGCTTCTCCGCCACTCTGTGCGTTTATCATTTAGAGAGCTACCGTACGCTTGCTGATTATTGGTTTAAGTTCACTTGTGTTTTGCTTCTGTCTTGTTTTAATTGGAATATTTTACTTAGTGCATGCGCACTCGTTCTTCCACGTCATCAAGCCCTTTACGTGAACTCGTAGAAATTCCGAGAAGACGTAATCGTAGACGTGCTGCCCAAATAGTCGAACCCGAGATTCGTACTGTTCTCACTGAAAATATGGCAGACGAACGCACTATGGCTGAAATGCTCCAGGCACCCACCGAGGGTTATGGAGATGCCATTGTTTTACCAGCCATCGATTCTGATCATTTTGAACTGAAAACACATTTGATTCAGCTCGTGTCCACAAACCAATTCCACGGGTTTGAACGAGAGGATCCTTATGCACACATTCGTTGGTTTAACAAACTGACTTCTACAATCAATTACAAGAATGTGCCACAAACAGTGATCAAATTGATGCTATTTCCATTCTCACTTGAGGGGGCAGCCCGAATTTGGCTGGATAAAGAACCCCCTCGATCCATTGAAACCTGGGAAGATCTCGTTAAGAAATTTGTAAATTATTTCTTCCCTCCATCAAAGACGACTAACCTAAAAAATGAAATTGCTGGTTTTCGTCAAGGTTTTAATGAAAATTTCGGAGAGGCATGGGACAGATTTAAAGATCTCCTAAGAAAATGCCCACATCACGATTTCAATGTGTTACAACAGATAAATACGTTTTATAATGGGTTGACCCAAAACGATCAAGATGCACTTAATGCAGCCTCCGGTGGCAATATCTTGAATCGTAAACCCAGAGAGGTGGTTGAAATTTGTGAAAATAAATCAAAAGTTCCTATTTCAAGAAACAAAGTGAATGTTCCTGTCACTCCTACTGCTTCTTCTTCATCCGGTAACTCCTCAGAGTTAGCCTTTTTAACGGATTCAATGCGTTGCATGATGAAGGAAATAAAAGAACTGAAGAGTGAAGTTCATAAACCGGAACAAATCAAAGCAATAAACAAAGTGTGTGAAACTTGTGGTGGCCCACATGCGTATTATGATTGTCAAGCAACCGATGCTTCTGTTTACCCAGCTCCCGTAGCTGCAATAAACCAAAATCAGTACCGTCCGCATGCTGAGACTTAGTACCGAGCACCGAATGCTATGGTCCCACCTGGTTTTCCACCCGTGCCAAATCAAAATAATCCAAATCGCTTTGTTCAAAATCAGGGACAAAATTTTCACAACTCTCAAAATTTCAATCAAAACCGAGGTCAGAATCAGGGTAATTTTAACCAAAACCGTGGTCCAAATTTTAATCAAAACCAAGGTTCAAACCGAAATCAGACGTCCTCAGATGAGTTGCTTATGCAATTCATGAAAACCCAAGAGGAAACAAATAAGACACAACGTGAGACAAACCAGTTATTGGTTGCTCAATTAAACCAGATCAAAAGTCTTTAACTGATATACCTTCTACCTCGGAAGGTCTCCCAAGTAACACTGTTGTCAACCCTAGGGGTGAACTCAAAGCTGTCAGTACACGTAGTGGTAAATCTCATGTCGAATTCAAGGTGATAAAGGATCCAGTACTTCCCACTAACAATGGAAGTGCTAAATACGTCCAACCTTCAGTCGTCCAACCTTCGGTCATCCAACCTTCTGTCATCCAAAAATCTACACCCACAATTGCTCCTCAGCCGTCTAGAATCAATCCTACTCTTTCACGATTTACGGTTAAAAGTTTGTCAACCAAACTTAGTGAGCAAAGATCAGCCAGATATTATTCCGAAATGCTCAATGCTGTTCCTGTCAGTGTACTTGATGACAGTGATGATGATGAAGATACCACTTTCAACAAAGCTATCACCACTCGGAGTGGTGCTTCTTATGAGGGGCCAGCTGGCCCTATTCCTCCTCCGTTGTTTGAAATGGAAAAAGAGACGGAGGATACAACGGACAAAGTGCAAATTCCAATCCCACAAAGTACAGCACATGTCTATCCTCCGGTAGTCCCGAAAAAATCCAAACCAGGAGTTGTCTTTGAATCTGTAGAGACTCCTGAAGTCATTGCTCCTAAATCCAAACCTCACATTCCTTACCCATTGCGCTTAAATGAGCAAAAACTCCGTGAGAAGGCTAGTCAACAAAATGATAAATTCTATCAAATCTTTAAAGAATTACACTTTGACATAAGCTTTGCGGATGCTACTATTCTGATGCCCAAATTTGCAGCAGCAATCAAACACTTGTTAAGCAACAAGGAAAAACTGATTGAAATGGCTAAAACTCCAGTAAATGAAAACTGCTCAGCGGTTATCTTGAAAAAGCTTCCGGAGAAGCTTGGAGATCCTGGAAAGTTTCTGTTACCTTGTGTATTTCCGGGAATGGTTGAATGTTATGCCTTAGCAGATCTAGGTGCAAGCATCAACCTGATGCCTCATTCAGTATGGAAGAAACTCTCTCTTCCGGCTCTTACTCCTACCTGCATGACTCTTGAGCTTGCAGATCGAACCATAACTCATCCCTGCGGCATTGCCGAAGATGTATTTGTGAAGATAGGAAAGTTTCATTTTCCAGCTGACTTTGTGGTTGTTGATTTCGATGCTGATCAAAAGGTTCCTTTAATTCTTGGAAGAGGATTCCTAAAAACGGGCCATGCTCTGATTGATGTATTTAAGCATGAGATTACTTTGCGTGTGGATAATGAAGCTGTTACTTTTAACCATGATCAAACATCGAGTTACTCCTCAAATTTTAATTCTGCTTCGGTTAACCGAATCGATGTCATTGACATTACTTCAAAGGAATACTCTCAAGAAAATCTTGGTTATTTTCATAATTCTGTGAGTGGGGAACCCACCACATCTTCTCAACATATCATAGCAGACTCTTCCCCTTCTCTCACTTCGAATGAGGGAAGTGATCCCTTTTGGGATGAAGTCGATGCTTTTCTTGCTGTAGATAGTTCACCTCCGAATGAGGTTGATGATAACTATCTTGATCCTGAGGGGGACATTCTTTTTCTAGAAAATTTGTTAAACGAAGATTCATCTTCCCCTCTTCCACCAAAACAACTTCATAAGAAGGAAATCAAGTCAGTTGAAAAAACTGATAAAATTCCTGAGATCAAGTTTAAGGACTTGCCTCCTCCACTTGCAATTCTTGAGGAGGAAGTTCTTATCCTAATTGCTGTTCAGATCTCTCTTCTTCCCTTCACCTACCCGGTGATTTCCCCTGTCTTTCACTCATTCGGGAGTGAGGATATTACTTTTGACCCCGGCATTGTCCATCTAACATTGGTTTAAATGCCGGATTTCCTGGTCTCTTACTTCCCCATAAACTTTTAAATTGCTTTTTCTTCCAGGCTGTTCAGGAGCCCTTTGTTACAGTTAACCGTTCACAAGCGGTTAGCTTGCGTGATAAACCTGACTGTTTGGGAGGAATCAGCTCAATTCGGGGTCGAGTCAAGCTAGCGACTCGGTTATCAAAAACAGTAGCAAAATATATGGGTTTTCACTCATGTTTCACCTAAGTGTGGGGGAGATGCCCCACATGTTGTAAATATGTATATTCAAAAAAAAAAAAAAAAAAAAAAAAAAAAAAAAAAAAAAAAAGAGAGGAATTTGCATGCCTTAACGGCTTAAATGCAAATTAAACAAAAATAAAATAAATATCTATATGAAATAAAAGGCTATTAGTATTTCCCTTTCACGTTCTAAGTGTTGGTGTAACAACCAGTTCTTTGAATATTGAGGGCAATATTCAGTTCTAAGTGTGGGGGGGAATTCTTGCGAATTTGACCAAATGTACCATCTAGTACCCCCATTTTAGCCAAAATTTTAAAAATTTTTTCTCACTTAGAACGCAATAAATGGTTATCAGTCCGCCATGTCTAACCCACATAAGGATTGGCTAATCCAGGAGCAAACGGCTCTTGGTAAAGATATCTCAAATCCGTTGATGGCTTGCAATTTGCCGAAAATTGTATGGTATTCGACTCACCATATCTTCATAAGTGAAGAGTTGGCTAGCCCGCAAGGTTATGGCTTGTGGTTAAGGCAGTGAAAATCCATGATTGGTAATCAGCTCACCAAAGATAATAGTTATAATTTATCTAAGAGTTGGCTAGTCCAGAAGCAAACGGCTTCTGGTAAAGACAAATCAAAACCGTTGACAGCTGGTGATTTGCTCAAAATCACTTGGTTATCATTGTACCAAAGTTCTTACTTGAACTGAAACAATTGGCTACTCCAGAAGTAATGGCTTTTGGTAAAGAGTCTTTCAAATCCATTAAATCTTCATAAAATATTGCTAGGGACTAGCAATAGTTTAGTGTGGGGGATTGATGAGTGTCTAAATACTCATCATTTTTACCTAATCTGAACTGCCAAAACATCCAAAAACACTCAGAAATGCATCATAATACTGAAATTATCACAAAATTGTGTTTTATATGTTTCAGATGCAAAATGTTTAAAAACAGTTGAAAAACGAACAAAGTTTGCATAATTGGCAGTTTCAGTCCCTCAACTTTCAAAAGTTGTCAAAACTAGTCCCTGAAGGTTTTAAATAAATGAAAAGTCAACTTAAGTCCATGGGAAACCAAAAATATTCAAAAATAGTCCCTGGATAAAAGTTTACACAACTTGGCAACTTTTACCCCTCAAGTATCAAAATTGGCAAAAATGGTCCCTGGGTATTATAAAACTTGAAATTTCACAAAATACCCTTGTACTATGCATGAACTTACAAATTGGAACACTTTTGATAACTTTTGGGAAATTACAAAATAAGTCCCTTTAAAATCCAAAATTACATAAAAGGTCCCTAAAGTTTTAAAATGTTAAAAATATACAACTTTAGTCCTTGTGTTATTGTATATTGGCAGGTTTAGTCCTTGAATGGAGTTTGGAAAATTTACAGTTTCAGCCCCTCAAGATTACAAGAATTACAAGATTGGTCCCTATGCTTGTTAACTACTAAATCCGGATCAAACTTATCCCCATTAAATCCAAATAACCCAACTAGCCTAACCCTTTTAATATAAAACCCATCAACCCAACCCTTATCCCATTTCCTAAACCCAATCCAAGCCCAAAATTAAACAAGCCCAACCCCAACCCTTTGTTTGACTGAGTTTAACAACTCAGTCAAACAAAGTCAAACCGTCTTCCTTATACCACCATACCCGCCAAAACCACCCAGTCACCCTCCAGCTCACCCAAAACCACTAACCCAGTCATTCCCCCTCCTCCTACAAGTTACCTAACACATCCAAATGCAATTAATGCATCCCTCCCACTCCCCACTAGCTAAATCAGAAAAGATAGCCAAAATCCACTTTTCCCGCCAATTTTC
This sequence comes from Artemisia tridentata subsp. tridentata, assembly GCA_021014915.2. NCBI lineage: Eukaryota > Viridiplantae > Streptophyta > Magnoliopsida > Asterales > Asteraceae > Artemisia > Artemisia tridentata. The sequence goes on from CP139509.1 coordinate 16,320,033, forward strand.
CAAGTGTCCGAAGGAGATGAAATTAGAGCAATTGGATGGTGAGGATTTGTTGAGGATGTCGACAATAGATTATCCCAGCTTTAATTTATGTATATATAGTGTGTAATGTAGCTAAAAATAAAAAGTAGAATAATTAGCCTAATTCGTATTTTTCATTTCCAGTAGTGTACTTTGTAATTTCAAATTTCATCAATCAATACAAGTTAATTCTAGTGTATTTGTTGTTGTTTTTGATTATTTATCAGTAGTTACTTAAAATTCCAAGTTTTCTTATTTCCCTGTGCACTGAGAATTAGAAACTTAATAAGTAGTGTATGAAATAGCTTCTCAGCTGTTTTTAATAGCTTATATAAGCTTTACATAGCTTATTATAAGTTTATTATAGCATAAAATTGTTCTAAATTCAAGATTGGAAGATGGTCAATGAAAGTCAATTTGGAGGTCAATAAGCTATTTCTGGGTGGATAAGCTAGTTCAGGAAGCTTCTCTGGGTTATCTAGCTTGTTTTTGACAAGCTAGATTGGTCCTTGGTTCCTTGTTCTTTGTGCATCAGTTCACATCAGTTGTAAGCTTTTCTCAATTTTTGGCATTATTTCCATATCACTGTGCTTGTGCTTATTAATGGCTTATTGTTAGTGTTATAAGCTATTTGTTAGTTTCTGAGTGCATTTGATTATCCTTGTCAGTAGTTTAATAAACTTTTCATTACTTTGCTAAAAATCATATAAAAAGCCAAAACAGTCATATCTAGTATAGCTTATAATTTTGCTTATTTCTGAGTTATAAGTTGTTCATCAGTAGTAATATAAGCTAGTAAATCAATAATAATCATAAGTTTAGTTTAAAATTTTGGATTTCATTTGTAAAAATCAAGACAGTCACATCCTAAAGGGGTGTTTGGTTTTAACTGTTTTATAGGCCTAAGGCAGTGTTACTGTAGATTGGTCATAAGCCAATCTTTGTTCAAGCTTTTAGAAGCCCTTAGAAGCTATTTTCACTCTTTGATCAGTCCTATAGCTAAACCTAGTAGTTTTACATAGTCCTTGTGAACATCAGTCAACATAGGAACTCATATAAGTCAATACAAGCCTCAAGCTTGTTTGAGCCATAACTTTGGCATTTTCTTATTCAATTGAGTCCATCTAGTGAGTCCTGCAAATCCCAGACCCTTGTACACACTTGTGCAAATTCTGCACAACATCTGCACAAAACAGCAGACCTAGTGCTGATTGTCTGCTGATCTAGGCATCAATTAGACATCAATTGGACACTTAATGATGGGGCTTTTTAGTTTTTAGATAGTCAGTAGTGCTACTTTGATTTTGCCCCCCTAATATTGAATCTCTGCAGCTTAATTCATTGCTTAATTTGGGCTGCAAGTTGGTCTCATTTCTGAATTTTCTGTTTTGATTTTGTCATCAGCCAAGTACTTAGCTTGTTCAATTCTTGTGCTTATTTGTAATTTTAAGTTGTTTTGTGCTTATAATAGTGTATTAAGTCAGTCCTGATCATTTGGTCAACTTTAGTGCTTTTTAGCTTATTTTTGGCTTATTAGCTTATTGCTTATCTGCCCAAAAGTGCTTATCAGGCTTAGCTAGCTTCTGCTTTTATTTTTCTTATCTTTCTAATAATATTTCAGATTTACCCAGAAATTTTCATAATTTTCTGAATAGTTTTGATATTTTTAATAATTTTAATTAGTTTTTAATAGTAATTAAATCATAATAAATAGAATAATAATCAGAAAAATATAATTCCAATTTTCATAATTTTCTTTTGTCATTTTTAATCTAGGAAAAATATAAAAATATTTTTAGACCTTAAGAAAATCAAAAATAGAAATAAAGTGATAGCTTCTATTTAATAGAATTTATCTTTTTAAATTTTAATTAAGTAATTTTCATTTTTATAATTTTCTTAGCTTTTATTTACTTAGTAATATTTTTAGAAAAAGTTTTAGATTTTTCTTTGTCCATTTAGTATTTTTTATAATTTAAAATAGTTTAATAAGTAATTAAATAATAAATAATTAATAATAAATAGATAAAAAGTGTAGAAAAATATAATTTAAGTTTTTAAATAAGTTTTAAGTCATTTTACATTTTTAGGTTTTAAATTTCAAAAATTTCAGTTTTTGTCCCGTTTTAGATTTTTCGTTGCGCGTTTGTAATTTAATTATTCGCGTTTAATTTTATTATGCATATTTGTCTTTAAATTGTTCATTAGTATAAAAAAGCAAAATCAAAAATATCTGATTCATCAATCACTTTAATCCAAAGCTTTTCACAGTTTTCCATTCACACCTCGTTGGGAAACGACCCAGGTGATCACTTGCCTGGTTTCACACACTACACACGAGCATCCTGTTCTGAGTCTGCATTTGTTTAATTATAAGTGTTGTTTCGGGACGGATCACTCTTCATGTCTTTTAGCAGCATCGGCCATAATTTGCTTTAGAGTGTCATCTAAAGTCTGCCTCCTTTCTTGATAAGTGGGATTGAAGTTATTCTTTTGATAGAATCCCTGGGTAGCTTCCCTAAATCTCCCTGAAGGTCGGAATGGTTGTCCAAATTGGGTGTAATATGCTTCTTCAAACGTCTCACTTTCATTCTTATTCGGGCAATCTTTAGTGTAGTGAGGTCCTTCGCACTTTTCTCATCCAACTTGGGCAGCATACACTCTTTCATCACGCTTCTTCATCTCTCTACTAATTTTATCCAATTGAGCCTGAATAGCAGCAATCCCGTCAAAATTAGTGCTGCTCTTAGATCTAGTAGAGGTCCCATCGTGCCATTTCTGAGAATGATCAGCAGCTTCTTGGATCGCTTTCCTGGCATTGGCTGCACTCATTTGAGGCACAGCTCCCTTAGCATCCAAAATCTGTCTAGTAGGCACGTCCAGTCCTTGATAAAACAATATTATCTCCTGCATAGGGGTTAGATAGTGTTGAGGACATTTTATTAATAAATCTTTAAATCGTTCCCAAGCTTGATAAAGAGTTTCATCAGGCTCTTGCTTGAAACTGTTGATAGCCTCCATTTTTTTAGCAGTCTTAGCAGGTGGACAATATCTCTTCAGGAATTTGCTCTTCAAACCTTCCCATGTAGTGATTGAACTAGCAGGTTCATTCCTTAGCCACTTGTTAGCAGCTCCTTTTAGTGAGATTGGAAAGATTCTAAGAATGAGTTGATCGTCAGTGACTCCTTCTGAAGTAAACAAATCTGCAATCTCCAGGACCTTTTCAACATGCTCATTAGCATCCTCATGTTCCGTCCCACTGAAAGCATTCTCTCTGAGCTCTTTGAGAAACTGACCCTTCAACTCAAATTTTGACTTATCATCAAACTTTGGTCTAGCAACTCCTGAAGTGTAATCAGCACGGGTACTGTTCATGTATTCCTCCATAGTAGTGTTTTCGCCCATTGTTTCTGTCTCTTCTTCCTCTTTCTCTTCAGAAAAATAATCAAGCTCGAATGAACTTGAAGTATCAAAGCTTTTTGTGTTGAAAAGCCTTTTAAGCGAATGAAAGACTCGTTCAGGATCTTCGAAAGGTTGAATCAAGTTCTTCGTAGAACTCCTGGTCATGCACTTCCTGAAATCAACACAAAAAATATCAGTAGGGTATGCTCAAGAAAGTAATATATCAGAAAATCAACAACGAAAACGGAATACGAAAAATTAAAGTTACTGATATCTGCAGATGATGCGCCGTATCCAAAAAGTTGGATACGCCGTATCTTACACTAGTTAAAATTAAATCAGACTTTTATTCAGAAAATTAGATACGCCGCTTTAGAAATTAGAATGCGCCATATCTGTTTTAATTATCAAAAATCGATATTTATTTAAAATTAAATGCGTCGTATTAACGGAAGTTAATGCGCCGTATTTTCGTTACGTTTCAAAATACAAGATTTTTGATTCAGAAGATGCGCCGTATCGATTAAAATCGATACGCCGTATCTGTTTAATAATTCGAAAACTGTTTTTAATTAAAATAATAGATACGCCGTATCTGCTAAAGCAGATGCGTCGTATGGCGTTAACGTTTAGAAAAAAAATTTTATCGAAAACAGATACGCCGTATCTTGGGGAAAAGATGCGTCGTATCACTTTATCGCTTAGAAAAATTTTCTTATTAAAAACAGATACGCCGTATCTTGGGGAAAAGATGCGTCGTATCGAATTAGTTAAACGCGTTGTATTTTATAAAAATTGAACGCAATACGCCGTATCTGAAAAATCAGATGCGCCGTATCGTTCGATTTAGCTCAGTACAACGATAGCAGAACACACAAAAATACGAAAAATAAAACAAATAAAAACACACAAAAATAAACACAAATAAAAGCAAACAAATAACACACAAAAACAGAAAATATGCAAAATAGTACAATGAATGCAAATTAATCTAATACACAACAAAATTAGCGGTTAGATAAAAAAAAATTAAAAACCTAATTAAAATACTAATCAAATTAACAGATAATAACAATTCACTCCCCGGCAGCGGCGCCAAAAACTTGATGCGCGTGATGTGTCGTTGCGGTTTAGCAGTTTTAATGCCTACTCAAGTTTTAAATTTATATTTAGCCGACTTATCAATAACACACACACTTAACGAGCAGTGTACCCGGTCAGTATGAATATAATGGTAAGTAGAGTGTCGATCACTAAGAGTGGAACGTATTATCTAGTTATTCTAATCAGTATTTTAATATATTAAGTTAGCTATACAATCTAATCTAACGCAAGGGGGTTCAGCCTGAGAGACTGGCACGATTTGGTTGCAATTAAATAATAAACTAAACCAATAGGCACGAATCAGCAAGTAGCACACACGTACACAGATAAATACTCGAGACAATAAGAGGGCTGTCCTTATGATAAGTAGTTTGTCACTTGTTTTATTGCTAGTGTTATATGAAGTGTATAGTTCGATGCAACGCACCGAGATTAAGTCCTTTCTCGTTGGTTCTAATCTTATCGGCGAGTAAACCCTTAATGATTACTTATGACTATCCCGTTTATCTTTCTCCTACTTTTCTACAGACCATAGAATACATAGGCATCTAATAAACAGGCGAGGGCAGAGGCATGGCGACCCGATCAACGCTCAGCTAGACACAGAGGTTATCAATGCACTAATAAAAGTCACCAATGACACTAACATATAAACTTTAATTGATGAGAAAGTAGTTTTAAGGGAGTGCAACCTTTCCGTTGTCACATTACACAAGCCACCAATCTTGATGAATTAAAGTTTACTAACACAATAAAACAAAACTACTTAATGAATTAAACACATGCAGCACCTTCTTACAGCTCTTGTATCTTTGATTTGGGTGTGTCTTGTGCTGCTGCCTTGACTGAATTCGTCCTAGGTTTCTTTACTTTGGTCTCGTATATTATATATGTCGTATCGAATTCGTCTGATCTTGGGGTATTTATAGTTTCTGTCTGAGGGTAAGATGCGGCGCATCTAGTAAGTAGATGCGGCGCATGTACTTAACTTCGCGTGGGGTCCAAGATTATAATATTCAGGAATATTCGTACACCGCCAGAAGATGCGGCGTATCTTCATCTTTGGATGCGGCGCATGTCCTCTTGTATCTTGGATCGTATCTGGTGAGATCTTGATAGTGATGCGGCGCATGTAATGAGTGAGATGCGGCGCATCTGGAGCAGAACAAGTTGGTTATTCTTCGTTGACCAAAGTTTCATATGCGGCGCATGGGATAAATCCATGCGGCGCATTCTTCAAAGTCAGGCAGTGGTCTTCATTCTCTTCATTCCAACAACCAATTCCAATCTTGATCATTTTACTCCGTTTTTAGTCCATAATCGCTAAGTTTCACCAAATGCTTGTTTTTACCTGAGAATTACAAAAGTAAACGATTAAGTATCAATCCTCATACATAATATAGTAAAACAAGTCAAATTAATAGGATAAATGATAGTAATAAAATGTACTTATTTGAGTTCATCACCCCGGCAGCGGCGCCAAAAACTTGATGCGTGGTTTTGCGACCTTACAACAGGTTTTACCTCTCGAGGGATCTCAAGAGGCTTACAACCCCACCAGGCAGTGTACCTGACCGATGTAGTATAGTGTAGTGGTAAGTACGGGGGATTGATCGTTCTCCACAGGGAATAGTGTCGTTAGGATTGAAAAACTACTCTAATTAGGTCTAAGGGTAAAAGAAGATTCTTTTTGTATTTTTATATTTTTTATGAAAGCAAGTAAAATCTCGGGTTTGAAGGAGTGGGCGGAATTAGTTGCTAGTCAACTAACCCAAATAACTACAAATGCAAATAAAATAAAATAACTGAAAATGAAAAGGGTTGTGAAACTTATGTGGAGAGAAATGTGTTTACTTAGATTTCCTTACTCCCTAACTATCTTTTACCGGTTGATTAGTGTGTATTAATCGCGTGGATGACGGGTGTATTCCTTAATACACATCGTGGGGTGGCGTACGTACTTCCCCAACTCTATGAGCTCCTACTTCACTCCTATGTCGAGCCGGCTAGGAAGCTTCTAACATGGGATCACTAGAATTCGCTCATGCATTAAATACAACCATAAAAACCTTAGTACGCATTGGTTCATGTTTCTTAAGACGTTCAAGCAAGTTACCGTATAGGAAGTTAGCCAGTTTTCTTAAGCCTAACATCGATAAACAGTCATCCAATACAATTAATAACACACTAATAACCAATAATCAATAGCTAGGTTTCATTAGATCTAAGCAAACACAAGATAAATCTAGCCTAGCATGTTAATCAAAAGACAAGAACAAGATATAATCAAACAACACATAGACATATTGATTGATTAAATGAACACTTATCTTCAATTAAACATGGGAGATCCAAGGGTATGAAAACCCTTAAAAGTGGCAGAAATTCGTCTTAGGGTTTCTCCTCACAAATTTGCACACTAATGACAAAAAATTGCAAAACTATATATAGAGTTTAAGGGCTGACGGCGTCACGTTATAGATCTTGACACCGTCACCTCGCCGTGTCTAGGGTTCCCGGATGGCCTTCCTGACGCCGTCCCTCTTTAGACCTCCAAAATCCGCTCTGGCTTATCAAAGCTTGACGCTGTCAGAAATGAGCTTGACGCCGTCCCTCTTTAGCTTAAACCGTGACGACCTTGATCACTTCAAAGGGTGACGCCGTCAGACTTACCATTGTAAAATTCTCTGGCTTATCATGAGTAATTTTCATATCCACCTTTTTTGCCAAGCCGTGACGCCGTCTGGAACAATCCCTGACGCTGTCAAAGGTACTTTCCAGCATAATTTTGAGACTTTGTCGTTTTCTTCACTTTTATGCTCCAAAAACGTCCAAAATACTTCCTTTTCCAGATTTCTTCTCCAAAGTACCTAAAATGACAAAAGGAACGATTTAGGGCAATATTTGATCAAATAAATACGATTTAGGGCTTAAATGACCCCCTAAAAGCGGTACACTTTTCGCTTCATCAGTCATGAACTCAAAATTGACCAAAATCTATATTATCAAATTTAATCCTATCCAATCCTTCAAAACAGATAAATAACAAACAACAAACACTGATCTAAGTTCATTTATACTAGATTCAACTTAACAAAAGTGTACATGAACAATATTTATAAATTTTGACCTATTTTAACTCTATGCCAAACAATCCTTTAAAAAGGACTGTTTTGGTTTTTTGGTTATCTAGACCAAATTAGGCAGGGTTTTCTGAAAAACAATGAATATCCAACTATATTTAAACTTAAAAAAAGCACTAAGCAACTAAATAAGCAAGAAAAGCAGTTTGACTATTTTTTTTTACTAATGTTGACTTTTCTTGACTTTTACAATTAAAATTGAATTAATCCAAATTAACTTAAACAAAAGCTTTAATAAGCTCTTATGAGCTTAATGAAACAGTAATGGGAGCTTGTTACCTATTTTTAACCACTAATAAATCTAATTCGATTAACAGTAAAATATGAGAATTGGAAATTTCATTAAACTTGGAATTTAGAACAAAGCTGATACGAAATAGTACAAAGGAGCTTAAATGAGCTTAAATTAAAGTTGAGAATTGAAATTGCAACTGAAATACTACTATAACTACTAATACGACTACCTAAATTACACTACTCCTAATTGCCTATCTTCTTTGTGCATGAAGTGAGTTTTATATCACTCAAAAGGCTTCCCACGTGTCTCTGAGCAAATCCCACCCGTTGGAATGGCTTGAATCAATCTCAGTCGTCCTTTTCATTTTTGGCGGGAAAGTTAGCTAAGTGGATTTCCAGCGTGGAAATGTGGTATCACGTGAAGAAGTTGACTTTGAGCTATAGGAGGGGAGAAGGTGGCTATGGCAGAGGAGACAAGGATGCTGGGGGGACATGGTGTCTGGTTCTTGGAGCAGAAAGGTATGGGGAAATGGTGGTTTTGGGGAAAAGAGGGAAAAGGTAAAAAAAAATGATGGGAGGTTGACTTTTTGTTTGACTGTGATGTTTAACTAAAATAAAAAAAACGGGGTTGGGTTTGGGTAAGTGGATTGGGTTTTTAATTTAGGATAAAAAGGGTTGGTTAGTTATAGGATTTAACATGAAATGGTTTTAAGTTAAGGGACCAATTTTGCAAATTCTGAAAATCCAGGGACCATTCTTGCCAAATCTGAAAATTATCTCCAAGGACCATTTTTGGTATTTTGACATTCATGATGGTTGACTTTGACTTTTTGATCAGAAAAGCGATCCTAACTTGAAATTCCTTCCCCGGAAATGGCGTCATCCCCCCCCCCCCACTATCAATTGCTAGTCCCTAGCAATCCGATCATATAAAGTAATGAAAGGATTAAAAGAATACCAAGCATACCCCGTTTCGACTTTTTATTCAATGCGAGAAATTTAAACTAAAACAAAAATAGATAAAATGCTTGATTTCCAAAAATGGTATCATGGAACGGGATTCACACAAAATGGGTGTCTCCAGGGAATTGAAATCGTCATCCTCTTTTTTATACTCCCAACTAAGCTTAATCTCAATGTGCAAATGTTTTTGTAAAATGCTAACACTACTTATACTAATAATCTATGTAAGCCGAGACTTAACTTTTCACTCCCATATTTATTCAAGTTAGGTGAATGTGCTTGATTTTCAAAATTTTGATCACAAAAATCGACGTTTTTATAAGATTTTGACTAATACTGGGTGAAAGATAGATTTAAAATTTACAACAAGCAAATTTCAAAACTTTATTCAACACATACATCTTTATTTTTGCAACATCAAAACTTATTGCATTTTGCAATATCATTCCATTTTCTTTTCTTTTCATTTTCTCATTTTTTTTTACTTGTGCAACATAAACTAACGGAGTTTCACGGGAACCAAGACCTTACACCTTCCGGAATAAAGGATCCAAGGGCCGTTACAAAGGAGAGTTCCAAGACTCTAAACATTCCTGAAATGAGGATCCAAGGGTGTTAGACCAAGACCTCACACATTCCTGAATTAGAGGTCCAAGGGCCGGTGTAAGAGGGTAGCCAAGACCTAAACGCCTTCCGGAAATAAGGATCCAAGGGCCGATCTTGAACCGTAGCTTTTTTAGCACATACATTTATTACTTAACTTTTATGACATATGCTTGTTCCGAAGTTTAAATAAAGCTTTGAACTAGTATTTTTTCAAAATCGTATAAAAAAATGATTTTGTGTGTTCAAATGTTTGAAAATAAGCACTTATTAAGTCAGATTAGTTATCTCCTGGGAGGAAAAGCCATAGATTACTTATATAAGCTCTAAAGAAAACCAACTATTCTACGCTTAGCATTTTCATTTGCACATATCGTAAAACCTTAGTCTAACCGTTAAGGAAGCAGCCAGATCAACACTCTGGCAGAGTCGGGATTCCCTTTGTTCTAACCTAATCAAGACTAAACACTTCTTTTTTATTGCAATTTCTTATCTAAAAACGAAAAAATTTTGAAAATTTTGGCCAAAACGGGGGTACTAGGGCACTAGAAGGTACATATGTGACAAAAATCGCGAGAATTCCCCCCCACACTTAGAATTGAATATTGCCCTCAATATTCAAAGTACCGGCTATTATGCCGACACTTAGAATGTAAAAAGGTAATACTAATAGCCAAGTGTGTGAAAGAATTCTCTATTTTCACAAACAGGATTAAAAAGATATCCCTAGATAATCGTTAGCAAAAAGATCGGATATTGGGCGGCTGGATTGAAAACAGGCGCATCAATCATCACGATCTAAGGGAAACCTGCAAACAAGAGCAAACAACACACAAAACAAAGCACAGTAGAGGAATCCCCCCACACTTAGTGTCAGAAAATAGAAAGAAGTCAGAAACATGGGTTGTCACCCATGTGGTGCTAATGTTTTTGTTAACCGAGTCACTAGCTTGACTCGACCCCGAATTCATTTGTTCTTGGGGAAGCATGTGGAAGAGAAAATCTCCATCGAACTTTCATTAAAAATGTTTGGATAAACATTGAAGTTCTTGAAAGTTCCACTCCGATGAGATACACCCGGCTCAAAAGAATGATAAATGGAGATGTCGGGGTTAAAAACTTTGTCCTCATTTCCAAAGGAGAGAAGGAGAGGACAAGTCACCGTATAGGTGAAGAAGGGTAGAAAAACTCGAACGACATATGTGAAGTCAATATAATGGCGATCCTCAAAGGGAAATGTCACATATGTCGGAGAAAGAACGTCCTTTGGAATATCAGGATTAAAAATTGAGGTCATATCATCAAGTTTATGAGTAATAGAGTCCTTGACCTCTTTGTTCTCTAACTCTTCATCAAAGAGAGGATTTATGTTGCTAGAAAAGTACTCGTCATCAAATTCAAAAAGAGAATTCGAATAGATTTTGAGACTTTCTTTTTGAACATCCTCATCAGAAAGTGATTTGTCATCACTGGAGGAAAAATCATCGTTTGAATTGAAAAGGGGATTAGAGAAAATCCCGGAAAAATCTTCCGCAATGTCAAAAGGATGATCACTACGAAAAGAACCATCACTATCACTGTAGGATATATCCTCAGACTCACTTGGGATTAGGAAAAGGTTCTCGGCACTAGACTTTATGAATTCATCCGATTCCTTTTCAGGAATAGTGCAAAGATGCTCATCCCCCATAATGAGAGAGTCCTCGGAGTCCAAAGTAGGTGACGTGGATGTGGTTGCAATAGACTGAGGGAGTTGAAAAATGGTATTATTCATAAGAATAGCACTCTCCTCGTAGTCCTCATCTTCGTCATCGAGCATGCAAGCCTGATTAAACAAGAAACGCTTTTGTGCTGCTCATTCTACGGCGAGTAAATCTTCCATAGATTTTCCATGACGATCTTGTGAGTAAGATAAGTCAATGGGAGGAGCTTGTTTTCTAAAAATCATCTCCTTAAGACCGTCTATTTCAGTTTGAAAGTCCATGTTGAGTTGATTTTGAGAAATAATCACTTTAGTGATCAATTCAGCTCTAGTTAACTCGCTTTGAAGAAGGTGCTGAGGGGTTGTGTGTTGTGAAGGATGGTCAAAATCGGATGATGTTTGATTGTTATAAGGGTCCTGCTCATAGACAAGCATGTTTCCCGTTCGACAATCAAATTCCGGATGAGGACAACCTCCACAAAATTCACAATAATATGTTTCCATCTCATGGTGTAGGGGTTGGTTAAAGAAATTGGTTGTTTCATTGTAGGGATTTTGGTCATAGACAAACCCGTTTCCCGAATTTACAATGCTACAACCGGGGCAATTTCCACCATTTGGAGGTCCCCCACACCATTCACAACCATAATGGTAAGATGAAGACATAAAAAGAATTAAACGGATAGAGGGTGAGATAAAGAATTAAACGAATAAGAGGAATAAGATGAATATTTTTGGATTTTTAGAAACATTTTGAAAAACACAAAGGGGAAAAAGGAAAATAAATTTGAAAAGAAAATCTTTTTGGGTTTTTATAAGAAAATATTTACGAGAGAAAACGATAACTTCTCGAGAGAAGGGTCTTCAAAACACGCAACGACAAACGAGAATTTAAAAATTCGCTTCAAGCCTTCCCCGGCAGCGGCGCCAAAAATTGATTCGATGGAATCAACACATATTTTTTCCAGGATTTACAAAGGAAATATGTAAACCCGAGTCGTTATCCCCAACGAAGGTTTGAATGAAATTCGTGATTCGGTTCGTGATACGTGTCGTGAATAAGGAAAACAAAGAGATTTTTGGTTTTTAAACTAAAATGATGAAATATTAACTAAAAACAATTAAATAAACTAGGAAACAATTAATCTAGGACACACAAGGCCAAAAACGAAAAGAAAAACTAAACACGCGTTTAAACCGGGAAATCCCGAGCCTAAAACGTGAGATCTAAGAAATTTTAACTCTACGGGTACAAATCTATTTTTCCTAAGTTCTAAATGATAAAAGAAAATTTTGAAAAAAAGAATTATATTTTTTTGACTTTTATTTTATTTTCTATGAATTAAAAACTGATTTAAAAAGAAAAATAGATTAAAAATACTAATTAAAATTGGAAAATTATGAAAAATTACAGGAAACTACTTAGTGATAAACTGAACCTAATAAAAATAAAATTGAACCAACTGCTTATTCGGATAAGCAGTAATTAAGCTAAAAGTGAAATAAGCAAAAGATGAAACAAACTGGTTAAATAAAAACTGGTGTAAACTAAAACCAAGATAAGTCCCTAGGGCAGATGGTTAAGTGGTGTGTGTTGAGGTTCTAACCAAGAGGTCCCAGGTTCGAACCTGGGCACTTCTTTTTTGGAAATCTTTTTTTTTTTTTTTTTTTTTTTTTTTTTTTTTTTTTTTTTTAATTTTCTTTTTACAAACTTTAAAACCACTAATTAATAAGCACATTCACTAACTACCACTTATGCTGAAAACTTGAAATAAGCATACAAATAAGCCACAAAGGCTGAACAGTAGGCAAAAGAAAGAATTAAGCTAAGGGAAGTGGGCAATGGGCTGAATAAGCTAAAAATAAGCTAAATGGGAGATGAAATAAGCTAAGGGGCACCTAAGGGAGTCTAAATAAGCTATAGGAAACTGAATAAGCCAAGAAAATAAGCAAAAAGCTCAGAATAAGCTCTAAAAGCCATAAAAGGCTGCTGAGTTGGTCTAGGAGCAGGGCAAAATAAGGGCTTTTCAAGCCCTTAAAAAACTGTTCATATAAAATCTAAAAAATCTAAAAAAATAGGTAATGGCTAGATAAGCAAGCCAAGTTCTACTGTACCAATTTATAGCTTATGTGGGCTTAAACTGAGCAAATTAAAAATCCAAAAGAAAGGCTGAAAATTGCAAATTACAGAAAAACTTGTGCAGACCTAGGGGTTGGTACTGAGGCAGTTTTCAAGTTCATCAATAAGCTAAGGGTGAGGTCTAAAATCAACTAAAGCTGGTAAAACTTAAAATTCATACACCAAAGATCAACAAGGAAAAAACACAGACCTACATGAGCTTATTAAGGGCTTAGAAACTTACTTGGAAAAGCTGCAAGTAGGATAGTATGCAGATTGTGCATACTGATGTGAGGAAGGACTGAGAAAAGGTCCAAATTGCCTCAAACCTCAATGAAACAAAACCAACTCTTAAATTACTACTTAACTACTTATATTGAACAGAAATTTAGCAAAAGCAATAACTAAATCTACAAGCTACTAATAGAAGCAGTCATGAACTCAAAATTGACCAAAATCTATATTATCAAATTTAATCCTATCCAATCCTTCAAAACAGATAAATAACAAACAACAAACACTGATCTAAGTTCATTTATACTAGATTCAACTTAACAAAAGTGTACATGAACAGTATTTATAAATTTTAACCCATTTTGACCTATTTTAACACTATGCCAAACAATCCTTTAAAAAGGACTGTTTTGGTTTTTTGGTTATCTAGACCAAATTAGGCAGGGTTTTCTGAAAAACAATGAATATCCAACTATATTTAAACTTAAAAAAGCACTAAGCAACTAAAATAAGCAAGAACAGCAGTTTGACTATTTTTTTTTACTAATGTTGACTTTTCTTGACTTTTACAATTAAAATTGAATTAATCCAAATTAACTTAAACAAAAGCTTTAATAAGCTCTTATGAGCTTAATGAAACAGTAATGGGAGCTTGTTACCTATTTTTAACCACTAATAAATCTAATTCGATTAACAGTAAAATATGAGAATTGGAAATTTCATTAAACTTGGAATTTAGAACAAAGCTGATACGAAATAGTACAAAGGAGCTTAAATGAGCTTAAATTAAAGTTGAGAACTGAAATTGAAACTGAAATACTACTATAACTACTAATACGACTACCTAAATTACACTACTCCTAATTGCCTCTCTTCTGTGTGCATGAAGTGAGTTTTATATCACTCAAAAGGCTTCCCACGTGTCTCTGAGCAAATCCCACCCGTTGGAATGGCTTGAATCAATCTCAGTCGTCCTTTTCATTTTTGGCGGGAAAGTTAGCTAAGTGGATTTCCAGCGTGGAAATGTGGTATCACGTGAAGAAGTTGACTTTGAGCTATAGGAGGGGAGAAGGTGGCTATGGCAGAGGAGACAAGGATGTTGGGGGGACATGGTGTCTGGTTCTTGGAGCAGAAAGGTATGGGGAAATGGTGGTTTTGGGGAAAAGAGGGAAAAGGTAAAAAAAAAATAAATGGGAGGTTGACTTTTTGTTTGACTGTGATGTTTAACTAAAATAAAAAAAACGGGGTTGGGTTTGGGTAAGTGGATTGGGTTTTTAATTAAGGATAAAAAGGGTTGGTTAGTTATAGGATTTAACATGAAATGGTTTTAAGTTAAGGGACCAAATTTGCAAATTCTGAAAATCCAGGGACCATTCTTGCCAAATCTGAAAATTATCTCCAAGGACCATTTTTGGCATTTTGACATTCATGATGGTTGACTTTGACTTTTTGATCAGAAAAGCGATCCTAACTTGAAATTCCTTCCCCGGCCTCGGCTTTTCACAACTTTCCAATCTTGTGCTCGGTTTTTGTCCATTTTGCCTTGTTTTCAATCCTTTTGTACCTGAAACACATAAAAACACAAACCAAGAATATTTGCAACAATATTTGATCTATTTGAGTGTTTTTGGTCATTTTTGTATCTTATATGGGCATAAAATGATGAGTAAATAGGCACTCATCAGTAGAGCAACATATCAGCTGGACGTATGGGTTTGTCGTTTTTCTCCACTAAGCTCAATATCAACTTCTTTGAGCTAAAATACATGATCGAGAACAGATGTCAACCAGGTTAAAGAATATGAAGATGAGGTGAGGAAGTGTTTGAATTTGTGTTTTCTATTGTTTAAAGCAAGGCTGCTAAGATCGAGATCTTACTAGCATTTGCTTCCAACAATAGAAAACCCAAATCCAAACACCTCCTCACCCCATCTTCATATTCCTCAACCTCATTCTTCTATCAAGTATTAACCACTTCATTTTAAAAATGAAGTGGTTGATACTCGATCTTAACAACCTTGCTTCAAACAATAGAAAAACCAAATCCAAGCACCTCCTCACTTTATCTTCATATTCTTCAACCTCATTCTTCTATCAAGTATCAACCATTTCATTTTTAGGGCTTTTGGCGAGGACATGTCCTCTACAAAAGGTCCTCGCTAAAACACTGTCGCGAAAGCCTTTGGCGACGCCATTTTGGACACTTTAGCGAGGACAAGTGGGGCCCAAGTATTTTCAGAGCCAAAGATAGCAAACGGGGCCCACTACACTTTTGGCGAGGACATGTCCTCACCAAAAGTTTACGTAATTAATTAACCGCTTAATTATTTATGTTAAATTACTACTTTTTAAAAGTCTAACCAGCTATTTCTCTTTATAATGTTTGAGTGCAACGGTCATAAAACAACATTTTCTCTACATAATCCATGACTGTTGTGTAAAGGTCATATAACCAAAAAAAATCTTTATAATATCCGACCGTTGTGTAACGGTCATAAAACCTAAATTTTTCTATATAATGTCTTTCTCTGACTTATTCTTTCTCGCTCACATTTTTTTATCTCCCTCCACATTATCTCAATCTCACGCCATTGTACTTTTGTGTTTTACATGGTATTTGTTTGTATATGTTGATGTTGTAGCTTCATCAACATAGTAGTTGAGATCATTATGTACACTACTTATCTCCAGTTCAAGCTTTACATTTTTATTCCAATTAAAATCCGGAAACATAAATCTTTCTTAGGAAAGATTATGCATCCTCGGCTCAGAAAGTTTCTAAAGAAGTTGGTGAAACATTCATTAGCAGTGCTTTGTGTATCTTTAAGAATCCTGTGGAAGCAGATGATGCTGAACCGACATGATGTCTGACTGCTTGAGTGGCAAAGTCTCGGTGGCTGATCACTTAAACTTACGTGATCTACATACAATATCATATTCTTTCTTGATATAATACTTTTCTTGGATTAGAACAATACCACAAGGTATTATGAGTGTTTTCGGGTGATCAATGTTTCTTTACTCAACCTTTGAATAATAGGGCTGCCAGACTAAGTCCATATAAGCCAAATTGTTTGGATTTGTATAAGGGAACATTCACCAAATACATTCAGTATACCTTATGGTGTTGTTCTCGTTCAAGAATAGAATTCTATTAAGCAAAGTTCCGCTATCGTAAGAATCTATTCTCGTTCCATTTATATCATTAGTTTATTCTTTCAAAAGATCAACAAAATAAATTTATGAATCCGAATCAACCACAATGTGATGAACAGGCTCCGGAGAATAAAAAAACGAGCTATTGGATTGTTAAGATAAAGTTTGGATGTAACTATGTTAGCTAGCATAGATATAATTGTAGATTAGCTTCAAATATAGCAATTC